>JABFAI010000012.1:0-160041 GCA_013266175.1 Fusarium gaditjirri | reverse complement strand
TTCTTAATAAGCTTATAAAGTAGTAAATTATAGCTATAGAGCTTACTTATTAAGTATATAATAATATAGAGAAATAAGTAAATCTAGCTTTTATAATAAGTAGATAGACTTTAATATAGAAGCTTATTCCCCTAGATATAGCTACTAATAAAGTTATATATAGTATAAAAAAATACAGTTAAAATTATATTAAGTTCCCTCGAAGAGGGATAATAGCTGTACGCTACGGTCATTTTCGACGGGATGCAAGCCGTTGGAACCGCATAGGACAATGAACAGCTTTTCGGGTGCGAATGATATGACGAAGTCTGGCAGTTGAAAGCGGATACCTCATTATATTGACAGATTTAATCAGACAGCTGAAACGGCGTTTTAATCTACGTAAAGCCCCATCGAGACTCTTCGCCCGTGACGTCTTTCACGGTCTTCCTTATCGCTGGGGACGACCAATCTGGCCACTTCATGTCATCCGCTTGAAGTGCAGGGTGTTGTTCCTCATTGACAGGGACTGCCTCGCTGACTAGTTCAGATGCATCCCTTCCCCTATCTGAAGTGGGAGATTCCTTTTCAGATTTGCTCTGTGTTATGGTTGAGACATTCTCAGAATCTTCGGGTGATGAGCCGCGGTACGCTGTGTGGCCGACGACCGTGCTGCGTTTGTAGAGGCTCTTGAGATCCTGTAATCCTCTTTCCAGGATTTCGCGTTTCAACTCTAGGCGCTTTCTCTCGAGGGATGATTTCTCAGTTTCTCCTGCAAGGAGGTAGAGCTCTTCATCACTCATCTCCACGACGCTGCTTGGCGTGAAAAGCGAAGGAAGCTTGTTGATGAGGCAGTCTTCTATCGCTAGGACACTCACATCATCGATGAACCTGTTGACTGCAACCTACGAGCAAATCAATCCAGTCAGTGTGATTCAGTCAGTCAGTTCTAGCTCGGGAAATTTCTTACCTTGTAAAATGCTTTCATGTAATCTACTGCCAATGCGCTTCCGAATAGCTCCATGTTTGGCTCGAACCCCTCTCCAGCCAGTGCCAAGAGTTCAACCGGATTTATACTGATCTTTTTGTCTGAGCCGTCGAAACGGCTGGTTCCAAACATCTTAGTAATCAGTGACTTGACCTTGCGTTTGTGTCGGTCTTCCTGAGTCTGCTGGACGTGCTGGACAAGCTGCGGGTTATTCGTAATAGGATGCTGTGTAGCTGATGCAAGCAGTGCATCAATCTGGCTGACCATTTCGATTCTTAGACCCTCCACTTTCTTACGAATCAGTTTTAAGACCCCCTCCGAGACTTCCCTCGCGGCAATTTGCTCCACTACCTTTTCAGTCGTGAGGTGAACTGCCTCGAGCATGACATCAGCAAGGCTCATGACAATCCCCTTCCAGGGCGTGCATTGCTCGATGAAAAGGTCATTAACGATCAGAGGATTGAAGAGACCTGGAAGTTCGCGGCCTCTATTGTATTTGAGACGGCGAGCAACTTTGCTGATGAATTCAGACCGAGGGATGCTTGGTACAACGAGGCGGGAGTTGGAATAGTCTTCATCGTCACTCGCAGAATCAGCGATATGTTGATTCTGACCATTGACTCTCATTTCCTCTGCAAATTCGTCAAGTCTCACCCGTACCGCAGCTCTCAGTCTTTTGCCATAGTTAGAACGGTCGTTCCGGTGGCCGAAGAAGCGATCGGTATAAGTACCATCGACTGCCTGCCTCATCAAATGTGTGTAATTCTCACTCACACGCAAAAGGTAGCTTCGTTGCTGCTGCGAGGTACCTCGAACCGGGCCCAGACGTTTGAGATTCTCAAGGCAGTTGGCGATACCATCTTCAACGTCCCGTTGAAGACTCGGAAGCTGAACAATAATTTGATCTCTCAAGACGTTGCTCAGTCTGATCTTTAAAGACTCTACTCCGCGATGTGAAGGCTCAATGGAACTCCATAATCCTTGGGAAAGGAAGTCCTTCTCGTTAGCGTTCCTCTGTGCCAACGTGACGTCACGCTCGTCATAACTGCGGTTTTTTAAAACATGCCAACCAAGGTAGAGCTCTGCTGCTGTATTCTGGGCTAGGCGAAAATAGTAGTCTTCAGATGGAGAGCCAACATCCAACGTGTCAGGCTTTGTGATAAGGCCTATGGTCCTCAAGCCCTCTGGATCGGCTTTCTTGGCCATCCGAGTAACTTCTTGCAGGACGTAGTCGTACTTGGCTGACACGACAGTAAGTATGATGCTGCGCGGTTGCTCCATATACCTCTCCACCATATCATGCACAATGCTGATACCGGCGTCAGATTGATTCTTGTTCACGCCTCTGAAAAGTCCAGGGAGGTCCACCATTGTTAGGTGTGGCTGTTCTGGCCCACTGAGCTCGACGCGAAGTGTATCTTCGTAGAATTCCCCTGTGCCTGTTGGGATGGCCATCATGGCCTCGGCCTCCTTCGTCACAACGCCAAGGCCCTCTTCATCGATACTGGCCGTTGGTACCCAATTCTCAAGGCGTTCTTTATCTTCACCAAACCGGCTCTCGCCAGGAGTGATAGATACTTTATTACTTATATTGGGTCCCCGACGAAGAACCAACTCCGTGGCGAAACGAGTGCAGAGGCCGTCCTTGATGGGGAACTGCATACCAGACACGGCCTCAAGGACAGAACTCTTCCCCGCAGACTGATCTCCACAGACAATAATTTCGGGTAGGTCAACATAATGGCTGACTCCCTGGAAGCGGAGTTTGTCGATGATATCCAAGAGATCTCGGTGATCTCCCACGGCAATATTTGCGTTGATTTTAGCTGTCTCCATTACTTTTGTAGATAATGAATAAAAATTGCAGTGTTTCTGTTGGGACCGGCCGTAGTAATGGCGGTAGTGATGGCGGCTTTATATTTTGAACCTACAATTAGAACTCACCGAGCTCTGATCTTAAGTATCAGATCCGGTATACATAGCGGTGACGAGATGGTCGGCCGGCCTCCCGCAGGATCAGGCATCAACACATTTTCATTCCCCTGGTCCATTATATACACTAATTGTAGGCCTCGCAAATCAATTGGTCTTGAGCAAATTGTTGGCCCATCGAGCTGGTTTCCGCCATCCAATTCGCCAAAATTCGCTTGTAGCAGCGGTCTAGCTCACGTTGGTGGTGTGGGATAATGCACCATGCATGTATGTGGACAGTTTTGGATAGTTTCTGATGCATCTTATTGGGCATCCCCGCGCCCAGGCCGCGCCACCGTCATTCAATCAGAATCCTCTGAGAAGCTGTCATCTTGAACCGTAGATTCTACTTGAGTCCTTCGCAGTGACCTTAGTTCTGTGGGTACAGTTGCTGTCAAGGTTAGAGAAGGCCCAGCAGTCGAATCATAGTTGGGTGGCCGGCGGGGAGCAGTTAGTGCAGCCTTCAGATCCTGGCTCGTCAATTTCTCAATATCACCACTCAGCTTTATGAAGGGGAGATTCGTTAACTTTCCCGAGGCTTTATAGTACGGAGGTGGCATCCACGAAGGATAAATCTTTTGGTGACAAGCAGAAGCTCGCAGTCTGAGTGGATGATGACGCAGATATTTGTCGCAAAGAAAGCAAGCTTTTTTGCTTGTCCCAATGAGCCTCAGATGGGGAGCTAACCCAGGGTTACTTTCGTAAAAAACAATGATTTGCATCTCGGCGTGAAGCGTAAGCTCCAGACGACAGGCTCTACGCAGCCTCGCTTCAACATCCTGGGTGCCCAAATGTTGTGCAAGCTTCTCCATTGTCGATTCTGTATCTTTTCCCACAAGCGTGCGAACGAGTGCAAGCAAGGGAGCTTTGTCGTTCGGGAATTTGAATCGACGTGGATAAGGAGCATTGATCGGTCGGATGATGATTTTGGCGAAGATGCTGGGCTCCTTCACTGCAAACTTGACCATGGATTTGATCGCAGAATGATAGCGAGCGACTTTGTGTAGATTATCCAACCAGGCCTGGTTTTGTGATTCATCAGGTTTCAGTAAAGTCCGTAGTTGCTCAGCGTAGTGCCATCGAGCTTCTGACGCCCAATGGATGAGCCTGACGATAGTCGCACAAGTCCAATTCTTGATAAGGGAGGAGGAGGCTGTGAAAGGACAATTCTCGAGCCAGCTCCTGAACATTTCCGACTGTAGTTGGCTGTCACGGATCCCGGACTTTGTCTTTTGTAGAAACCGGCGAATGCCTCGCTTCTCGATCCTCTCGGCAATTGACAAAATTCGGCCTCTGTCGAGCTCAGCAACCAGTTGTAGAATCTCGGTCTCGGCTTGTGTTGATCGCTTTTCTGTGTCGCCCACCATGTTATTCAGGTTCATTCAATTTTCAAATGGTCCCATACCTTTTCTAGAAACCTCCTGTAATACTTGCAGCACTCTTTTGAGCCCGATTAGATCGTCCGGTGTCAAGCCATGGTTGCGCGCCAAGCGGAGGATAGTTGCAACTTGGTCATAGGTTTCCAGACACACAGCCGTAGCTGTTTCCGCTCCTGAGCTAGAGGTTGAGCAAACAAGAGCAAATGAGTCTAGAAACTTTTGCCGCAGCTGCCATGCACCCAAAGTGCTGCCCTCTGGGTTCTCATCGAGTGTACTCCGGGTCGGATTGCCTCGGACAGGGTCGATCAGACGTAACAATGCAGAGTGTAGTACAAAGCGATCGAGGCTTTCCTCACTAATATTAGTTAGTTCGCCTCTCTTTTCCATCTTGATAAGATTTTGCGACTGGATTTTTTATTGCGACTATAAAAGTCTGCGGTTAAGATGGGTTGTTCTGTTATTGATAGACGGTGAAGAGTTTTTAGCTCTGCATGGTGTTTTTATTCACTTCATAAAAAGTTACATACGTGAATTCTCCTTATGGTTAACCTCCTATCTAATTGGTCCACGTTGACATCCTGCTGTCGTGGGGGCTGACTTGCTGCTTCTGCAGCGACGTTGGGCATCTTTCCTAAACAAGCATGAATTAGTGGCACTCGTAATATATGCTCACATAAGTAGGTCCGGACCCTTCATCCTGATGTCTTTTTAGTAATCCTATTCCGCCTTGCAAGGCTTAGTCGACAAGTTGCCCCTATAAATCTGTGACGAATTGGTCTCCAACTAAAGGCAGTTAGTTTGAATCAACTTTATCGTCAAAGAGTGTTAGGCGTGTTGAAAAGTAAGGTGAAGTATTACATCTCCTAACAGTAGATTTTAACCGTAAGTTTTCAGAGGCGGCTTATAGTGTTCTTTAAGTATTTTATATTAGTGAAAATGGTATATTCACAACGTTTGATGTTGGTGGAATCATATACCCAATACATGATCCTGCATGACAGTATTGGTTCTTGTGGCATCCTTAATAGCCCATTGTGGTTTAGCTTAGTATTCTTTGTATAGTCTAGAGCCTTTCTAGGCCGGGCATAATTTATCATGTCGACAACCTCATGAGAAAATTTGTAACCATTGAGATTGCTGAGGCGATTAGTTAGGCATTAGTTAATGCTGAAAGCTTATAACATCTTAGCGAGATATATTAAAAAGAGCTAATTTACTTTGTGTTTTAAAAGCTACTATATATAAGCTTAATGATAATCTATGTCTTAATTTGAATGTAATATTAAGCTTTTACAAGAAATTAATTAATAACCTTATTCATACCTACTTAGGACGCAGATAGTTACCCTAGTCCTTTATTTCTAAAAGCAAAATTCAGGATAAGTAGATAGACTTTGAGATCGAAGCTTCTTCGTCAGTGGCTACAAAGCACAGTTAAATCACTTTGAGTACCCTCGAAGAGGGATTTGTCAGGCATTTGATCTTTGTAGGATGGTGTATCGGTGGGCATTGGGGAGTGACGAAAACTTTTGATACTTTCTAGAACAAGGCCTTATGTCATATTCTTCATTCGGTTCTTCGCCATGCTGTTCCCGTGGCTCCAAGCATCGAGCGCATGTTCATAACACAATCAATAGTCTCCCTTCAGGACTTGGACAAAGAAACGAATGGTTTTATAGAAGCAAAGGTATATTCTGGCACGGAACAAAGTCATTTATCCCAATGGTATGTTCAGGTCGAGCTGTTTGCACTGAAGCTGTGCTTGGGGCCGGCTTTCGCTTCTGGTTGTTTTTTCCAGCCTCTTTCTTCAAACGACCTCCTCTTTTCGGTAGAGGTTACTGTACAGCAGTAGAGATGAGTAGCTCAGATGGAGTAACCGTGTGCTTTTGCCATTAAAGCGAGCCCTACTGCCGCTGAGCCGGTGTCTGCTTCGTACTCCTGGCACGTGCCCTTTGGAATCATCTTGATGGCTGAACTGCAAGTTTGAGGCTCAGTCTAAGGCATTGAAAATTGATGGAGGTGTCAACTTCAGACGCTGGCACGAAATTGAGTCTATCGCGTGATATGGAATTCCCTTCATTTTCGCAGAGCTTTCAGACTTCACCGTGACAACTACGCTCGATGACTATAATTGGGAAAAACGAAGAGTTAACGAATTTTAGCAATGAAAGGTCATGGTCAATCAACAATTTTATTCTTTGCTATCCAGTCAAGAATTGCCCGCATATAAATATCTAAGCGTAGGTAAATCCATGACCCCAAGGAAGACCCAGAGGGTTCACAACGCTAAAGTCTCGCTCATGAGGGTTACCCTGGAAGTTGCCCTTCTGCGTAGTGAAGTTCTCAATCGTTCCCAAGTTCTTGATTCTTCCCAGCAACTTCTCAACAACACGGTATCCCGCACCAGCAGTATAGCCGGGAAGTTCGTGGCCAGCGAGCTGCACCTCATACCACGTCAAACCACGCTCCTCACCCCACTGTCCAACAATACCCTCCTCACTGAGTCGCCCGCCATTGTAATCAATGTGGAAAGGGACGTAGAACTCCTTGTCTTGGGGATACTTCTGGAAGCCCTTCTTGCCGTTCCAAGTGGCGTTCTGGATGGCGAAGAGGGTTCCGTTGGGAGGAAGGAGGAAGTCAAGGCGACCAACACCGATGATGGTGTTGTTGGTGTGCTCGATGACGCGCTTCAGAACGTCATTTTGAGCAGGGGCCAGAGAAGTGTCGCTGCGGTTGGACTTGGGGTCGCCGAAGCCAAAGACGTTGTTGGGGGTGCATTGATACCAGGTCTGGTCGATGGGGGCGTTGAGAGCCTTCTTGACGTCTGTGCGGTTGAAGTAGACCTTGGCGCCAGGAGGAGAATAATCACCCTGAATCGGTCAGCAAGTTTATCTGTGGAGATGGAGGAAAGAAGCTTACCTGGTTGACAATGCCGAGCTGGCTGTAGGTATGGGGGCAGGTATCAGTGATGTGATAAATGTTGAAGCAAGGGTTCGAGTCAAGAGCAGCGGAGTAAGCCCAGTCAAAGATATCACAAGTATAGTTGCTGTTGGGATTCGTATCGGCATACGGATCAGGGAGAACAGGGAACTTCTCCTCAGGAGGAGGGAAAGTTCCATACTTCTTGAGATACTTCTCATATCCGCAGTGCTGATGTGTCCATCGAAGAGCATTCGTGTATGTCTGGTTAAGGTAGAACAAGTTCGACCAGTACTCGATGAAAGGGAAGATGACAGCTTGCTGCTGAAGAGTGCTATCACCGATGATGGGATCATTGATGGCTACGCCGCCGAGCTTGTAGTAATCGTCATCGTTGGCCGTGATGAAAGCATCAGCGATGTAGGGGACGTAGTAGCCTGCATAGGACTCGCCGGTGATGTAGGTGGTAGCGCCCTTGAGCTCAAAGGTGTTGATGAAGTTCTTCCAGAAGCCGATGAACTGCTTGCCGAGCTCAACTTCGTTGGTGATGTTGGGCTTGCCTTGGCTGTAGCCTACACCTACAGGCTGCTCGATCCAGATAACGTTGGTGCTAGCACTGTTAGTCAAGCCACGGTAAAGCTTAATCTTAACTTACAGGTTGGTCCAGCTATAAGTGTTGGGCACGGGAGCCAGAGTTCCCTCTTGCCAGAGGAAAGGACCGTTCTCGGTGAGGAGACCACTAAGCGAACTGCAGCCAGGGCCACCGTTCAACCTAGAAGATCAGCACGCATTCTCCACTTCAACTGGAGGTGTACTCACCAAATGACAACCTCGTCCCTCTTAGCCTTGGGGTTGGTGCTGGGGAAGAACCAAAAGTACAACTTGCGTTCCTCATCAGGATCCTGAGAAATGGGGAGCAGTCCAGCATAAGACTCTCCCACGTCGAACTTGACCTCCGGGATAGCAGAACCATTGACAACAAACTTTTCAGAATGCTTGTTCAGGAACTTGCTCTTGGACCGCTTCTCAAAAGCGGCCTCCTCCGGGACGACCGGCGCAGCAGCGCGCCTCTCATCGTATCGGCGAGGATGCACGCGATTGAAGGCGTTGATGGCACCTGGGTTGAAGGCAGCCTGGGACAGTGTCCCAAAGGCCAGGAGAGAGCTGATCAGACTGAACCGCATTTTTTGAAAAACAGTTTGGTCGTGCAGAGACGATCAATTGGCCATGGCGGGGAGGTTCTTATAGCTGTATAAGGGTTCGGCAGACATGGCATTGATCCCCAAATTGGTTCTGCGTCATGGGTATTCTGATGTCACAGCACGGAAATGCGGCACTTGCACCATGTCAAGGATTATCTTTGCATAGCCCATAATGTATGTACAGATTGACCGGTAAGGACGGCATCGTACATACAGAGCATCCATGTAGTATCGGGAACTGCCTCACTCGGTACAAGTGTGGAGAGCAAAAGTTCCACCACCCCTCACGTCTTCCTGTACACAGACCTTCCTATCCCGGCCAGCTACTGTGCTTTCTCCAAAAGTGTAGGGATCCTTTGGGCTTATTTGGAGGCGCTGATCTTGAATTCTTACGGCAGTCCTACCCCTCATTTTCCTTATCCACTCGAAGCTTGTCTTGTTCACTTGGAGTGTGCTAGCTTCTAATCGTCATCGCTATTTCTCACGCTACAAAAGGACGGGCCCGGCTTGGGGTTACAAAATATCCTTGTAATCTTACGTGGGTGCCTTATCTCTATAATTGAAACAATTGGCTCAGCGATGGGGATCTTTGTCTCGGTTAAACACAAGGCACCCCCGATCTGCGTAGGCTTCAACGTGAGTACTCTGTACAAAAAACGCAATTCCATCAATTGTTATCGTGATAAGCAAGCCGTTTGCATTCCTCCGCATGCAAGCCACACCCGGCCGAGTCTGACATGCACCAACAAGAACGCCTCGCCACGCGTTAGACGTGTCAGGCGACTCGTTTGGAGATAACCTTTCCGAGGTGGCTGAGATCTCGACAGAACTTCTCGAACCAATGCCGCTGTTTCTAGCGCCCTCTCGGCCGCCTCGGCTTCACGTACTCTTTGTGGCACGATCGGATGTGAGGAGCCGTTCGGTGCGAGGCGACACGAGTGACGCTCTGTTCAACGATAACAATAAGGTTAATGAGACCGGTTTCAAGGGCCCAGCCTCCCTCTTTTTTTCCTAACAGTGTCTTTTGCCAATCGCGCCACCTGCTGACCGCTTAATTACTGCTTTCGCTATAACCTCACTTTTTGACTCAACTTGACCATCGCCAAAAGTCAATTGAGCGTCCAGAACTGAGAGCGCCTGACTTTCTTGGGTGCGTCACGGCTGTTCGTATTCAAGGTTTCGTCGCTCAACAGTCACAACTGATGATCTTATGCCGAGCCGTGTTTAGCGCCCGTCGCAAATGACGCATGACACCGTGCTGTTACCCAATATTAAACAGGACCGCAGAACAGAGTTTATCCACTGAGACAAAGTCGAATAGAGTGCCTAAAGTTCGAGGACTTCAATTAAACTTTAAACAAGATCCCGAATTGATCTGAGCAATTTCGCAGTTCGGAGTATTTTTTGAAGCCAGAACTTCTAGAGCACATACCCTGTACATTTATCCAACCTGAGTCAGGCAGCTTTGGCAAATAAATATTGACTTTTCAGTTAGAATCGAAAATGCTCCATTGCTTTGAGCTGGGAGGCATTGCAATACAGGGAGACCTTACGACATAGAGTCGGTATCTGCTCTAATTATGCCAAATAACCTGAGATGGAAAGAATAATCCATTGAGAGAGAGGTGATGCCGAAGCTATAAATGAAGCAGCACGAGGTGTTTCGCCATAAAATGAGGCGTTATGCACAACGCTTATCAAGTTAATAGATCATATAGCTGCTACATTGAGCCTCGAGATGCAACTGAACAAGTGGCCTCAATCCACAAATGATAATAATCTATATCCGTACAGTGTTTCCAGGTTGTGAAGACTAAGGTCCACTACGCTACAATGCATTAATGTAAGCTATGGCTGGAAATGCTATCTCTCTATTTATGCCGAATTCTTTTTTCTGTTTTACATTAGTAAAAGCAGGTAGGTCTTTGTGGCAAGACACTCTATATATTAATTATTGCTGTAATATTTAGAATAGCAAGTCCATCGCCCTTTCTACATATACTTATAGAGTACTTTTTTTTTAAAAAGCAGAGTCTCTTATATAATATAGAGGCGTTATTAGGTTATACCAGATAAAATTATACGATTATCTTAGACTTTTAGGTGACTAGTAACCCGAGAAACTAATAGACTAAGCAGCAAGTTCTTAAGAATACATCGCTTCCTGAGTATATTCTTCAGCAGAATTCTGTTAAGTAAACCGACTTGGGTAAGGCCCTGATTGCAGAGGCTAATCTAGTGTCGGTGGTCTTACCTTTTTCACTCTCACTAAGAGTTACTTTCTATACAATATAGTTCAGTCTGCTGTATAGAATATCAGTACTGCTTAAGTCACTGATATAAAGTTAGTTAGCTCGATAGTCCTATACAAGAATGAAGGCAGGAAAGAATAGTAATTTTATAATTAGTAGGTTGTCCTACTATACTGACTATCTCTGACTTTTAACATTCTAGACACTGTATCAGTTTACTATTTCTCACGCTAGGTGTCAACACGTGATGTAGTGTAAGTAGGAGAATAATTAACTACTGATCGTGTCCTATATCCTACAAACACAATCACCTCTCCCATACCCACCTTACATCCTTTCTCTAATAGAAGCATCCTCTCTAAAATAGCTGTAAATTAATATCTAAATAAGTTATTACCTGTAAGTTTGCTTGTGCCAGAGTGTATAACCGGAGTAGAGAGAGAGGAAGATCTGAATATCGATCGAGGTGGCTAAGAGTGAAGTAGTAGAACATTGCCAGAGGTAGAAGACAGTGAACCCATTCATCAGCATCAAGATAGGAGGAAACACTAGATACCTGTATACTGAGTATTGCTATAGAGTTGTCTAAAACGGCGAATTTGTTATTAAGTTGTATGTGTTAGTTCGCCTTCAGATGTAAGTCACTGCTTTAAATTATATATCTAACTCGTAATTTAAAAATTATACTAAGATACCGGACTAATTGCTAGTGAATCTGTTCCGCCTTAGGCCTTATATACCTCTGAGAACCCTAATGTAATAATAGGATAGAAACTGGTAGTGTTTGTGAGGTTAGTAAGCTATGTAAATACCTCGGATATAAAGAGGGGAATTCCAGATACGTAGAAGGAAGTCCTAACTCCCTTATATCTATTCTTTAACTACTATAGATATTATTTTTCTATAATATATAATAATTATTCTATTTAATAGTTTACTTTCTCTAATAGTTTCTCTTCTAGGAATTAAACTATTATTCTATTTTTATATTACTTTCTATTACAATCAGCTCCTTAACAGGTTTCCCATTCTGGTAAGTAATTTTAAGCACTTACTTGACACTATGTTTACCCCGCTTGCAGTTCATTCGTGTACTGCTAGACTGGCGCTAAGGTAGCATTTATTTAACCTGGAATTTTCGTTAATACTCTTAATCTCACTAACCTAAGTTTCTACCGTAACGACATAAAATGAATCGCACAGTGACGAAATGCCTGCGATGTAAGCGTATACCTCGTATCCCAACCACTAGATCCTACTCCTCCTGCTATCAACCCTCAATCGCGGCAATGCCTACCCTCGACATAAGCCATATCCGTAATAATGCAGACCTCTATGCGCAAAGCTGCCTCTCACGAAACTACCTGGACCTAGCCTCCAACCCATCCCGCGTAATCGAGCTCATGGACTATCGTCAGGCTTTGCAGGAGGATGCGAAATCTTTACGCGAACGTGCGAATGCTTTACAGAAGCAGCTCCCAGTTGAGGGGAAGAACGGTGATGGGGCGCTGAGGGAAGCGAGGGAGATCGAGACAAAGATTCTTGAAGTTGAGAAGGAGGAGGGGGATGTCATGAGCAAGATAGAGGAGTTGGCGCTGGCGTTGCCGAACATTATAAGTAAGGAGACGCCGAGAGGGACCGAGTTTGAGGCTCTCTGCTATGTCAACGCAGACGAAAAGATTATTCAGGTCAAGGACAGTAAAGGGAAGCGAATTTGTCATGTCGACATCGGAACACAGCTTGGGATCATCGACTTTGCTTCCGCTCACACCGTCTCCGGCAGCGGGCGGTGCTACCTCGTCGGCGCCGGCGCCCAACTCGAACAGGCTCTCATCTCCTATGCCCTCGCCTTCACAACTCACCAAGGCTGGACTCCAGTCTCGGTCCCATCCCTCGTACGCTCTCAGATCTCTGCCGCTTGCGGTTTTAATGCTCGTAACAGTAGGGGTGAGCCGCAGGTTTATAACATTGCGCAGGATGAGAAGGATAAGATAAAGGGCGTGCCTGAGATGAGTGTGACGAGGAGAAGTGATATCCCACTGGCTGCCATGAAGGCAAATGCAATAATCCCAGAGGCGGAGCTGCCACTTAGAAGAGTCGCTGCTTCGAGATGTTATAGGCCTGAGGCTGCGGCGAGAGCGGTGGATACGAAGGGACTGTACGGACTTCGTGAGTTCACTACAGTGGAGTGGTGTGCTTGGACGAAGCCAGAGAAGGAAGAGATGGAGTACATGTTGGACGAAATAGTCGACATCCAAACCGATATCCTCGGCGCCCTCGGCCTCACATGCCGTGTCCTCGACATGCCAGTGCACAACCTCAGCGCCAGAGAAACCCGTAGAATCTCCATCGAAGCCTTCTTCCCCTCCCGCGCGGTGGGTGAAACAAAGGATGAAATCCACGAAGCTGCGTGGGGGGAGGTTGCCTCAGTGAGTTTCTACACGGATTACCAGAGTCGACGGTTGGCGACTAGGATAAGGGACTCTGGGGATGGGACGTTGGGGTTCCCGTGGACGCTAAATGGTACGGTGTTGGCGGTGCACAGGGTTTTGGTGGCGTTGTTGGAGATTGGGTGGGATGGGGAGGAGGGAATTGTGAGGTTGCCGGAGGTGTTGCACAAGTTTATGGGTACAGATAGGATTGAGGGATCCAAGAGGGACTGAGAATGGCATTATCTGTATCATCTGGGCTTGTCGCTTTGAGGGTGGCCTTTGTGTAGATAGGGCTGTTCTAATTTTGTTAATTCCAAGGGGACGAAAAACGTCATCAGCGCCTCAACTCAAGCCGAGACTCGAAGGCTCAGGGTAGGGCGACTACATACAAAAGACACCGAGCAATGCTCAGCCAATCAAAAAAATGGTAAGCATAACTCTATCGCGCCCTACCCGCCCTGCGTCAGCCCTTTGATGCCTGCATTCCCCAACTCTATATACAAACCACTACAGACCCCTCCTTTAGGCATTTATTACAAGATCTCATCTCGGGCACAAATATCTTGGCTCATCTATTGTTGACAGCCCCGGCTACCTAGACTAAGCGCATCGCTCATTCTATTCAACGATATAAGCCTCCTGTTGACAGCCACAGTCAAGATGGCAGTCTATCACAGCGCAGAGGGCAGAAAGTTCTTCGTCCCGCTTGAAAATAACCCCCAGGTATTCACCAATCTGGCCCATGACCTAGGCATGGACCCGAAGCTGGCCTTCCATGATGTCTACTCCCTCGATGAACCAGACCTCTTGGCCATGGTGCCCCGCCCAGCTCACGCTCTCATCTTCATCACCCCATCTAATGCCTACCACGCCGTCGAGGCTGAAGACGTGGCCGCGGGCAAAAGAACACCGTCTCCTCCTCACCGGAAGACATACTCGATGGAGGGCTTCGATGACCTCTACCCGACAGATGGCACTCCCCAGCCGGTCCTTTGGTTCCCCCAGACAATCGGCAACGCCTGCGGCATGGTAGCCCTCGTTCATGCCCTACTCAACGGCTCCCTACGCGAGCGCCTCGTACCGTCATCGCCACTGGCAGGGCTCCTCGACGAAGCTCTCGCACTCCCCTTACCCACTCAACACGCGGACCTGCTGTATAACTCTGTCGTTATAGAAGAGACTCATAGCAAGGCGGCAGCTAGAGGCGATACGGCAGCACCCGATGCCCAGGATCCTATCGGGTATCACTTTATGGCCTTTGTGAAGGGAACAGATGGAAATCTCTGGGGGCTGGATGGAAGCTTTGGCGGGATGATGTGCTACGGGCCTGTGGATGAGGGGGAGGATATGTTAAGTAGCAAGGTCTTGGACATTGGGGTGCGGCGGTTTATTAACGCAGGGGAGGGGAGCGCTGAGTTTAGTATCATTGCGTTATCGGAGGGGGAGGATTAGACTTGCCCTCAAGAGTCTATACCTTGGAGTAAGTGTGTTGAACCGCTGATCAAAGCAGTGCTCAGCTGATTCCTCAACGCTTGGAGATGTGGGTAACTAAGAACAACTTTATTTAAAGGTCACAGCCAAATAAATGCTCTGTATCCTTTCCTCGATTTCGAGTCTCCCTGTTTCTTGTGACTATCTGGCCTTGATACTTAGAGTCAAGTCCTCAAATTAACAGCAGTTTAATCACTCTGTATTTTTATTCCGTGTCATCTTCCATAGTCACTCAGGTATCCGGAATTCATGCAATCTCTGCCTCGATCAGCATCTCATACTGCTGAGGATCAGGCCAGAAGTTGACGATCTTGAATCCAGCCCCCGTCAGCAATTCTTCCCATTGACTCTTGGTTCGCTCAGAAGCTGAGAGAAGGGACATCATCTGAACGTCCATGGTAGTCTGACTGATACTAGCCCCAGTTGGTGGCAGCACGATATCATAGACAAAAAGCTTAGAGTAGCCTTTTGTCATGGCATCTCTGGTGTTCTTTAGAAGCTGTGTTGCTTGAGCATCAGGCCAGTCATGAAGAACAGCGTGCATAAAGTATGCCCGGGATCCTGGACTCAAGTCAGTACTCGAGTTCTCATCTAGTTGTACAATAGAGAGGCTTACCCTTCACGGGCTGGGGCTTGAAGAAGTCATGCGCCACCGCCGCGATCTTCTCATCAACATCCGCGCGCTCAATGATTTCCGGTAAATCCTGTAGCACCAAAGACCCCTTGGGCAAATCCGGTCTGGCCTTGAAAACATGCGAGATATCAATACCCGTATTACCGCCAACATCCACAACAAGCGGTTTGCTAAGATCAGCACCCTCGATCAACTTGCTAGGATCGTAAATGTTAGTCCAGGGTGTCTTCCAAGAGGTCCAAGCCTCCATGTGACCTGTAAAAGCTTCATAGTACTCTGGACTCTTCTGAAGACGACCGAAGAAGTTGAGGCCGTCGGGATCGCTGCCCGCGTAGTTATTGTCGTCTGCTGCTGTGGGGACCTTATAACCTATGTTGGCGAGGTACTTGGGGAGGTTCTGACCAGCTGAAATGTACTGGTAGGTTCTGGGTTTGTTAGACGAAGTGATGGTACGTGATCGGGAAACTTACGCTGCCTGGAGCGAGGCTCTGACCTTGGTACTTTCATCGCCAATAGCGTAAGAGAAGGGGGTAGGCTTGAAAGTATCTACGTCTGTCTCCTCAACTACATAGAACGCAGCCAAGAGACGGAACAGACGTCCTACACGCGTAAGCTTCGACCAAAACCACAGAAATGTGACAGCTCACGCAGCAAGTTAGGTTCAACATCCCTCCCAGTCAACTTAACCAAGTCATCGATTGTCTTCTTCCCCCCACCCTCCTTCGTCCAAGCCTTCCAGATTCCCAAATCAATCGCAGTCTGGAGCGCCGCAAAAACAGCAGGATGTTCGAAACAAAAGCCCCATGCTCGTTCGTAGGGTGTTTCGACTCTTGCTAACAGTCGACGCGCAGCTGCACGGACGCGAAGACGCTCGACTTCATCGCCGCCGAATTGACTAGGGTTTACAGCATCGAGGGTGGCGATGATGTCGTTTGTCGAAGGACCAACTGAACCCATTGTGAGGCAAGAATGCGAGTATGTTTGGGGTGGAGCCGAAAAAGAAAAGTTAATTGGGGGCTGATGGAAAATGAGACAAGTCGGTTGTATAAGTATGTTCATTATTCACATTGGGGTGTCTTCACTTAGGCTAGTGATTCAGTTGAGGCACATTCATGTGGGAGAACCCTGCTGCCCCTTACCAGGATGAAAAGTTGGTGCAGAGGAGTGTGCCTTTGGAACCGAACGGGCACCATCTCGACGAGTATTTCTTCCATATTGGCTTCACTATCAATTACTATTTACATATTCCAGGGCGGTTGGTGGGAAAGTACCTGATATTCTTGGTTGGACTAATACCAAGGGCAGCATTTCGGTCCTGAAGGTATAAAGAGAGTTTGTACAAACAGGATATTGCCTGTAAGTTTGCTCAGGAGGGAGATTAATAATCAATTATTGGTATTCCGTATTATTATCATAGTCTCATTGATAACACCATGCCATTCTCCATGACGATGCATTAGGGGTGGCTAGATGGTTCATATCAGGTATAGTACTGTCGCGATGCTTCAGTAAATGTTACGACTATGGACTGCAGAGAGTGACATGTCAATTCACAGAGAATGGATTGTTTGTCCCATTGTCGGTTGGCTGACTATTGAACAGGGTCGCTTAACTAGCTCATGCTGGGATCTGAATCCCACGGGGAACGCGGGATACGTCGGGTAATTCTTCGCGTTATAGCTCCGCCCGAGTTCTTGGGCTCAGTTATTCTCCGAGCGAGCTGTTGCTGTGACATGAAAGACTGATAGTGATGGATGAGCTCAGAGTCGGAGAGTATGCAAGATCTGGTGCACTCGCGGTGATGAGGCGTAGAAGCCGCTGGCCAATGCATTGAAACCGTTGACCTAACGGCGGTTGACCCGTAACGGCCTGACGAAATGACGCGGTTCATAGATGCGACGTTGAGCCGCTACAGTATCATCCCCCGTCATGCTACAAGTGGATCTACCATACGCTCGCCTACAAATTGTCTCGAGAAAACTCTTATCCTCTTTATTGTATCCTCGCATCGGAGCCGTGCATCTTTCCTCAGTCTCTAGAGGACGGCGGGCAATGTTACCCTAGCGGTTAGCGGAGTTTTCTCGACTGCAGCTGTCAGATATCATATACGGTTGGTTGAGAATGGGGCGAACTTCACGGATCATTACACCCGGCGACCGTACGAGGGAGTGGCGACAGTCCATTATCTCGGCAAATCCTACGGATGGTGACAGCGGAATGGAATTAATGGACTGCAGAGCTTACTGCAAGACACTTTGTTTCAGAGCAAAGTTCCTGCAGCAGCCCAAGCCTTCGGCTGCGAGGATCCGGGCTCTCACTGCAAAGAATAGCAGGGTCTGTCCTGTCATATATGACATATCGAGAGAGAAGAGGAAACAGAGCCCGCATTAACCAATAGTCACGCCGTGCTTATTCTCGCCTCCGGACAGGTCAATCCATGTTATAGCTTATGTTATAGCTTATCCACCACCAACAATTATAGCGCATATCACTTTCGGCCGACCCCCAAGTTTGGCTCTCGCGTGCCAGACACACCATGTCGCCAACAAGGGTCTTCGCGTAGATCTCTCCAGAACAAAGGATATTTGAGAATCCTCCTTGACCATGCATTGAAACACGCTAGGGAGTGATCCTTCGCTCCTTTCTTTTTCCCGGGTCACGATACTCCGCTGTTGGAAACGTGTGATCAGGGGCAATGGCGAGTCTCGCTGGGCCGATAAGGTCTTGAGGTCCGGCAGATAACGTGAAATACTCCAGGCAGTATTATTTCTCCTTTTTTCCCGAACACAGATTGCTTGGTCATTCTGGGTGCTGCAATCATGACGAGTTACTATGGTGGCCTGGGGCCTATGCTCAACGCAGTGCTATGGGTTCAAGTCGTCATTTTTGCTGTCTTTGTCGGACTGAGGTTATACACGAGATCTCAGATTCTGCACTCAGTCGGAGCAGATGACTACCTCGTTATCATTGCACTGGTATGTACTTCAGCTGTGAGAACGAAGGACGTCTCGAATAATGCTAACAGTCATTAGGTCTTCCAGATTATCTACTCCGCCTTCGTAACAGCCGGAACAAAATACGGTCTCGGTCGCAAATTCGCAGACATTGGCAACCCCGATGCGTACTTCAGGGCCGTCGAGCTGGAGATTTACAGCCAAGTAGCAGGATTGATGGTGATCGGCCTTGGAAAATGCGCCGTCGGCATCTTTCTGCTGCGCATCGTGCGAAACAAGTTCCAGAAGGCGTTTATCTGGGCGTTTCTCGCGGGGACGGTGTTTATCACGCTGTTTTCTAGTATCGTTGTCGTGGTGCAGTGTGATCCTGTGCAGAGGACTTGGGATCGACGGGTGCCGGGGACGTGTTGGATTGACTTTTCCAAGGTCGGGTTGACCGTGGGATGTAAGTCGCTGCTGTATGAATTGTTGAAGTGGGCTAATATGTGTAGCTTGGTTTGTCGTTGCGGACTTTTGTTTCGCGATTCTGCCGTGGTTTGTGATATGGGAGCTCAACATGAAGCGCAAGGAGAAGATCACAGTCGCATGCGGTCTCAGTCTTGGTATCTTGTAAGTTATCATTCTAATCGATACTGATCATATTGACTGACGAGAATAGTGCTGGTATCTGCGGCATTGTCCGTACTGTTGCTCTCAATGGATTGAACGCTAGTGAATATATCTGTATGTCCCTTCATCCCTCACTAATTGTTCATCTACTCACCTTTGCAGATGACACAGTCGACATGCTCATCTGGTCCGCGACCGAAAGCACTGTAACAATAATGTGCTCCTCCATCCCCGTCCTCCGCCCTCTCTACGTGCGCTTCCGATACGGCAGCCAGGGCGACAGCTCTGGCGCAGCAAGTTCCTACAAGCTCCCCATGTACGGCAATCACAGCGGTCGGAAATACGGCAACGGTTCAATGCCCGGCACAGAAACAATCGGCGGCAGCGGACCATCAAACAGAACCGTCATTGCGTACAACGCAAATGCCAGCGATGAAAGTATCCTTCGCGATACAAAGACTCAGAATGATATCAGCGGGATTAGAAGAACAGATGAAGTATCGATAAGTTATGGAAAACAAGACGCCAGAGAGAGAATTAGTGAGTGGAAATAATAACCACTTGGAGAAAGGTCAAACTCTATTTCTGTAAGATAAGAAGCGCTGAAGAATTGATAAGGCGCAGATCAGAAGGGTCTGGGCCTGGCATCATCATTGGTTTAGCGGAATATCATTGATAAGCGACCCCGGATAGAAATAATTACAGGCAGCCCCGCCCTTTTCCTTAGTGACCTTTCCCTTAGTGACCTCGACACTACACTACAACACCCCGTATTCCATGCGCCTCAATCAACAGCACGCGATATAAGGGAATGACTCATGGATCCTGGTCGCAAGAGAATAGGCTCAATTGCGGAGTCGGCTGCGTCGTCTAGTCAGCGGAGTAAACGCGCCAAATACGCGCCTGTAGCTTGGTACGCGACCTTTCCTGGGGGTTGAGATACAAGGTACTGACCCTGCTAGCAATGAGTGTAAGAAGAAGAAGCTCAAATGCGTGAAGGAGGACGGCGATGAGATTTGTAAGAGATGTGATGTTAATAAAGTCGAATGCATCTTTGCTCCCACAGCTCCCCCAGCGAAAGAAGACACTGAGACATCGCGAAGACGCTCAACTCAAGAACCTCAGTGAGTCCCCCACTCACTCATCTCACAAATCCTCACTGACACTTCACAGAGCAGACGTCACATCTCTAAGCCAACAAGTAATCGACCTCCAGAACCAAGTCAACGCCCTAACATCAGCCCTCCAAGACGTATCACAACGTCTCCCCCAACTAACCCTCTCCTCCACAAAGTCCACTCCCCAAGGCCACCCCTCCACCTACCGCAAAGACATCCGCAATGTGCACAACGAGCCGCGCGAGCCCCAATTCGTCGGCCCCACGCGCTCAGCCTATAGTTTCCAGATCGCAGAGAACTCCCTCACGGGCATGGGAATAGAGCCAAACGCCACTGGCACCAGCACGCCTGCTGAATCGCCGAGCGAGACTGAGCCGGTCGTTGAGAGCGAGCATCTCTCGCCGGGGATCGAGGATATTGAGATTCTGCCTAGTTTGGGGATCGCGGAGGTTCAGAGGCTGTTGGATGTTTATAATGAGGAGATTCAGAGTGTTTATCCGTTCATTGACGTTGGTGAGTTATCGAATAAGGCGGTTTCGGTGCTTCAGGCGCCGATGGAGAATACGCTCAAGGATGTTCAGGCTATCAAGCTCGCGGTTGCTACATCTGTCGCTATCGAGGCGCAGGGGCTGAATAATATCAGCAAGCGGTTGATCGACGATGTTGAGCCTGTTATTTGCAGGGTTTCAGGCGAGGCCTTTATTGATTTGCAGGAACTTCAACTCATGATCATGCTGGCAAGTCAAACCCTCAATCTCTTTACAATTACTGACGTTTATAGAGCATCTACTGGTTTCACTGCGGAGAAGAACTACTCTCCTGGAGAGCCATCGGCAACGCCGGTCGCGAAACCCTCGAGATTGGCCTTCACCGCCGAACTTCGCTCTTTGAAAACTTCAAAAGCCCAGCCGAGCGAGATTTAGCAATCCGTTGTTTCTGGTGTGTATACATCCTAGACCGAAGGTTGAGTTATGGCACAAGTCTATCATTCGGTATTTCGGATCGAGACATCGATCCCCAATGTCCGGAGCCAGTGAGTTCCCCTCGTATCTTAGAGAAGCGTATACTGACGAGTCGAAGAGTGAGCAGCATCCATATCTTCGATGCATGGTCTCCTACGCCAAGTTATGCTCCAAGGTCTGGGAGGATCTACCGCTTGATTCATCTCCGTTCACGGTTCCAAAGGACAAAGTTGACTTCTTTGACTATCTAACGCAGAAATGGATTCACTCTATCCCCGATGATTTACAGCTCGTGTATCCTCGGCTCTCACAGGCTCCACGTCATCAACCTCGAGTCCTACAGCGCTTAAGAACGCTTCTTTATCTAAGAGGGACCTACATCCGAATCTTGGTTCTGCGACATCATGTCATGAGCGCTGAGAACCTACGCTCCGACATGCAAGGTGCTCAACTCGTCGTCAGTCTCGCACAGGATACAATTCAAGTTCTCGTAAATCTCAACGAGACAAGCGATATCTACGATCGGCAAAAAGCAACGTTTAACTACTTCCTCACCGGTGCTTTGGCAACTATTCTCCTCGCAGTATGCCACGGCCCAGATGTCTTCGCCGACCGATGCAGACAAAGTTTCCAAGACGCTGTCCGTCTATTAAAGAACATCTCTCAGCACGGCCAGCTGGGTCGACGACTATGGCGCTCACTAAAAGGGACGATCCATCGCGCTTTATCGCTGGAGTCACCCATCACACCCGCCAGGAACACAGCAATCACGGAGATTCTTCAGCAAGAGACGCCGGAGGTTCGACAGCAGCAGACGCTTGTCTCTACGAGCTGGCCGAGAAATGGCGTGGGGAGTAATTTCATGGATGAGAACATGGCGGATATGTTTGGGCTGGAGACGGACTTGCTGAATTTGTTCAGCGCGTTTGAGCAGGATAATATGCTTAGGCCGGCGAGTCAGGTCAATGGGCTTGATCAGGCTGCTGTGTTGGCGGATCAGAATGGGGGGGTTGGGCAGGGTGATGATTTGAATCGGTTCAATGGCGGATTCTAGGAGTCACGGGTTGATGGAACTTGTTACCTTTGTATTCGAGCTGAAGTCTTGTTAAACTCATAACCTCGGCATAATTGGGGAAGCAGAATGTAACAATATGATCAAAGCGTGAGTTTATCAAAGAGCGTGTCAATTGCATAAATATTTCGTACATATTGAGTCATATCCCAAGTCCCGTCCAATTCCATAGTAATATCCTGTTAAAACAATTTAGACCTCCCATGACAACACTCAATTTTAGGAAATATCCATCTCGCCACCATTTTTACTATCACTAGTCAACTTATTTGTCATGAACCCCATCACGAAGACCTTCAACAACATCAAGGTCAACAATAGGAACTTCGAACTTGTACTTTCCACGGAAGACATAGTATGCGATGCCAGAAAAGAGCCATCCAGCCATGACAACGATAGAGTAGTTCATGTTTTGCGGTGTAACTGGCATGGTGGAAGGGAAAGTGCTGAAGATGACCACGACAGTGATCCATATCAAGCTAATCACGTTGGCAGCTGGGCCAGCAATACGTCCAAGCTTGAAAGGACCGAAGCCATTAGAAGTCTGAACACTCTTCCTGGCAAAGAGCATAGTGATGATGGGGAATGCATAGCTGACATACATGCCAATGATTGACATGGACAGAATGGCGTTGAAGGCAGTGGTGTTGCCGAGGTAGATGAGACCAAGCAGCATCTGAAGGACAGTAACAACCACTACAGAATAAACAGGGATCTGAAGGCGCTTGTCGACTTTGCTGAGCTGCTTATCAAACGGTGTTGACTTGTCTCTCGCAAAAGCCCAGAGCGTTCGTGAAGTAGATGTAACTCCAGCGACAGTCGCTGCAATAGCAGTGCTTGTAATGATGAGAGAGAGAACAGTGCAGCCCGCTCGACTCTTAGTCGCGTCAAGGAAGATCTGCATGAAGGGGAAGCCAGTGGGTGTTGCAAGAAGCTTCTCAAGGGGGCCGGTTGAGTAGAGGAAGATGATGCAGTAGACGAGACCCATGAGTCCGTTGATGATTACACTGCCTACCATGGCGAGGGGCACGTTGCGGCTGGCATGGGGCATTTCTTCCGCTAAGTGGCAGGCGGCGTCGTACCTATGATGGTTAGATGGTGGTGTAGTGAGTAGGAGAGAGAGAGAGACATACCCAAGGAAGGGATACACGGCACTCAGGAGGCCGACTAGCCATGAGACACCATCGCTAGACCAGCCACTAGAGTTGGTGACTTCAGTAAAGACGAAGGAAGCCGTGTTCTTGGGTGCCATGACACCGAGAACGACAACAATTGTGACAAAGCCGATGATATGAATAGCGCCTAGACCCGTCAGTTCCGAAGCATGTCCAGCTGGCGGAAGTACTCACCCGACACGGTATTGATATGCGGAAGCAGTTTATCTCCCCAGATATTAAGAGCGAGCGCGTAGACAAGAACAAGCCAGTAAAACAACATGCCCTGCCACCGCTCAGGAGCATACGTGTCGTTGTTCACGATGATAAGAGCCTGCATTTGCAGACCGGCAGCAAACGCAGCAGACGATGTGAGAACAACTTGCCCGCCAATGCTAACCCAGCCTGTGACCCAAGACGCGCTCGATCGAATGGAGGCGGGTGAAAGGGCTGCTACCCAGTGGTATTGACCTGCGGGACAATTCCGAAGCGTTAGTCTTGAGCTAAAAAGATTGCGCCCAAGGGGGATATACTGACCTCCGGCTGTAGGATAGATAGAAGCGATCTCGCCGAGAGAACTGGCGATGCAGATTGAGCATACTGCCGATAGTAGACTGATCGTGTTAGTGATGTTGCGCTTTGAAGGGAGGGAGACGAACTAGTTGTAGAAGAGGCATGGTGCTCCGCCAGTGAGGAGAGCTGTAGCGACGACAGAGGATAAGGCTTCCCATGTCGCCATGAGACAAACGCATAGAGCACAGAGCGAAAAGAGAGAATACTGTCTTCTGAGTTCCTGCGTATGACCCAGCTGCGCGAGGCGCAGGGCATCATCGCTCGAAATTCTGGTATCTCCTTCAAGACTCATAGCGTCTTTATCAAGAGCCACGTTACGTTTCTCAAGCTCGCCCATTTTCAGATATAAAGAATAACAATGTTTTATAGTCAAGTTCGGCTCTTTCGGGTCTATGGATCTATGGAAAGCACGGAAATGTCGTTCTCTATAAACCACCCTGATAAGAGAAAAGAGATATCGGAGCCCCCCTGCCGGCATGTCACATCTTGATCAAAACACACGCTAAACAGGGGCCGTATCAAAGAACGCGGGGAGATCTAACCTAGTTCTCTCTACGCCCTGCGTTATCCTTGACCAGGGTGTTGATAGGGAGCTAGATAAGCAAGATTGGGCTTCCGCGTTCCGAGAGGGGTTCCGAGTGTAACGCTCGGAACGACGCCTTCCGGGGGGTACTATTTGACAGCTGCGAGACATCACATTTGCCGACGCTGATTGAACAAACAAACCAGAATATATTGTATCCATTGTCCTGAGTCTTTTTTGTCCGACATGGCTGCACCACATCCTCTGTCTGCCCTCTCAGCGCGTGAGACTAACCTTGCGCGTGACATCGTCAAGGCGTCTCACCCTGGTGCGCTGCTGTTCTTTAGACAGTCGTACCTGTTTGAGCCGGCCAAGGAGGAAGTCCTCAGGTTTCTTGAACTTGAGCACTCAGGTTCTCTGACTACTTTTTCGCCGAGACCTGATCGCTGCGCACAGGTTTTCTACGATGTCATTGGTGGAGACCAGAAGTCGCAGTACTATGAGTCTGTGGTTGATCTTACGAAGCGGACTGTAGTGGCGCAGGAGATCATCAGTGAGGAGCACCAGGCCAGTCTTACCACGTAAGTCCCCAAGCACCCTTTATCCTGTGCCTAAGCTGATTAGTTAGGGCCGAGTTTGAGGTCGTGGTTGATGCTTGCAAGCGATCAAAGATGTTCCAGGACAAGCTCAAGGAGATCAAGCTCCCCGAGGGTTTCGAGACTGTCATTGAGCCCTGGCCCTACGGCGCACCGGACCTGGAAGATGGCAACACCCGTTACTTCCAAGCCCTGGTCTTTGCGCGCGATGCTCGCAAGGGCCCAGACTCCAACTTTTACGCTTACCCCATGCCCTTGATCCCCGTCATGGATGCCGCTACCAAGGAGATCATCCGTATTGATGAGCCTGCTACAGGCGGCAAGGGCGATAGTCTTTATGGCAAGACGTACGCTCCTGGGGTTATTGATCACTGCCAGAGCGCAGAGTATGTTCCTGAGCTTTTGCCCAATGGGACGAGGAAGGATTTGAAGCCCTTGATGGTTGTGCAGCCTCAAGGACCTAGTTTCTCCATCACAGAGGGAAATCTGATCCAGTGGCAGAAGTGGAGGATGAGGGTTACGTTTAATCCTCGCGAGGGAGCCGTTATTCACGATATTCGTTTTGATGGACGTCCTGTTCTGTACAGATTGAGCATCAGCGATATGGTGAGTTCCCTGACATGCTTATGAGAGACATACTAACGGTTGTAGACTGTTCCTTATGCTGATCCCCGTCCACCATATCACCGCAAGCAAGCGTTTGACTTTGGCGACGGAGGTCTTGGCCACTGCGTCAACAACCTCACTCTTGGCTGTGACTGTCTCGGCGTGATCAAGGTAAGCTCAAGCCCAAACACACACGTTTCATGACTAACAATCCCAGTACTTCGACGGTGTCCTCATAGACGCAGACGGCTCCGCGCAGGAAACCAAGAACGTCATCTGTCTGCACGAGCAAGACAACGGCATCGGCTGGAAGCACACAGACTGGCGAACCGGCCGCGCAGTGGTGACGCGCCGCCGCGAGCTGGTCATCCAGTTCATCATCACCCTCGCCAACTACGAGTACGTCTTCAACTACAAGTTCGACCAGGCAGCCGGCATCATGGTCGAGGCCCGCGCAACAGGCATCGTGTCCGTCGTCAACATGGACCCCGGGAAGACAGCCCCCTGGGGAAACATGGTCAGCCCGGGCGCCCTGGCCCAGAACCACCAGCATGTTTTCTGCGTGCGCATTGATCCCTCAATCGACGGGAATGAAAACACCGTTGTACAGGAGGATAGTCTCCCGTTGAGAATGGACAAGAGGACGAATCCCAACGGCAACATGTATGAAGTGCGCCAGACGCAAATCACCACCTCGCAAGGCATCGACGCAGCTCCCTTCAACAACAGGGTCTTCAAAGTCCAGAACCTGCGCAAACTGAACCGCGTGTCGGGCAAGCCAGTCGGCTATAAGATTACCCCGCCCCCAACACAACTCCTCCTCGCCGACCCCAACAGCACACAAGCCAAGCGCGCCCTCTTCGCCAAGAAGCACTTCTGGGTGACCAAGTACAAGGACCACGAGTTCTTCGCGGGCGGACGGTACACGCTCCAGAGCAAGAGCGAGGTCGGCGGCGTGAGCGACGCGGCGAATCGGTGCGACGACGTGCTGAATCAGGATGTCGTGTGCTGGAGTGTCTTTGGACTCACGCATAACCCGCGCGTTGAGGACTGGCCTGTCATGCCGGTTGAGATCCTGCAGTTGCAAATCTCTCCCTCGGACTTCTTTACGGCGAATCCGGCGCTTGATGTCCCGTCTGATAAGGATGTTGCGTCGAGGTTGACTTCTGGGTGCTGCAAGGAGGAGGGACCTAAGCTGTGATTGGTATTAGTGCATTGGCATAGTATAAATTGTAAAGCAGTGTTTGCATTATTTTAGCATGAATGATATTTCTTGAGACAACTGCCGGCATCTGATATTGCTGTGAAACGATTCCGGTCGTGGCCATGTTGAAACAAAACATTTAATATCTTTGTGACCCGTTACCCAGACTTAACCATCTTAATTTGATAGCGGGTCTGACGCGAGATGATTATTCGCAGGATACACAACTCACTCAAATCAAACCAAATTAGAGCTTACTACGCGTCTGTTCCACCGAAGCTTATCCTTGACAAATAAATGTCACCTCGGGATAGCTACATTACTCCTCCCACGCAGTTATCGTCACGGATCTCGGCCTTTCTATCTTGGCGCTCAACTACCGACTCGCCAAGACCTGTTCTGTATCACGGACCACCGGCCGCTGGAGCTTACGGAGATATTGCCTGACCCTTGATTGATCTGTCCCCCCTGCGTGATTTATTTCATCCACTAATTCCACCATATCGGAATCGCGATTGCGGTTCCGACGCATCCCCCCGCGGTCCAATCGGAAGACTATCTGCCATGCCCACACTGCGGCTCATGCTGGATAGTGGCATCTCATACTACATCATCGTATAATCCTTTCAGTAACTGAAACGGTTCAAGCAGGACAGTGGATTAAATATACGTAAGATATGGAGATGATCTGACTGCGGTGAATCAGTCAGCAATAACGAGGAGGATTATGTGAGACCCTGGACTAAGCATAACCCCTCATGTAACATGGTCAGTGCTATTCCGGAACATAACATCCTAGATTCCGAGTGGAATCGTTGTAGTATTGTACATAAGTAATATGCATGCGGTTTCACTGTGCCTTTCTCTTCTTTTGCCTGCGTGTTATCGACTTTCTGCTGTCTGATAAGATCCTGATAAGTGGACGTTACTATTATCTTATGCCCGAAATACACATTCTCAATATGGCGGAACTCACAATTACCGGCTCAGGAGGTCGAAAGATCACACGTACGTTACACTCATCAATTACAATTACATGCATCTTTTCTTACTGACTCTTGCAGTCCCCACCGGCCTCTTCATCGACAACAAATTCACCCCCGCAGAAGCCAACAAAACAGTTGTGACCGAGAATCCCACCACAGCCTCCCCCATCGGCTCCGTCTCCGCCGCTCAGTCCTCCGATGTCGACCGCGCTGTACTGTCTTCTCGCAGAGCATCAGCGACGTGGAAGACTACGCCTCCCCAGGAACGACGCCGTCTGTTGAATAAGCTTGCTGATCTCATTGAGCGTGATGTTCAGGACTTTGCTTCAATTGAAGCTGTTGATGCTGGCATGCTGTACAACATGTCCATGGGGATGAGTGTTCCTCAGGCAGCTGAGACGTGCAGATATTTTGCGGGCTGGGCGGATAAACTCGATGGCCAGAGTCTTGAATACGAGAGTGGTCTTGCGTATACCAAGAGAGAGCCGATTGGTGTTTGTGCTGCTGTTATTCCGTGGAACACTCCTCTGTAAGTCACCCATCCTCTACGCCATTATCTCAGTACTAACAAATACAGCATGATTACTTCCTGGAAGCTAGCTCCCGCTCTCGCAGCCGGCAACACTCTCATCATCAAAACCCCCGAGCTCGCCCCTCTCTACGGCCAGAAACTCGGCCAACTCATCGTCGAAGCCGGCTTCCCCCCCGGCGTGGTCAATATCCTCTGCGGTCTCGGCACCGTCGCAGGTCAAGCGCTCGCCGACCACAGCGAGGTGCGCAAGCTCTCCTTCACGGGCAGTGTCGGCGTCGGGCGCACCATCCTCGCCAGCGCCGCAAAGTCCAACCTCAAGCGCGTGACCCTCGAGCTCGGCGGCAAAGGCCCTAGCATTATCTTCTCTGACGCAGACTGGGAGAATGCGCTGATGTGGTCTACCATGGGAATTACCCTTCATAATGGACAGATCTGCGCGGCGGGGAGTAGGATTTATGTACAGGAGGATATTTATGATAAGTTCGTAGCGGAGTTTTCGAAGAGGACGAGGGATGCGGTCATGGGTGATCCTTTGCTTGAGGAGACGATGAAAGGACCTGTTATTAGCTCGACGCAGAAGGAGAGGATCATGGGCTTCATCGAAAAGGCTAACTCTGAGGGAACACAAGTTCTCCACGGCGGTGCTCAATCGCACGACTCAAAGGGGCACTTTGTGCCCAACACAGCATACGTCAACGTCTCACCATCAGCGAGCATCATCCGCGAAGAAGTCTTTGGTCCAGTCGCCAGCATCGCCAAGTTCAAGACCGAGCAAGAAGTCATCGATCTTGCGAATGACAACGTCTACGGTCTTGCTGCTTCGGTGTTTACAAATGACATCAGCAAGGCGATCCGCGTGTCGGACAAGATCGAGTGCGGTTTAGTCTGTGTTAACTCCTGGGGAAGCGTTAATGCGAACACGCCGTTTGGAGGGATCAAGCAGAGTGGGTTTGGGAGGGAGAATGGCGAAGATGCGCTGCATGATTGGACGCAGGTCAAGTGTGTCAAGGTCAATGTTTTTAAGCTATAGATAATTGACACAAATATGACTGCCAAACTATTATGAAGCTGCTGTAATGACCTATTCTTTTGTTTGTGATGATTTCCTCTTCAGGTATGACCAGAAACTATTTCGGAAGTACGCACAAAAACTCATTAATTCCTCATCAAGTAAGTACTTGCCCGACACTAAGAGATAACTAAAAAGCACGCTCGCTTCGCTATCAATTGACGCGTCCCTCGTTATCTTGTCACTCTTCGGAACTAGATAGCCCGGAACTGGAGCGTTCCGAGTGTCACCATCACATATGCTTCTCCATGACTCGACTGCTTGATCATCACTATTCTTATCAGTTTCATTTTGCCAGTTCCGGTCGGAAAATTTGAAGCATTAGTCAATGCTGTATCATTCCAGAAAGACCGCGTAATGCTTTGTTGACTTTTTGCGAGGCTTGTATCAGATATCAGATCATCCCTATCGTCTGCATTCTTTCCTGTTCTTAGTTATCGTGCTGCAGTTCACCATGAACTCTTCACCGGACTGTCACACGAAACCCTCAATTCTCAAGAAGATACAACTTGGCCAGTTTCTGTCTCATCTACACAGGGCTATTGAGCCACGAGAAGGTCGAGATGTTGTCCTTCTATTCGCTGGCGAGGCTATACGCTTGGTTACGTTCATCATGGACCTGCTAGCATCCTATCTCCAAAAGCTACAGAGCAAGAGATTGAAAGGCCTCTCCAATTCATTCTTCACAATATCTCACATCAACTCAATGGCTGCATCAACAACACAAGTCGCAAGCTGTTCAAGGGCACTTTGTGCTATGCTCGATGAATGGCAGATTATGAATCGCCTCTTTGGCATCTTGGACATGTGGAAAGCAGCCCAAGAGCTCATCAAACGCGTCTCCGCAGACAGGTCAGCTGGAAATGGCGTCAAAAAGCTGGACGTAGGAATCCAAGCCTCGCAGATCCTCTGCCTGACATCATTCCACGTCTCCGAGGCAATTGGCTTCCTCTCAACAAGAGGTATTCTCAAACGCTCAGCCAAATCAGAAGAAAAGTTAACATTCCTCGCAATTCGGTCCTGGGCGGCGTTTACAATGATTGAGATTGGTCGGTTGTCACTGGATTGGATGAGCACTATGCAGGATAAGGAGAAATTGGCTACAAAGACATGGAAAGCAAAATGGAAGAGCGATATGCTTCAGAATATGGCTTGGGCCAGCGTTGCTATTCATTGGAGTCTGAGAAATGGTTTGATACCCGAGGCTCTTGTTTCGCCGCTGGCGGTGTTTGCGACATGGAGTTTGGTCAATGATGCTTGGAACAATGCGGCTTGATCGTTATTATACATCATCGTACTAGAAACGACTTATAGCTTAGAGTTTAAATCAGCATACAGAACTTAGAACTTAGAGGTAGCAACATAACAAAAGTGTAGCTTTACTTTAGGCTACTCAAGCGTACAGCGAATTAGCGAATCTATATCCGTACTTCCCAGTATAACCGAAATCCTGATCTTGTTAAAATGCGTTGCTTCGACTTTTGGTCGGAAATATTGCGAAAGTTCCGATGGCTTTTTGATGTCTGTGATTGGCTGTTAGACTGTCAGCCAAGGTTCGGTTGTCGGAAAACTATTCCGTGCCGGATACTCGGGCATGAGAAACTTCGCGATGACTTCTCGAAATGGTATAATAGGCATAGGCGATTTCTGAATAGCTGTAGATCATCACCAGCATCAATCCTCCTTTCAGTTTTCGACACAATGGCTGATATCGACAATATGACCAATGAGTCCGTTCTGGACGAAGCTCTCCTCACAACAGAGTCTCCCGTCATCGACTCAACAGACCTCATAGTCCTTCTTTCCCTCTTCCTCGGAGCAGTTGTCTATCTCTCAAACGGCAAAATTCGAAATATCTTCTTTCCTAAACCAGCCACATCGGCAGAAACAACAGATTCAAAAGAAGACAGTCTTCGAAGCATCTCCCATATCTGCAACACCACCGGCAAAAACTGCATCATCTTCTTTGGCTCACAAACTGGCACTGCAGAGAACTACGCTCAAAAGCTAGCAAGAGAAGCCAGTTCACGCTATGGCCTCGATCCCATGGTCGCCGATCTTGAAGAGTATGACTACAATGACCTCTCTGAATTGTCAGAGCAGGTTGTTCTGATGTTTGTACTTGCTACATACGGCGAGGGTGAGCCTACGGATAATGCTCAGGACTTTTACACTTACATCACTGGCGGTGAAGATGGAGATCAGCCGGATGTCGATCTTCAGAACGTCAAGTATGTTGCCTTTGGTCTGGGAAATAGCACTTATGAGCATTACAATGCCATGGTAAGACGTGTTTCCAAAGCCCTGGATGGCCTTGGTGCGAAGAATCTTGCGAGTATTGGGGAGGCTGATGATGCGGCTGGGACGACGGAAGAGGACTTTTTGGCGTGGAAGCAGGATATGTGGCCGAAGCTCGTTCAAGAGTTTGGGCTGAAAGAGCGGGATGTTGCTTATGAATCCACATTTGGAGTACTGGAAAGAGATGACCTGAGTGCGAGCTCACCTGGTGTTTTTCTCGGTGAAGCAAACGCGGACCATCTTGATACTATCTCTGGCAACCGACAGTTCGGCAATACGAATCCCTACATCGCTGAGATCACCGAGTCTCGCGAGGTATTCACTTCCAAGGATCGAAATTGCATCCACATGGAGATCGATCTCGGTGACTCCGGTCTATCTTATGAGACGGGCGACCACGTCGCTATTTGGCCTACCAATTCAGAAGATCAAGTCACGCAACTCCTCGCGATTCTTGATTTGACCGAGAAGAAGGATACAGTTATTTCTATTGTCAGTCGGGAGGCGACCGCAAAATCGCCTGTTCCTACACCGACTACATATGCCACTGCACTACGATATTACCTTGAGATTGCGGGACCTGTGTCTCGAGAGTTCATCAACGCCATCGCGGCTTTTGCACCAACCGATGTCGCAAAGGTCGAGGCCACAAAGCTTGGTAGCGACAAGGTGTATTTCCATGAGAAAATCAGCCAGAAATGTCTCTCACTTGCTCAAGTGTTGAGTATACTCAGCGGCGGCCAACCGTGGCCTAGGCTGCCCTTTTCAGCTATCGTCGAAGGATTGAGCAAACTCCAACCTCGATACTACTCCATTTCCTCATCTTCTCTCGTTCAACCCTCCGCCGTTTCCATCACTGCTGCTGTGGAATCAGCCGAGATTCAAGGCCGACCCGATGTCTTCAAGGGAGTTGCCACGAATTATCTTCTCTCTCTCAAACAGGCTCAGAATCAGGAATCTCAATCACAACAGTATCAACTAAATGGCCCCCGTGAGAAGTACGCTGGCTTCAAAGCGCCCATTCATCTTCGCAAGTCCAACTTCAAACTTCCCAAAGACTCATCCCGCCCCATTATCATGATCGGCCCGGGAACTGGTGTCGCGCCGTTCAGAGGTTTCGTGCAAGAGCGAGCTGCGTTGAAGAAGCATGGTAAGAAAGTTGGAAAGACTTTGTTGTTCTTTGGATGTCGGCGACACGATGAAGATTATCTTTATGAGTCGGAGTGGCAGGTAAGTCTACGTTCTGTCGATGTCCTATCAACCCTGTTAACCATGGCCAGGAACACAAGAATACCCTCGGTGACAGCTTCGATATCCACGTTGCATTCTCAAGAGAAACTAAGCAAAAGGTTTACGTGCAACATCTCATCAAATCTCACGCCATGGATGTTATAAACATGATTGACGATGGCGCGGTTGTCTACGTCTGTGGTGATGCAAAGCACATGGCGAGGGATGTCAACTCGACACTTATCTCAGTCTGGGCTGAACAGCGAAACATTTCACTCAAAAGTGCTACTGAGGAAGTGAAGGGTTTAAGAGATACTGCAAGATATCAGGTAAGTATTTCCTATCTGGGGCTGAAGCCGTTGCTAACATCTGGAAGGAAGACATCTGGTAGATATAGTTATATAGCGACACCTCTAGACAGCATGAGTGGTATAAGAGTTCCCCGTTTAACTAAAGTATCAGTAACTGTTATGCCACAATTCCCATTTTAGCTATACGATTCTAATGCGCTCCTGCACACTATGAGGCCACGCAAGGCTCTCTAGATCAGAAGTTGTAGTATCTTCCTGATACGATATAAAACCTTTATAACTTGTAATAAAGATAGTGCAGAAACCAACTCGTTGATATGTATCGGTGTCAACCTTTTTCAAAACCAAACACGCACCATTTAACCCTGAATGGTCTGTGGCCCTAGCGATCGGGGCACAAAATACCTGATCTCCAAATTTCAGACCATCGTCCTCGAGCACACAATCAGGGAAAAAGGTTACCACCCAGGACTTATGGTTAAGTATGTTGATGGTCCACAAAGAATCCTTTGTAGGATGCCGGCGGATCTCACTTAATGTCAACGACGTCTTGATATCCAGAAATCCGCTTCGGACCTGACCCATGGGATCAGTCGTTGCAGGCTCACAGCTTACTTGGAGGATATCGCATGCCCATTCTGGCTCGCCTTGGGAAAAGAACCAACTGGCAAAACGACGGTATGTCCTGGGCCACCACCAGCTACAAACTGTATCAGCATCAATATCGGTAGCGGCCCAAGACCATGAAGGCGCACGGTAATAGGGAGGTCTGTGGCCTCTAACAGGCGGAGACTCGATACCATAGTCATTGAACCAGCAGAGATCATGCAGAAGCGAGTCCTGCCAGAGTCCTGCGAGATAAACACCGCCCCTGACCTTTTTTCGCAGTTGAGCTAGACCTGACAATGCCGGAAGCTTATCGGCGGGGTTGGTCAGTTGCCGGCTCGTATACACACGAACTATCTCCGCCCACCACTCGAGAGCACCTTTTGAGTCATTTGGGGGAGGATTGGCAAGTTCTTGGGTATCTAAAAATCGATGATTATACGTGTTCAAGTCTTGTGAGTCTATTTGCCCGCATTCGCAAATGATTCGTGTTTTGCATCTCCAGGCAATGTCGGACTCGCCAAAGTGGAGCACACGAGGGGGAAGCAGGAATTCCTGAAGAGTCCATCCGCGTGTCTCCAGACATGGAATATTCTCTGGGTATTGGTGAAGGGGCTTGCGTGTGTACCAAAACGCTTGATCCCCGTTATCCGTGGTAAATTCTTTTTTATACTCATTGACAGGATTTCTGGAAAAGAAGCCACTGTCCATGTGATCCGAGAGGTCGGCGGAAATGGTGAAATGGGAGTTTTGATACGTTCTCGCCATTGTAGAGTTCTCTTGAGCAAAGTCCTTCTCGGTGACTTCCAGTTCATCAGGCGTTATATCCGCAAAGCTCTGTAGAATACACAAGCTATCGACCCAAAGATATTTGACATTCATTGACCGACAAACCGTTACAGCATCCCGGAATGTAGCGGGCAGGTCAATCCAGTGGATCTTCTTCATGTGGCTTTCGACTGTTCGTGTAGTTGTTTTGAGCTGTTTGCGTCTTGGATCTCCCCAGCAGTGGCTCAGGCAGACGTAAGGGAACTCATCTCCTCGGGTCTCTATCAACCTAACGGGATCGTCGAAAGCGCCCTCAACATCTAGCAGCCTTTTTGGAAGTGGTACTCCGGCAGCGACGGACCGAGGACAGGCGTGCTCGGCCAAGCACTCGGATAACCATTCTCTTGCTCTTTCAAAGCTTTCCCTCGAGTTCGTATATCGTCCAACATGGTGTCTTCTGCTAAAAAGCTCTCCTGTCCCTTCAAAAGTATCGGCATCTCCGTCCTCGAATATCTCAAAGTCGATCATGCCTTCTGGTCCATCGATGAGAAAATAATTAAATAGGGTTGTAATATGTGTATTCTTCAGTTTCAACTTCTCCTCAGTTTCGTCGTTGAACTTTGCCTTTGAGATGTCAGGGAGGTGACCTCTCACGCAATCCAGGGCAATATCTGTATAAAGAGAGCATACGCGGCACGAGCTTCCCCAGAAGCGTAGTTTGGTAAAGGGGACGGCATGCATGTAACCATCCCGCCTATGCAATATCTGATGAGCACACTGATTTTCAACGGAGATCTCATCCCTAAGCACACTTGTAATAGTCATCATTGGTACGGATAGACGCTAATTGGGGAAGAAACTGTGAGAGATCAACTGGTAAAGATAGAAGGCTTTATCAGGGATTGTCAACCTCATGTCATTCTTTTGTGTTGTGAGTTTATTATCCACTTGAGGTCAGGCAGCAATGCGTCAGTGACTATGCCCAGACGGACTATCATTAATGCGGCATCGGGGATATTCGATTCTAAGCAGTCCAGGCATGGATAATCTCGCATTGATTGGATAAAGTGAGAACTACTGTAGGGCATAAATTAAGCATTCAGAAGAGAGGTGAAAGCAGGGTAACAAATCTAACTCCAGAACCTCTGTTCACGTGACTCTTCGCGATAGTACTACTTTTGTGTACTCGTACGTTAAGTGTAGGTTCCCTATCTATAGCAATATAGAATTAGTAAGCTCTCAGCCACAAGTCTCTACTGCAAATAACACATCTAGCTCACAACTTAGACATTATACTAAAATGCCTGATTAATTAGTGTATTCGTACTCTCACTGTCTTCAACAGGCGAATTCTTCTGTAAACTTGGTTTCGTGCTTAAACTGTACAAGGACTTGTGTACCATAGTGCACTTTCTAAGACCTTGTCTGCCTCTTGCATGACATCCCAAGCATAGAAGAAGTTCCGGATTGGTTTCGTAAAGTTCATCGCGTCAGGTGGAAAGATCCCCTCTCCCCAGATATCCTCAGCTCGCTTCCGCAGGACACTCGAAATTCCAGGCTGAGCATCAGAAAGTAGTTGAGTCACATGAATGCGGCGCTTCAAAATGTTATCATATAAGCCCAGACGCTCTGCAACTTGCTCTGAGTCCTGCGTGTCCTCGAAGAGAGCTTTTAGTGCTGCTGCTTCCTCGATCGCGAGCACTGCGCCTTGTGCTATATTTCTTGTCAGCATTGTGATTTTTAAAGGACTTGGTAACGTACCATGCGTTGGCTGGATGGGATGCGCAGCATCGCCAATAATGACAGCTCTCCCGCGAGTGTATGTCTCAAGCGGCTCCCTTCGGAACAGCTTATGAACAGAAACACTCGTCGACAAACTAAACAACTTGGCCACGAGCGGATTGAATCCACCCACCATGGCAGTGATGTCTTGAATGTTGGTGTCTGTGTTCCAATCGACCGCGTGCTCATTCTCTGCCTTCGTCTTGTGGCGAAAAGCAACGTTGAGCATCTTCCCATCGCGGCAGGGATACGTGACTAGGAATGATCCGGTGGATAGTTCAAAGGGAACCCAGAAACCGGGATCTTGGCCTTTGAAGACGCGCGCAAGGTCGGGGTCTTTGTTGACTTCCGAGAATGGGATTAGACAACGGTAGAATGAGGAGCCGATATCTTCGAGGGGGACGTCCTTTTGGGTGATTTCGTCGATGAGTTTAGTCTGATAGAAGATTAGCCAGTGAAGATGGCAACAGGATAGATACTGCACTTGCTCGAACACCATCAGCGATAACTATAAGATCTTTCGCAAAAGTCTCCCCATTGTCTAACACAAATGTGGCTCTCTCGCTGTCAAGGCTTGTAACAGAGTTCCCGTTGTGAATTACCACTGGCGAACCCAGATATCGGTCATCACTCGACACAGCCATCTCTTTCAGCGCAGTATGAAGATCCACGCGATGGAAGAACATGAACGGCCCACCATAGTCATATTCCACATGACTAAAGTCTTCGACGACTACGTCCTTGAGGCTATGTGGATCAACCATACGCATCTGCTTACTCTGCACACCGCGCGCTGTCTTGGGATCGAAACCAAAGTGACGAAGGACGCGCATTCCATTTGGCGTGATGGTGATGGCAGCGCCTATCTCATCTTTGAAGTTGGACCTCTCGAAGACCTACACAATGTTAGTCGAGTCTAATCGATCAATGCTTGTTTAAAAACCTCGACTTGGGCTCCTGTTCGTCGAAGAGCAATTGCGGCACTCAGACCACCGATGCCTGCGCCAATTATTCCAACCTTCAAGGTCATTGTCGATGAGTTAGTGATAATTCAAGTGTCGCTGACGGGCTTGCGGCAGTGGCACCGCGTCTTCTTAACAAGTCTCTCGCCTTACAGATCAGCAGCGTCAGCCCCCGCCTGCGGACGACCAATGCCGAGATTAGGCGCTTAGATAACGGAGCAGATGCTACAGTAACAATAAATCCTGCGAGAGGTCAAAGAGCAGTTCTAGCTACATGGCGACGGACTCTCGGCTTTCGTGAATCCTTTAGTGCCGCAATGGAGAACCCCTGTAGAAGGCTAGGCAATTTTTGGTGATTGCTTCGACAGCTGGAGAGGTAGAGCGAGATCTGCGCTTGTTGGTCGCCAATGACGCAATGTGTAATACGCTGGATGCGCTATACGCTCACCATACGCTTTAGGCAACACTAGTGAAGCCCAAGGGCTTACAGACACTAATTCCCCGCTTGTCCGCTCCATAAGTCCCTTGTTGGCGGCTTCGTTACTCTCACCAACGTTGTCTCTATCATATTACACTCAGAATTCCATCCTCCGTAGTGGATGACAGAGAAAAGAGGGGTTGATCACTATCTCACTCAGTCTTAGTAACAGATGCATCACGAAAGCAAGTAAGACAGGCTTGCATTAGTTCGTTGTTAGACGAATCAGGAATTGTCTCGAGATGTCAGCGTAGCGTCTACTTCCGCGGTGATTGGCTTATTCATCAACCGTGAGAAACATGCATACGCCATCGCTCTAAGGCATTGGGTGAGCTTGATAAGTTAACGTTGCCTAACGGGGTTGTGGCTTGGAAGTCCCCGAGGACATAAATATGACCAAAGCCACGTCTTATCTACGCTGTGTGTTCATTCCACATAAGCTGTGTCCATGATGACTGCACCATCTCTGTTTTCGAAGCTCAAGGCTCACCTGGCCGATACCCAAGTCAAAACTTATGCGCCTGACTCTGCAGACTACAAGCAAGTTGAACAATGCTTTGTTGAGAAACCGGTTCAGACTTTTGGTGTAGTCAGACCTCAGACCGGTGATGAAGTTGCCCTGATAGTGCAGTTCTGCGTGGAGCACAGCGTCGAGTTCAGCGTGCGAGGGGGAGGTCACGATTGTGCCAGTCGAACATTGGTGAACGGTGCGCTCGTTATTGATTTGCGAGATATCAAGCACGTTGTCATATCTGAAGACAAGAAAAGTGCAAGAGTCGGCGGCGGCATCCTCAGTGGCGAATTGGCCAAGACCTTGGGAAAAGAAGGCCTGAGTACGCCTACGTGAGTAGTTCGACTAGCTGACAGGTTTTTGACACTGATCAAGGACTCTAGTGGTACGGTTGCGAGCGTAGGGTATACTGGGTGGGCTACTCTCGGTGGCTATGGCCCATTGACATCGCATTATGGCCTTGGCGTTGACCAGATCATCGCAGCCAAGATCGTCAATGCTCGTGGAGAAGTCCAGGATGCCAATGAGGAACTACTTGTCGGCATCCGAGGCGGTGGTGGATCACTCGGCGTAATCGTTGAGCTTACTATCAGAGTCTACCCAATTAGCAAGGTATGCTTGATTATCACCTCACCTCACCGAGACGGCAGCTCACATGTCTAGATCCTCTCATCTATGATCGTCTACGATTCAAGCGACCTATCCGCAGCTCTGGCATCCTACAACCAACACTACGAAAAGCTTCTTGAATCGGATCAGCTCCCAGTGTACCTGCAACTCCAACCAATGATCGCCCAAATGCCAGGCCAACCCGTTAGTCTTATGGCCATCGCGACTTGGCACGGCGACGATAAGGATGAAGGGCGATCTTGGATCAAAAACATTGCTGGAGCAGCGACTTGTGTGATGGAGAATACGCAGGAGATTACACTGGCGGAAATGCTTGAGAATAATGAGAAGTTGGTCACTTGGCCTTCGTACGGTAGAGTCTACACTCTGAACTGTAAGACCCTGACTGAGAAGGCCATTGAAATCTTGGCAAAGCATTGCCTCAATGCCCCAGGCGGAAGTCTAATCTTCTCATACCATACGCTTCTCTCAGCACATGAGCCGGAACAAAAGTCTGTTTTTGGTACAAGAGCTCGTCATCATATGTTTGAGATCTACGCTATCCTTGCAGATAAGACTTTCGCGGAAGAGCGAGTTAAGTGGGCTGCGAGGGTCAAGGCTGAGCTTCAGGCAGATGATTCTGATAATATCCTCGAGGGGTCGTATATATCACTTGGGTCTCATGAGGATGTTGATGTCAAGAAGATCTATGGGAAGCATTATGAGACGTTGGCGGCTTTGAAAAGGAAGTATGATCCTGAGAATATGTTCAAGCATAGCGTTCCAAGACTGGTCCTGGCTAAAGAGGGGGATGAGATCGCCGAGGCCTAAGTATAGTAAAACGGTATAGGGTTATGAGTTATATATACAAGCACTGATCTACAAGGCAAACTGGTCAAGACACTACGTCACAAGATAGGTAGGTGTTTGCTTGCGGATGTATCTGGCTCTCTGAACAGTTGAACGGATACTTGACAATGGCGATGAACCATAAGACCTATTTGAGTGTGTGAAAAGGTTACCAAAAGGTATGGACGCGTTTTACAAAGGTCTTTGCGAGGCATCGGCAAGCGGCGGGCTGCGGCGCTTTTGGCTGGATTTTGCCGCGTACTACGGGCTACACTTCCTCAGCTAGTTAGGTCAGATTCGTAGGGTCCAAAACGAATAGTCAGCTACACCATGAAAGGAAGCCTAATTCAAGGAATAAATCAAACCATGCAAGCGTTAAGAGTATAAAGGGTAGAAGTTTTTAAAATCCATAATATAATTAGGTCAGTAAGTAAAACCTCTAGTATATGGATCTGCTTTATTTTTAAAAATCTAACCTTTAGCTCTCCACAGGTGACAACGTTGATATTTGCGTTACGTATGGAAAAAGTTATAATATCGGTTCCCCTTACAAACTTTCTACACATATGTGGCGTTGGCGATATGCTTGGCAATCCGATTAAGCTCAGAAATATAAATAGTGAGCATATTGCAGTAATTTTGAACCTCGCCCTTGTCTCCCAATGGCCTAGACATCAAAAACTAGGACGTAATTTTTTCTTTACTCCGGAGATCCACTGCATCCACTGCCTCCACTGAAAAGAGAAACAAGCTTCGGCGAGATCCGCTTTCTTCTTACCTTAATTTTTATCTTTACTACAATCCGCAAATCTCTTTTTACTTCTTTACGATAAAATTTAGTCTCAATATCCGAGACCATATAAGAAATGTCGCTTGAACGAACCGAAGTGGACCGATCAAGTGGAGATAAAGAGGCGGGTTTCTTGTCTATACAAGAAGATGGCTCTGAGACAAAGCCTTACGGCGCAGCGACAGCCCTGCAAGAAGCTGCTCGTCAAAAGGATATTGAATTTCGCCAGAGGTTTGGTGATGCTGGTCCCCTTGGTCTCTCTGGGTTCGCCTTCGCGACCTTTTTAACAGCCTTGGTCAATCTCAATGTCTACGGCGTGACTGTTCCCAATATTGTGATTGGACCGGCTTTGGCTTATGGGGGTCTCGCTCAATTACTTTCTGGCATGTGGTGAGTGCTTGATCACTTAATACAGCATGTTTACAGGTGGAATCTCATACTTTGATTAGGGATATCGCCAATGGCAATACAGTCAGCGCCACTATTGCCTGCTCGTATGGCTGTTTCTGGATCTCTTTCGCCATTAGTATGATCCCCAGCTTCAACGTCAGGGATGCATACCCCAGCCTTGCCGACTACAACCACGCCAACGGACTATTTCTCATGGTAGGTCGCTGCTACATTTACCCACTCTGAGGGCAATCTAAAATTCACATTCTGTAGGGGTTCTTCATTTTCTCAGTAGCCATAACCATGTGCTCTATGAAGTCGAATGTTTTTTCTCTAACGCTTTGCCTTCTTGTCAATTGCACCTGGCTCTTCCTTGGGGTGGCCAATCTCTGTACTGAAGAGTCGGGAGCGCCTAATGACGTGCTCCTCAAGTGTGGTGGTGTGACTGGCTTGTTGGTTTCATTCACGGCGTGGTATCTTATGTATGAAGGTCTGGCAAACAGACAAAACAGGTAAGTCTACACATGAGTATGCGAGAATTGCACTTACAGATCGGACTAGCTTTGTTCTGCCACGGAATCCTGATCTTCCGTGGAACCCAAGTCGAAGATCGTAGAAGGGGTAAATAGTTCTGATATAAAGTAATCATTAATTGTCACAAAAGCAATCTGTATCGCCCCACTCGTGTCTAAAGAACTTATAAACATCCCCTCCTTACTGTTGATGTCGTCTCTCGCCACTTTGGACTTAGATCTTATGCCCAAGTCAGTGGACTTGAACTCTCCGACTCTGACTTCAGCCCTTGAATGAAGGCACATTTCTGATTTCTGGCAAGAAATCGATCTCCTGTCTTGTAGTATATATATGAAGATTGATAAGAAAAATACGTGCTTTTTGCCTTCGTGTCAGAGCCAAAGCATCTTCAGAAGTGATGACTCTGCAAGAGCCAAGAGGAGCGATCTCATTCATAGTCTCAAGCTGATAGAGCATTAATGGCGTGCAACTTCCTGTTCTCTTTTTGTAGTAATAGATATCATTTCAGATTCAGATTTCAGACTTTATACTTAAAAATTCCTTTAAATTAGGCAGGCGTGGTAGGCCTTTGTACTCTACCAGCTTTTACATAAACCCACATGAGACATGCTGTGCTGCTTCCATAAGCTACAGAATATATGCATATGTATCCAAGTCCTCAACAAAGTCCAACAACGGCTTGGAGTCCTGAGCCCCGATCCATATCGCCGCTCTATTAGCAACCCACAACGCAACCATTACCATGTCCTTCTCCTCAATCCACATAGACTGTTTCTCTCCAGTTATGACAACATCTTGAGGTATCAACTGCCAAGTGCTATAGTCCATCATAGAAGTTTTGTTAGAGTACCATTTCAGTTCTCTTGTCTCATACGTGTACTCTAACACGCCACCAACAGTATGACCTTTGAGTTCGTAGAGATCTCGACGTATAGAGGTGTGTTTGAAGAGAATCTCTTGCTCCCAGGGGGCAATGTACCCGGTGATGCGGTACAATACATCGTCAGCCTTTGTGTGTCAGTGGTTGTCTTCCTAATTGCCGTGGTACTCACTGGTTCATAAACGATGCTGAAGCGGTCTAGCGTTTCAGTATCCAAGGCTCTTATTGGCATATGTGTGTAGACTTCTTCAACAGACTCGGAATCTGAAATACTCGCCATCCTCTTGTTCATTAATGGTGTTTCATCGTTCTTGTGCATGACCTTCTGGAACCGGTGCTCCGCCTCAACCTCCTCCAGGGCTGATTCAAGGTATTTCATCCTTGCTTGGGACCGGGGGTTGTTTTTTTCTCCGTTATTACATAGATTGGCACATACCTTCAAGACGTTCTCTCGAAGCTGTGTATCCAAGATGTAATGAGTACCTAGTGAGAGTCGAAGTGGTAGAAGGCCGTATGTATCAAGATAGTCAGTCAGAAACTTGTCGAATGATAGCTGATCTGCTAATCGTTGTGGATAGAACTTTCCACCTTGCTTCCAGTCAAAGATTCGAGAGTGAGATGTGAGTCCGAATGCTTGTCCAAACTCAGAATCACATATCTCCCTGATCTTTATGATGCCAATGGTTGGCTTTAGGACTGACATCCAGAACTTATCTTTCCACGTCAAGAACCCCCAGTTATCCCAGTCGGCAGTGATTAGAAGTCTCAATGTCTTTTCAAAATCACGTCTTTGGAACAGACAAAAGGAGTCTTGTGACGGATTTGAGTAACGAACCCATGGACCATCGAGGCTTAGGCCAGCTGATTTTGCCGGCAACTCACGATCCCACTCAAGGCTACTTTGAGTTGACCCGTAACTTGGACTCTGGGTCCCACCAGATGAGTGATAGTTGGTCTTTTCCAACACTCGCTTGGCTTGGCTCGCAGCATCAAGTGGGAGAAACTGTAGGATCTGAGGCTCTGGGATGCCGAGGCATTGCATCGCAATACCAATAGATACAGGGATGTCATCAGACTCTTGGAGAGAGTATGCTGGCCAGGACAGTACATCATCAGCACTCCTACCTATCGATTCAAGAGAAATATCGGGGGCTTCTAAAGAGATCACCATCTGTCGCCCTTCTACAGTCCTGCCACACGGCAAGAAGCCATGAGCAAACCAAAAAAGAGTTTGCAGAGAAGACCCTTCGCTTCTCTCATTGACATCCGCTTCGAATATCTCTTTTGCGATGTGCGGCACGAATGATATTGAAGTTAGATAACTCCACGATCCTTTATGTCGACCAAGCTGCTGTAATTTGCCCGTGATTCCGTATATCGTAGGCTGCGGAGTCGTTTCGAGAGTGATGGTGCCATAGGCACTTCGACGCACAGCCATCACGGTACCTTCAGAGTCTGTATCACTCCCTGACCAGGATCTTGAACTTTCCGTGTCTCGACTAGACGAGCCTCGTCTCCTGATCGATGAACGTGTTTCTTTCTTGCGGACCCATTCGAATCGAGGATCTAATTCTTCTTGTTTGGTTTTCCTTGGTAAGGCGAAATGTCGAATGGATGCTCGTTCCCCATCGAAGTTTCTCCTGATTCCTTTTCGCTGAAGGATCCCTTTGTCAACACGGTCTCCATATCGACCGAGAAGACCTATAATCAATATCCAGTGCTTGTTTACCACTAAGGCAGTCCGACTGTTGACGACCTCGAGCGTTCCACCGGCTTTGGGGACGTCCAAGTCAACTGGGCGATTGCTAACCCCATCTTTCACTTCATATGACTCAATCAGCTCAGACAGCTTAGCCCAGCCCGTATTCCACGGCAGATAATCCCTCGTCTTGAACCTCCAGCGGCCCAAAGCTGCGCTGAGAGGCGGTATAAGCGGGGCTGTATCCGGTTCATTGGTGATGTAGCCCGGTGCAAGGTTCGGGACGCGAATACCTCTGAAAATGCGCAGTCCTCTAGTCAGACGAAAGCCTCTTGATACGTATTTCTGTTGCTGGTCTTGGACCGCATTCATGGCCCGGTTTTTATCACTCATCGATGCCTGCAGTGCAAGATATGGTCCGACTACGCCGACTAGGGCAACGATGGCTACGCCAGCAGCGACCCAAGTGCCGATGTTGCTGGCGAGACCAACTGGGTCCACTCCATCGTTACTTGAGGAAGACATGTTGAGATGGTGAGGGACGAGGTATCACAAAAAGCCGTCTTTGGTGCAGAAAGTCCCCTCAAGCTGGATTATATCACGTGCATCAGTTAACCCTTGTATGCTTGTCTCCCATTCGTCTATTGGAGCTAGGGTAAATATGCACTATCTATGGAGTACTTAGTACTACTCATAAAAACATTTATATTTTAAGTATAAAGCTTTCAAATACTTATCTATTAGTATTTATCCAGGTATATTATAATTCCTTTTTTTTAATTTATTAGATTATACTTATAAATCACTTAACTAAATGCCTAGATCTTTTATTTATACCTTACTACTGTATTCAAATCCATCTGAACTTACATTTGGTTTGTCTTTCTGCTCAGAAGATTCACCGTTGCCGTCTGGTTTATTTTCCTCATATCGGTAGAGAGGCTCACTATACTCTACCCTTCTCCGGCTTCCACCACCAACCATCAACCGACGCCTAGGAATCATTCGTTCCCTGAGCCGCTCTCTTTGGGCTTCTTCCTCCTTTATTTGTTCACTGAGCCGCTCTCTCTGGGTTTCTTCCTCTAATCGTTTCATGGCCCGCTCTAGTTGGGCTTTCGCCTCCTTTTCCGCCTCCTTTTGTGCCTCCCGCCTAGCAATACGACGAGCATTGTCCTCACGACGCTCTTCATCAAACTTCCACCTTTCACGCTCGTCCGATAAATCTCGACTAGACATGTTTCGATAGATGTCCAGATTTGGAGGAGCTGGAGCGATTGGTCGTGCAGCTATCTCGGCATTTGCTTCGGCAATTTTCAGACTCACACGCTTCTCAGCCTCTTCCACCCACCGCCTCATTTCATCGCCGGAGACAAAGGGCTCACTTCTGGTAGTGGGATTATCGCCCTTTGTGTAAGGAACATCACCTTCAATCCTAACAGGACGTTTGAAAAGCCGCTTATTGTCAACAATGATGGGCCTCCGACGACGGCTGGGGTGAGTCCGTTCGTCAACAATGACTGTTGTCCCACTACTTGCAGAGATACCAACATCATGGTAAGAATTTGGAGTGTTGGCAGGGGGGGCTGGGACTGGTGGCGAGTGTGCAGAAAACCTCCTGTCGTTCTCTGCAGTTGGGAGATAGCTATGTGTACTGTTGTACTCGTAGAGGGGCGACACCCTCTGGCCATTGACATATACAGTTCCTGCTGAACTGCCGCTATGCCGGGCTTGGGCTTGGTATATACTTTCATCATCTGTCTCGGAAGCAATGCTGTCTTGCCGTAAGCCTGATGACTCTGGTATCGAGGCCAATCTTGTGTATCGATTAGATATCTCTATTTGAAACCTTTCTGAGGATTCTGCGACTACATCATCTGGTGAAACGTGAAATGATGATACTTCTGCCATATTTGGTGTTCTCGCTGCTCGACTGGTCTCATGCGTTTGTGCGTCGGCGAACCCCGGAGGATCTCTGGGCCAAGGCTCAACATGGTCTGATGTTCTCTCTGGTTCTAAAACGTTGCGATCCTCGTTGTTCTCGTTATTACCACCTTGTTGCATTTCTTGATGTTTCAAGATGTGCTGAATGATCCTGTCATTCTCAAAAGTATTGGGCAGATCTTGGAAGGAGAAGGTGTCGAAGAACGAACTGGCATCATTGACTGTCAGATCGAGATCCTCATAGACCTGATCCAAGAAGTTCAACCATGGAGCTTGAACCAAGGGTGGATTCCATCGATCCCAAAAGTGTTGAGAAGTGAAAATGGACTGTGGCACATAATCTCTATCTTCCCTCAGATCCCTCACTGTGCTTCTGCTTTTGGGCCTGGAAACGTCTATGCTATCATTAGCATCCTCATTATCATCAGGGATGTTTTCGTGGTAGCTCGGTAGAGACTTGAGGGCAAGGTAGCGTAGGTGTCCGGCAAGATGATCTTCGACGCGACCGTTAATGTTAGATTCCTCTTTGCCGCAAAGGGGACATGAAGGAAATAGCTGTGGAATTTTACGGCTGCTTTTGTTTGCCATGACCCGAAGTTGTTTATCACTCAATTTGCTGGAATGAACCTCTCGCATATGGGCTATGTAGTCTTCACCAGAAGAGAACGGCTCCAAGTCACGGTGAGAAGGGCAACGCCAGAATCTGCGGTGCTGTTGCAAGTGGCTCAGCCATTGGTCGCTATGGTTGTACAGCACCTCTGGTTGATCACAGTCTTCGAAGATACAGACGTACGCGTCGAGGTCATTCTTAACGTGATTTCTAGTGGACCAGTTAGCGAACACCTGATGGTCCCTTGAGACTGGAAGGTTGAGAAATGCTTACTGCCACGTTTTTTCATCAAAGGCTTCCTCGGCTGGGAGAGCGCACAGACAATATGGGCATGCAATCTCCCCGAGGCTCTGAAGGTCATTTGCCAATAGCTCCTGTACCGTTGGTTTCTGGCTGGCCTCACTTTTCTTGGAATTCAAGCTTTGCTCATGCTCAGCCAGTCTTTGACTCTTCAGTTGTTCATATCGCTTCTTGAGAGCGTGACCAGGCGCAGGAGGAAAGACAAGACTCTCGTGACTGTGGAAAGCAATTGTCTTACTTGCCGAGATGACTGAAGGGGTTGACGCGGCAATCTTGAACTTTTCCGGAGCTAGTGTTGTCGCACTTCTAATTTGTGAAGGGGTTGTAGTGGCGGGCTTTGAGACGGCGCTATTAGCTTTTGGCTGTTTCGGCTTGGGCTGTGCGAGAGAAACGACAGCCTTCGCGGTTGGGAAAGTGATTGAAACAGCGGGGATTGTATCCTGAGCTTTGGTATAAACACTTTCTTGACGATGTCTTCGGTAAAGAATTTGTTTTCTCCGAAGAAGCATCGTGCGAGCCAGCCTTTCTTGGATTATCTCGCCTAGGGCTGGGAAACGATCATTAATGTGATGCTTGAAATTGTCCAAAAGAGTCTCTTCCACGTTGTTTCCTTCATCGTCCTTGATATAGAACTTGCTGGCAGCCAGAGCTTGTGTGTCTTTGCTGGCGCGACGAATGGTATTCGAGATCTTGTTCAGGCGACTAATTTCAGCCGCTATTTCGTTAAGCGATTTTGGGAACTCCTCGGCGGGAACATATCCTTCGCCTGCCTCTATCGATTCTAGGATAGTGGTGAGTATACCCAAGCCTATGGTAGATTAGAAACTTGAGTTGCACAAGGACCTGGGTTAAAAGACCAAACTTACATTCCTGGCATTGATAGTTTAAAGACTCAAGTAACCCAGTCACAACACTGTGAACCTCTGGCGCATATCGCAAGCGATGGTCCATGGATGCTGAACCTGGGGCAAATACTCCAGTACTAGCACCCCAGCTGGAGAATCTGGCTACTTGATCCTCTATCATCGACAGTTCTCTCGGGTTGATCATGGACGCAGAAACGAGACATTTTTGGAAAGATTGGAGACACTGGTTGGCCGAAGCAGCAACTGTCAGGCCTTTTCGTCCTGAGCCATCATCTGCTTCAGGCATTATGGCCAGTCTGTAGCCCTGGGTTTGAGCCAACGCATGGAGCAGTCTTTGTGAAAACACGACAAGACATAGTCAGGCATAACGTCGTTATTCTCGAGGTGATCTGACGTCGCGTGATTTCCGGATTTGTAACGTAGCCCTAACAGATAAGCTTAGGCGGCTAACTAGCCTAAGCAAAGCTAAAGCGTTAAATCCACCCATCGTAAGGTTTGGCGCTTAGTTTCACCTGGACGAAACACTACTATCCATGAAATATATTACAAACTCCTCGTGGCAATGTCTTATTGTTTAGTCGGTGAGTCTGTAGCATCTTACTCTTTATGCATGTTATTAGATAACGTCCTGATGTTTCCTTGTCACCTCGACCCCGCATCCCCTCAGCCGCACCGTGATATCTTTTGCGGCTGACAGGTCACCCAGCGCTTAGAGAGTCGTTTCCTCACAACAACAACCTCGTTCAGCTTCTGGGATAAAGCTGGCAAAATGGGAATCTTCACTAATGCAAAATCTGACAATGGGAGTCAAGAGCTCCTACGAGAAGCAGTTGAGACATTTTTGGAGGTGGCCAATATCGCTCAGCAAAACGAAGTTAGCCCAAACGCCAGAAGATTCTACAGCCATCTGAGCTGCCACTGCTGCAGGCTACTGGGACAGTTGTCGCAAGCACAGGAGACATCCTCGCGTCTGGATGGAAACCTTTTAAATGAAGGTTTATCTCACCTTGGTTTATTGATCCCAGAAAGCGGGCTATCCGAATTTGGTGGTTATTCTGTCGCCCTTGAGACACGACTCAGGATGCTAAGCCTTTGGTGGAAAGAGACCAGAAAGCGGCCACTGGAAGCTAAACTCGATTTTATCAGTAGATGGCTGGGAATCCGATATCTCTACAGAGGAAAGAGAAGAGGTGGATAGAGTTCTGGAGAGCTTAGCGGACAGGCTCGATAAGCAACAACCGAAGCAGCCCATCCAAAGAAACATCCACAAAGCCACATCTCCCGATATTGGACAACCAACCTTTGCCGTGTGGAAAGCTGCCAAGTCCATCTTCGATGCCTTGGTAGACTGTAAAGGCTGTTCCTGTCCTTCGCAGCATGAATTCAGGGCCAAGCTCGAATTAGGGACATACCGCACACCTAAAAAGAACGCGGCTATCAAACCTGCACGAAGACGCGTTCGAAGGTCTAGCCCACATGATGATGTGTCTGGCTGTCTTGAGATGAATATGTTTTTGTCTATGGAGCAAGATTGGCACGAGTTTCGAGTGCAGGATGTAAGAGAGAGGGTTGTTCACATCGCTTCTCCCTCGGAGAAATCAACGCCCAGAGGGGGTGCTGATAAGGGGAAGCATGTCAAAGTTGAGAAGCTGTGCACACCAATTTTCAAAACACGGGCGAAAGCCCTGCAGCGCCTCGTTCTGCGTCTTACCAGTGGACAACTCTACGAAGTCAGGTTTGAAAAGAGCAATATCGACAAAACTACAGAACCGATCTCCCTTTCTCAATGTTTCGAAGAGAGAAGAGACTTTTTCATGGATAAGACTAAACGCATTTTGTCTTTAATCATCGGATACACAGTCCTTCATCTATACGGAACTTCATGGCTTCAGCCAGGTTGGGGGTCTTCAAGCATCAAATTCTTCCAAACAACGTCAAATACTGTCCCTCTTCGGCCATTCATTGAGACGAAACTGCCCAAAGACGGCGCTATGAATGTGGCAGATGATTATGAGGATGATGAGATTGATGATATGGATGCTGGGCATTGCTGTCCAGAACTGGTAGCACTGGCTGTTGTCCTGTTGGAAATCAACTTTGTCAAACCTTTCAGCCAGCTAGCAGCCATGCATGACATCCAACTGATAGAGACTCGGAGCGGACGCATCACACTCATGGACGTCGATCAAGTTCTTGAGGGAGAAGAGGGCGGCGAAGAAGGATGGCGATATCAGATCCCGGAAGAGTCTCCCCTGCTAGAAGCTATAGATAACTGCCTGAACCCAGAGCTATGGGAAGACGAAGGAGAACCTTTGGATGATGAGACGCTCAGGTCGCGAATATACGACCAAGTTGTCAGACCGCTGCAAGATCATCTGACTACCGGTTTTGGCATTGAAGTGGAATCCCTCGACCAGTACGCTAAGAACTTGGACTTTTCAAAGTGGAGCCAGAGCATTGTCACACAGGACTCATATAGCCAGTCCCCCTTCCTTTCCCCCAGGACAGGCACGCCGTGTCGTAGCCCGTCCCCGGCATCTTTTCCACAGCGAAACAAGTTTTCAATCAGCACGCAGATAGACAGATCGATGCATCAGTATGCACAGTTGCGCTCTATGATGCCGTATTCAGTATCAGACCTTGATTCCACGACCAACTGTGACAGTCCACAGAGGGCTTTCCAATTTTTTGATGACCAGACTAACGATGGGCCTATGTTTGCAAATGAGTGAGTTCCTTGGCTTGTTATATATGATACGAGCTGATGGTGTGAAACAGGAAGGAAAAATACAAAATCCGGAAGCAGGATTACATGAACGTTTACGACAAGTTTGTAGGACAACATCTCGCAAAGTCTACTTCAAGGCCAGTCAAGATCGCTATCCTAGACACGGGCATCGAAAGAGGTCATGCTCTTGTAGAGCCTCGCGAAGACAGCCTCAAAGGCAAGAGGAACTTCTACAATCCTTTGCAGTCGAACATCGCAGATACACACGGACACGGCACCTTTACTGCGAGTCTTATTATGGACTATGCTCCAGATGCAGATTTATACATCGCAAAGATTGCAGACAAGGAAAACACAAGACCGGATGCTGGTATTGTCGCAAATGTAAGCAGCAATCCTTCTTTCTCCTCGTCTTCTCACTGACCAGCTAGGCAATTCTACATGCTGTTGGCGAGTGGCAAGTTGACATCATTTCCATGTCTTTCGGATGGCCGTCCTCCGATTTCGACGGCTACGAAGCTCTCGAAGCCGCCATCGATAAAGCATACTCCAAGAAAGTACTCATGTTTGCCGCGGCCGCCAACAGCGGTGGTCGCCTTGCTCGTGCATACCCAGCAAGCAGCCCGCATGTCATCTGCGTGCACTCCACAGACGCGTTGGGAAACGCCTCTAGTTTCAGCCCCACGGCCGATCCAAACTCGATAAACATCGCCACGGTGGGTGAGTGTGTTGAATCAGCGTGGCCCACGTTTCTGTGCGAGAGCTCGAACTATGACTGCGTCAAGTCTCGAAGCGGCACATCGTATGCTGCGCCTATCATTGCAGGTATTGCTGGTTTTTTGCTGCAGTATGGTCGTATACATTTGACGAGTGGTCAGGCGATGGCGATGAAGAGACGAGATAAGATGGAGGCTGTGCTGAGACGATGTGCGGAGCGAGGCGCGAATTATCAGCCTAGAGATGGGTATTTCTCGGTGGATCTTAGTTTGGATAAACAGAATCTATTTGGAGGGAGGCTTGAATGGGTGAGCTATGAGATTCAAAAGGCATTGAGCGTATAATAGTTGTAACAATAGAATATCAGCCTGTATGGCTCTGTTCTCCGCTCAATGAGATACCCGGTATGGCACTTTTCCAGTATCAATGATCATGTGGCTCTGGCATCGGAATGCCACAGAACACGACTTGATCATCTTCCATAACCTCCTCATAGCCAAACCCTTCAGACTCTGCATCTGGCTCTTCAACACTGACGATAGAAAGGCCCGCCAGGTTCACTTTGCTCTGGCTATCCATCATAGCCCCCTTACGGAACTCCTCCTCATTCAACTCCCCAGTTTTCTTCACGACAACCTTGCTCACACGGAACGCGAACACGAAGTCACCGCTAGCCTCCCATTTTGTTCCTTGGCTCGTAGTAGTCTTGCCTTCAATTCCAGGGCCGCCGCCGACAGGGACGACACCACCACTCCATACTGTCCCGTCAACCTCTACAGCAAGGTTGCCGCCTACTGTCCGGGACTTGACGGTAATTGCCTGGGCGCCTGTAACTGTTTTGAGCCCCGTAATGATGTAGATGGGTTTTCGGTAACGGGTAATTTCCAGATAGCGACGCACAGTGTCGGCTTCGACGCACTTCTGAAGATACGTCGCGCTCGGTGTAAACTGACTAGTCTCGAGAGTTTCAAAGAAGAATGTTTCTTGATCGCTTGGAACGTAAGCACAGGTATTGCGCCATTAATGCTCCAGATATACTAACCTCCTCTCGATCTCAGCGCCGACATCGATGCCAAAGCCGAAAACACTAAGAAACTTGGTCAAGATAGAGAATCGCCCGCTCTTCAATTTCTCCTTTGTATACTGGACGCTCTTCTTTTCCAACTTGGTGATATCAGAGTCATCAGAAGGCGGATGATAGAAGCGGGGTCGATGAGGCTCTTTGACTGAGCTGATGACGTTGCCTAGCTTAATTGGACCATTGGGAGGATTGTCCCATGTTGGTGCATAGAAATAATAGAATTCGCGGTTAGCCATTTTATTTTATAGATGCCTTTTGATGTGTATGCTAGTAATAAAAGTAGCTTTGGAATGAGAATGCAATGGGAAACCGGCGACTGTGTAGCGTGGGGCTGAATTTTGGACATAGAGCGCACAAGATGCATGCTTATTCTATCCATAGATGTTCACCAATCACGAGTATTTTACCAAGAGGACGATGTTTGTGACGCAGGTGGCCAGTATCTAGGCCTGACATTTACAACAACTCATAACCTCCCCGAATATCCAAGAACCCGCGCATTCCCGCATTTCATGTCTGAGCACCTTGACGGGAAAGTCGGACGCGTCCGAACTCGATCCTTGCCCACTGTTTGCTAGATTAACTTATGTAGGGACTGCACTCATATTCTAGAGCGATTGCCTATCCAAGCTAGTCCACCAGTTATGCAAAGGCTCGTAGAGCATGTTACATGGTTTAGTTGACACCCGGTTGAAAAGCAGAAGCAATGCTGATACGGCATTTCTTTTCAATCCGGTCTTTGTACATGGCAGTGCCTGCTTCAGTCAGCTCTGACGCAGTTCCAGAACAAATCACTCGCCATAAGGACTTACATTCTAGGTCGCGGCCTATGACCTTAATTCGCATCTTTAGGGTGACCTTATACTGTCTCGCCCCGACCTTCCTACCGGCCTCGTCGGTGGGGGCTGTTTGCGCTGTATCAACCCTTCGTCTCGCAAGGAGGAGACATCAACTTGGATGGCGCCAACTCTTTCGGCTTCTGTAACAGCATGTGTCAGTGAGACTTCTTTGTCGGGGCACATTATCCTACTCTTGTTCTTTCTGTTTCCTCTTTTGTAGTGGAACTCGGTCGCACCATCTGACACGAAAAGCTGCTCCTTGCAGATGAGAGCACCTGGCAAGGCGTCGAGGAGGTACGCAGACTCCATCTCGTACTCCCAAACTGGGGCAACATGCTGTCCCTAGCGGCCAGACGTCAGAAACAGCAAGAATAAACACCAGAGAGGTTCCTTTACTTTTTTCAAGAACCAATAGAGGGTGTTTTCGATATAAGCCTTGCCGTCGTGCGGACTCCAGGTGTATTTTTTCTTAGCGTGCTCTTGGTAGTCTCCGTACGGCTCGGACCTGAGGATGCCGTAGCTACACTGAGCAATTCTCGCGAGTCCGTGTTCTTTGTTACAGGCGCGGTAGACAGCTCCAGTAGAGGCAGCACTTGCGATAGTTGCTCTGGGCAACATAGGTCAGCAAAGGATATATAGATGGGTAGGGTATTGAGACTAACGGGTTATCAGGCTGCAATAACTTGACATGGCTGTTATTATGTTGAGCATACTCCTTCAGCTTGGCCCCGAGGAACCTCGCGAGAGATGTAGAGAACCCAAAACCACCAATTAGAATGGCCGTCTAAGGCTGATGTGCGCAAGCACAAACTCGTCGCTGCTGTTGTCACACCAGGCATCTTTGGTCTCGTTTTCGAATCCGACTTCCCGGATATTCTTTCCATCGGCTCGCCATTCTTTACGGAGTTCAGAAGGCTTGTCTCAATTCCAGGTGAGCGCAATACTGCTGTTGATAAGAATGGCCCTGTGCTCAGCTTATGCTCATGAGAACAGCCCAGCATTCTTATCGGCAGTCGTCTCTCTTTTAGAGAGATATCCGGTAACATCCGCACCAACTCAGCGGGGACCGCCCAACTGACAGCCTTTCGGAGGATGAGAGCGCTGCTGTGATGGCCCTTGAAGATGGTCTCTCGCAGGCCCTCGATATCAAAGCGAAGCTCGCGCTATCAGACAAGCGGATTCGATACTTAGTTCTTCAGACCGGGCACGCCGTTTGATAGAGAGATGATGGAGTGTGACATGTTACAGGCTGGACAGCCGTTTGGTGGCCGAGTAAAGCTGTGCTTGTTTCCAGCATTGTTCTCTATTCGAGATGGGGACGAAGGGGGCGCAGGATTACGTTTCGGGTGGGATCGTGGAGCTATGACAGAGACAGAGTCTATTAATGTCAAATCGCTTATAGTTATGGCAAAAGCAAGAGTATTATTTTAGATAAGATCTGAAATCGAGCTTCACATTGCTAGACTAGAATGACCGAAAAATCAAAATACATTGTATTGTCTTAATTTGACACCGCATCCGTAGTAACCTGGCTAATCAACGCCTCTCGTACCGCCGTGTCACCATATACCACAGATCCATCTCGCAACCCATCTGCAGCACATTAAGCTTCAACCTCGAAAGGTTAAATCTTTCAAGACCCTATAAAACATCACTGTCTTATATAAACTTCAGGTCCAAACTGCAAAGACTGACTGCTGACAGGATCAAGCTTTAGGCAGAACTTCCCACGATTGGTTACCCACGCTGATTGCCAACTTCTGCGTGATGAAGATAAACTCTCTGCCACAGATCTCGTGATCCATGCACACCCAGAGGTTACCATTGATTCTCGGCATGATACCCTTGTATGCCAAAATCACTGTCTATATCCCCATCGAAGGGTGAGTGGTGCAGTGGTATCTCCCCTAGAACCTATAACTCTCTAAACTCCGAACATAAATCTCAAAATCCTCCCTGCACTGCTCATCCTTCGTTTTTGGGGGTCGCAGGTTCGAGATGACATCTTTTTGTACGTCATGATCTAACTAGACCTTCAAGACATGGCCGTCCCGTTGCAGCGACCATAAGAATGGTGCTACATCCAAGCCAGATCTGACTTCCCTCCATACGGCCACCCTGTACAACTGGCTTTATGCGAATGCAATGGTTTCTAAGTGTTGTCAGCATGGTACCCTCATATTCCAAAATCACTCTGTATATCCCCAACGAAGGGTGGGTGGTGTAGTGGTATCTCTCCTAGAACCTACAACACTCTAAAATCCGCACCTAAGATCCTAAAACCTTCCCTGCGCCACTCACCCTTCGTTTTTGCAGGTCGCGTGTTCGAAATCCCATATCTCCGCTGATTCACTACATCACCTTGCATCATTCTGCATCAAGAATATAAGTGGAATTATCTACATGAATTAGAATAGCAACTTAACACCACAACTTAGAACATCTGTCTACAGCCAAGTCAGATCCGATTTCCCTCCCGGCAGCATCACCCTCAGCAACCAGGCGTTGACCTCATTCTCGAAGTGATCCTCATAGTGAGGTACAATTCAATCCAGGCTATTGATTCCAATAATCTTGTTAACGAAGAAGTAGAGAAATGATGCAGTGGTTTTCAAACGCGGCAGTAATGCTGGGCTTTGTGGTGAAATTGATGTTGGGGAATCCTTTGCCAATCATTTGATGTTATCACGACAATTCTGGGATCTGGCACAGCTTCAGCACCTAAGTGGATGGAAGGTTTCGGTTTCAAATCCCCTGTAGCCGAGATATTACGAAAACGAAAAAAGAGACCCCTTATGAGGTGCGGCTGACAAGCCACTCAATGCAACTAAAAGATATTGAGATGCTGAGCTGACTATTACCCCGCTCGATCTCAGCAGCCCAAGAGTTCCCTTTCTAATCTACTATTAATGTTATTAAATAGGGGTGATTTTATGAGAAACAGTTCTTGAGCGCCCTGGCCCCCCCTATTGAAGCCAGTTGTGTCCAGACAAAGGTCTCAATACCCATTCAATTCTGTAGGTTGGACGAGCCTACTTGCACGATGTCGACACCGTCCCGTCCACACAATCGCGATGCCTTTGAGATTGCCATCATTTGTGCTCTTCCACTCGAGGCTGATGCGATCGAGGCTTTGTTCGATAGCCATTGGAACGACGGTCCACCATTCCACAAAGCGATAAACGACACTAATACCTATACCACTGGTGTACTTGGCTGTCATAATGTTGTTCTTGCGCATATGCCGAGGATGGGTCTGGTTAATGCGGCTGCAGTAGGCTCCATTATGAGGTCAAGTTTTCCAGGCATTAAGCTAGCCCTTGTCGTAGGTATCTGTGGCGTTGTGCCTTTTACCCCGGCTGGCGACGAGATCGTGCTTGGAGATGTTATAATCAGTACAGGCATCACCCAGTATGATTTTGGACGATTTTTACCAGATGGCTTTGTCCGCAAAGACACTCTATTTGATTCACTTAGCCGGCCGAACCTAGAGATACGTGGAGTTTTATCAAAGTTAGAAACACTACGAGGCCGTGACGAGCTATGTGCAAAATTAGTTTGGTACCTAGATGAACTCCGTCAACAAACAGATCTTGGCGCCAACTATCCTGGGACTGCAAATGACAAGCTCTTCAAAGCTTATTATCATCACAAGGAAGACCAAAAGTCGTGCGCGGAAAGCCTATGCAACGGCGAGCTTGGATTACGAAACCGACTAGAGGAAAGATCTCATCATCCGCCTGCCATTCATTTAGGACTAATAGCGTCCGGGAATGCGGTTATGAAGTCTGGTGAAGACCGTGACCGACTTGCAGCAGCTGAAGGTGTTATTGCCTTTGAGATGGAGGGTGCAGGGGTTTGGGATTGCTTCCCATCTGTTGTGATCAAAGGTGCCTGTGACTATGCTGATAGTCATAAAAGTAAGGATTGGCAGAGATATGCTGCGGCTACTGCTGCGGCCTGTACAAAGGCGTTCCTTACTTTTTGGTCACCTTCTAGTCTCAACGAGGATGTGCCTCAGAACCAACCAGTCTGGTCTGTGCCGCATCAAGAGAATCACCTCTTTGTAGGTCGAGATGATGTTTTGAACAAGCTTCAAAATCTCTTGTTCGAGGAGCAAAGTCAAAGGGTCGCCCTTGTCGGTCTTGGGGGTATCGGCAAAACCCGAATCGCTCTACGACTTGCTTTCTGGGCCAAGGAGAATAAGCCCTATTACTCTATTTTTTGGATGTCTGCCTTTAGCATGGCTAGCTTCAAGCAGGACTGCATGAATCTTGCCGGGGCGCTGGGTATCGAATGCTCTCAAGACGACGACGAAAGAGAAATCATAAAACAACATCTCAGTTCTAGAAACGCAGGTAAGTGGTTTTTTATAATCTACAATGCAGATGATGCGGAGATTCTTTATCGATCAGAGAATCAAGAGAAGGGAATCCTGGACTTTCTCCCGACTAACCGTGATGGACGGATCTTATTGACAACAAGGTCTAATCAAATCGCGGTTACTGCGGCTAGAAACAAGGTAGTGAAACTACTACAGATGAGCTTGGAAGAGGCATCAGAATTGCTCAAAAAGTCCTTAATCGATGACGAGAGTGGACTGCGCAACGATGAGCTATGTAACAAGGAGATTGTGGAGAAACTGCTCAAAGCGCTTACTTGCCTCCCCCTAGCAATTGCGCAGGCAGCGGCCTATATGAACTTTTATGAGACTCTTATTACAGAGTATATTCAACTGCTTGAGGATAAAGATGACCTAAATGTCATTGATCTCCTTCAGCAGGAATGCGACGATGATACATTCTATGATAGCTCGCAAAAGGCTGTGGCCACCACGTGGATTGTATCCTTTGATCGTTTACGCCTCTCCTTCGTGGAGGCGGCTGATCTCCTTTCGTTCATTACCTTCATTGAACCGAAAGCTATTCCACGGTCAATTTTTCCCAAGCTAGAGACCGAAAAACAAATGACGCAAGCGATCGGTACGCTCCTCGGACATAGCTTCCTTACTCGACGTGCCCATGGACACGAAGCAATGTATGATATGCATAGCTTGGTGCATTTGATATCGAGGAAGTGGAACGAGAATCAAGGTTACCGCAGAAGAATTCGCCATAAAGCACTCACCCATGTCGGTGAAGCATTTCCCCCGCGTGAGTGGGAGAACCGAGACCTTTGGCGTTCATATCTACCTCACGCAATCAAGCTATTCGAAACTGCACGCAGTATAGAAGACGATGGACTATTTGGACTTGGCTACCAAGTTGGTCAAGCCTTACTTGTGGAAGGGCGGTCAAAAGAGGCGGTTTCTATATTGAGGGATGTAGTTTCATTTCTTAAGAGAACCCGGGTGGAGAGCAACCCCGGGCGACTAATGGCACAACGAGAGCTTGGAAGAGCATATATAAGCGACAATCAAGCTGAGAGTGCTGTCATGCTGCTAGAACGTGTAGCTGCCATTCAGGAGGAGAAATTAGCAAAGGATAACCCGTACCGAGTAGCAGTTGAGCACAACCTTGCAGTGGCATATGGAGACAATAACCAAAACGAAAAGTCACTGAGGTTACTCCTACAGGTAGCTGCAACATACGAAACAACATCACCAAAAAGATCATATGAATTGGTTAGCAGCACAGCATAACCTTGCAATGGCATATCAGAGAGATCACCAGATCAAGAAGGCGATAGAAATACTAGAGCAGGTGGTTGCGATACACGACAGTACATTACCTGAAGACCACCCTTCACGATTGACATCGCAGTACAAACTTGCTATGACACACCATGATGACGAGCAACATAGCAAAGCCGCAGATCTTTTACATTCTGTAGTTATGATGAGGGAGAAGGTATTAGCGGAGGATCACACGGACCTAGTAGCATCACAGCAGAATCTAGCAGTGATATATCTTGATATTGATGAAAACGAGAAAGCTATCGAGCTGCTGGAACGTGTGGTGGCGATTAAGGAAAACATACTTGCAGAAGACGACGAGTCACCATTAGGTGCACAGCATAACCTCGCAGTGGCCTATTTGAGTAGCAAGCAGATGGACAAGGCAATCAAAGGGTTGGAACATGTGGTTACTGTGAAAGAAAGGATATTTACACAGGATCACCAAAGTCGATTAAATTCGCAATACGAGCTTGGACGAGCATACCTCCTTGATGGTCAATTCCACAAAGCAGTCAAGATACTTCAACAAGTGTTGGTACAACGGGAACAGGCATTGACCGACGATAATTCTAATCTGATTGCTACACGAAACCTACTCGTACAAGCATATTCCGGAAACAAGCAATTGAAGGAAAAAATAAAGCTACTAGAGCATACCGTGAGGGTTGAGGGGAACTTTTTACCAGAGAGCCATATGGATCGACTCAAATCACAGCAGCAACTTGCACAAGCATACCTCGACGACGGCCAAACCGAAGAGGCAGTGAAGCTCCTTGAGCATGTAGTTGCGATCAAAAATCATAAACTGGCACAGGATGATACATCGCAGTTGACCTCACTAAAGATACTTGCAGACGCATACTACTTCAACAAGCAGCTTGAGAAAGCGATCGAGATTTCAGAGGTCATAGTTGCTATTCATGAGAAGATCCTGACAGAAGACGATCCAGGTCGGTTAGCATCGGAGAATAACCTCGCATTGGCATACATCAAGATAGGCCAGACCGACGAAAAGACAGTCAGGCTATTGAGTCATGTGGTTGCTATCAAGGAGCGAACGTTGGACAAGGATGACGAAAGTTTGTTGGAATCACAGCATATGCTTGGGGTGGTATTCTTTCTCCAAAATCAGTTTGAAAAAGCACTTGAGCTGTTTCAGAGGGTAGTTGAAGTTCGGGGGCGGACTCTAGCGGAGGACAATTTTGATCGCCTAGAATCGGAGCATAATCTGCATTGTTGCATTAGAATGTTAGAAAGAGCGGCTGTATCAACAGAGCCTGAGGAATGAACCCTCAGTGAATAAATATGATGGTCTTTGCCTTGTATTAAGTATTTATCGATGTGAAGAGTGATACTTGACGGGGTAGAAATAATGGATTATTGCTAGCTATAGGAATCCAGCAGACCCAGCAGCAGAGGTTATACACCAGTCACCTACCTTCACCGCTCATGTTATTCATGTGGTGATACACCACAGCGTTAGTGCTGCTGCTGCTCGCAGGGTTTTCACAAGGGCAGGGAAGATGTTCACTATGAGTTCAGTTCCACACTGAAGGCCGCTGCTTGAACCTCGCCGAGCGGAATGGAAGGAGCTGCGTTTAGATAAAGATGTATTTTGGGTAAGATAGATTAAAAGTATGGAAGACTTCATACGCATGGGATATATTCCAGCCAACTCGCTTCAAAAATCCGGCCATACATCGCCATTGGGATGCACACCAACTGCCTACGGCATCCTTTTCTTGATCCTTCAGCGCCTCCCTCCTTGACAGCTGCACCTATAGTAATATGAAACTCTCATTTCTCTTTATCAGCTGCCTCTTCTCATTCAGCCTCAATCTTATTAAACACCCTCTGGGTGAAGTTGAATCCCATGTGATGTTTGTGTAATACCGCAAGTTGGGACATTTCCCTACAACCAAGTCAGATCCGATTTCCCTCCCGGCAGCATCACCCTCAGCGGCCAGCCCTTGACCTCATGAATCTCCCCCACGATCTTGTGCAGCCACGTCGTCGCCAGCACCGGGAAGACATACTCAAACCTCTCCCTCATCGCAACCTCAACACCGGCATTCCACGCCTGCCTCGCAAGTTCCTCATAACCCAGCGCAATATGAGCGTGCGCCATGGATAGATGAACAATAGCAAGAATCCAGCCATGTCTTGACTTGAATATCTCCAAGCTCTCTATCATCTGGCCTGTGAGCTGCCAGTGCTGTAGAGCTTCGGGGAAGTTGTTGCCTTGGTGGTGGATGCGTGCTGAGAGGATCAGACGGCGGACGCGGAGGACTTGGTCGTTTAGATCATCGAGTTCAGGCGGTTCAACACTGATGAGCTCTTGAAGAACAGTAGTTGCGTCGTCCAAGCGGCCGAGGCCAATGTAGCCTTCTGCCCTGGCCATGGATAGTCTTCGGAACGGACGACCTTTGCGTGCCGTCATGCCATCGAGCTCGACTTGGATGATCTCCAAAGCTTTGTCGTACTCATGCAGCTCGCAGTGAATCTCGGCAAGTCTCGTGACAATGAGCAACCGAGTATTCGGCCTTATCGGAATCGTCGAGCCGAGCCAGAGATGCTGTTCCAAAGACGCCCTCGTCGTCTTGAAGTCTCCGATAGAATGAAAGAACTTTGCCGCCACGCCTTGCAGCCTCCTCGTAACTTCAATCTCAAACGTCGAAAGCGGATGTATTCCTTCCCAGTTGTAGATCGTTGAAGCGACTTCCGGATCATACCGATGTATCTTGTTCTCAATATTGGAAATGTGCAATCTTCCCCGCAGCGCGTTATCAGATCGTGTATTTCCTTCATGGTCCGCCGCCAAAAAGTCAGCAATCAGAGCTTCTGACCGTTGCAAGTTTCCGTCGATGCGTGATATTATGCTGTCGAAGAGAGTTACTGAGGCTTGGTAGTAAAATGACATGTTTTTGCGAAGAAGCGACTTTGCTCGTTCCACAGCAGCGAAACGAATTGAGAAGAGGTCGCGTTCGCAGAAGAAGAGGAGAGCCTCGATGACGCATGCGCGAAGCGACGAAGGGAGTCGTTTTTGGTTTGTCGCTTTGTCAAGAAGGTTCCATATCGCCTTTTTGAGTGGCAGTGCCCTAATATTGTTAGTCAATAGTGAGCCAGGGCCGGAAGGGATCGTACTGGACGTACCAATTGACTTTGCCTTCGTAGCAAGGAGGACATGCAAAGCATAGCAACTTCAGCGCCGTTGTCGCCCAATCCTCCGCTGTCTGCGGCGTCAATCGATGAGAAAGCTCTTCTTGCGCCTCAGGCGACAACGACCACACAATGGTGCCGTCCTCCAAGGCCTGCTGGGTAACTTCCGGCCGTTGACCCAATTCCGCAAGACGCTCATCGCTGGACAGCAGCCCGACGATTTCAGCATTGAAACCGAAATCGGAGGCGGTTATGCTCTGTATCTCCCCTTCATTGGTCCATCGCCTCATGGGAATCTTGGCGGTTTTCAACAAATCCAGCGGAATGTCACTGCCGCCGAGAGCATGCAGCAGAAGAAGACCCTGCTCGGCGGGTGATATGCAGTCTCCATATTCTAGCAGCAAATTGCGATGTGACAAGACAAGCGAGGGATCTAGTACGTGTTAGCACGGACCTCGCGTGGATATAACCGTTACCGACCGTCGAGTTGATCCGTGATGAGGCGCTGCACGAAAAGGTTCAGGTCCGGCGCATCGGAGCCAAGGCTCTGGATGTGATCAAAGGCTTCGGCGTCATCCATGTTTAGGTAACGCTCATACCTGATCTCGTCAGCTCAGCCGATTGGTTGAGGGGGCTAGACTTACGTCGAGGCTGGTATTTCTAGCGGCAGCCAGAGGATCGACCCAAGCCCTCCCAGTCTTCGGGCGATCTTTATATACTTGCTGCCCGCATATCGCAACTCGGACAAGGTGCGGCCCTGGATGAGATTCGCGACATCACGCGACGCCCACGCATTATCATCCACCTTTGATCTCAAGAATATAGTGATACATGCAATCCGCCGTCGTAGCTCCTGGTGTAGCGCATCGCCTGATGTCACCCAAAAGCCCTTGACGTCATCTTTAAACACGCTATGCAACCTCTCAATCTTTACAAGATCAATAGAGTGCAGCGATAAGATCTTTGCTGTGCGCTGGTTACTTGGGATGATCTGGTAGCGTACCTCCTTGGCGAGGGATTTATTCCTTACGAGGATGCCACGGATGGCCTCGAGGTGCTGATTCAGACCTGACGCAAGACCCGCGGCCGTTTTCGGATCAAAGTTATCAATCAGCTGATTGATGCACCCGCATAAACAAGCCATCTTTTTGGACCCAGAAGTTTATCAATCAGCTGCAAAGCGATGATCTTTGATGGTTTTCACAGTGAGAAGCGGGAGAAGGGGAAGAATTTCTGCGGGTCCTGGTGTCTCACTGTGATAAACCTTCTCGCTCCGACGTCAGGCGGTTTCGGGGGGTCTAGCTCCTTACGGCAGAGATATGCGCCTGAGTACCAAGGGGACGGTATTTTAGGGGGCTCTGAGCTATCGGGCAACGCGTTATCAGACTGGGAGATACAGCGTCTTTAAGAAGAGAATTGCTTTTGAAAGAGTCATGAAGATGAGATTTTGGTGGCAGAAGGGTAAACGAATCTCCGGGGACACGCCCGCTATTATAAACATGTCCTTCTTTGAATGGTTCTGGAAGAGTTTTTAGCGCTCAATAGCTTCCATGAGATCGGACAATGCGAGGTCCAGACTCCAGACTCAGCTCGCGTAAGCGACACGCCAAGTGGGCCCTAGCTTCGAATGTGAGGAAAAACTTTATTGAAAAAAGATAAACATCGGAGGATGACCCACCAAGATTGATCTGATAAAGACCTGACAGCCGTGACGTTTTATCTGATAATCTTTTCCATCTCATCTCATCTCATCTCATCTCCTCTCCTCTCGTCACTACAGCATCATGGAGTCCAAAGAGCTCAAGGCAGAGACCATCACTCCCGTGTCTGACCAATCAGACAGCGGGAGCGACGACCATGGAAAGAAGCCTGTGCCCCTGAGCATGAAGATCTTGTCTGTCGTCATCGTCAGTATGATTGGCTTTGGCGGCCATTGGAGTAGTGGCGTCACTGGTGCTTTGAAGAGCACCCTCAAGAAGGCATGTCTACGGCCCCGAACAGGACGAACTTGGCTAACCTAGACCAGGAACTTCACATCACAAATACTCAGTATGCTGTTCTCGATACAAGTGAGAACTTTATCAAGACCGCTCTCATCCTCGTCAGTGGTATTCTCACAGATCGATACGGCGGAGCTAGTACGCACACTCATCCCCCCATATATCTCTTCTAACATTTCCAGGCACCATGCTCTGGGGCAACGCCGTCTTCTCCGGCGGTGCCATCCTCGTCGCCGCCGCAACCCAAGTGCGCTCCTACAAATTCATGATCAGCGGCATCGTCATCCAAGCCCTCGGCGACGTCGCAACCCAAGTCGCCCAGTACAAGATCTTCTCCTCCTGGTTCCCGCCCTCCTCGGGCTTCGCATCGACGCTCGCCTTCGAGCTCGGCATCGGCAAGATCGGCTCCTTTGTCGGAAAGGCCACCGCCAACGTCATCGCTGACAATCTCGGCAACTTTAGCTGGGCGTACTGGATGGCTGTGTTTATGAACTTGTTCACGAACGTGGCGACGCTGTTCTTTTGGTGGTTTACCAAGTGGTGCGAGAAGAGATATGCGGGCACCAGAGATCCGGCGACCGGGGAGAAGTTGACGGAGAATAACAAGAAGTTTGAGATTCGCAAGATGCTTACCCTGCCTTGGTCGTTTTGGCTGGTCTGCTTGTTCTCGCTGTTTCAGACGTCGACGGCGAATGTGTTTTCTACGAACAGCACTGAGCTTGCGGAACAGCGCTTCAAGATCTCGGCCGTCAAGGCGGGCTGGTATTCCTCCATGTCGCAGTACCTTGGCTTCTTCTTTGTGCCACTAGTCGGAATCTTTGTCGACATGCTTGGACAGCGTCTTACAATCATGCTTGTCTGCGGACTAGGCATGCTTCTGTCCATGTGTCTTGTGGCCTGGGGACCTACAGTCTCCGGCACAGCCGCCAGCTTTGGCATCTTTGCTGTCGCCAGCTCCTTCGGACCTACAGTCATCATCGACAGCATCCGCACAAGCATGTGGTACCAAGAAGTCTTTGGGTCAGGCTACGCCATCAAGATCGCCATCAACAACAGCATGACCATCATCGTGAGTCTCATCGCGGGCGTTCTCCAAGACCGCGACGAGAACAACTACGACAACGTCACTATTCTCTACGTGACATTGGCAGCTGGCTCCGTCGTCGTCGCAGGCATCATGATTGCTCTTGGTTTCGCGACAGATGTCATCGGACAGCTTCAGTGGAGTCGCAAGAAGAGAGTCGAGAACGGACACATCATCAACGCCAAGAAGCAGGAGTTTGAGAGCGAGGGTCACGCAGAGAAGCACAAGAAGTTGGGCATTATCAACTTTTCTGCCGTCATTGTGCTCATTCTTGGCGCGTGGGTGGCTTACTTCTGGGGCTTGGCTACCAAGAATACTTACTAGGGATGACGAAAGAGTCTGGGGGAGGGATCTGGGGGATCGGCAAGTCTTGGTATTTAGAGAATTAATGCTTCATGAAGGGTTTTGACTGGTCACCTGTGATTTGCCACTGCAGACGTGTTTGACGATGAATTATCGTGTGATGTCACTATATGCATAGCTCTACCTAAATGAGCAACTGAAGAAAACAGTAAAGAGACTGACAAACCCAAGACTCTGCCAGGGAACTCATACTTAAATAAATTAAGCATAACATTATCCCCTCATTCACGGAACCCCAAGACTCGGACTTGTCTCCGTGTAAAGTGGATCTCCCCGTCTCCCCGCTACTCAACCATGCATCACAACAAGGTTACCCTATTCTAGAACAACACAAGATATCTTGGCCATTTGCGGCTCCGATTTTTTCCTTCGCTTTTATGTAGCCAAGAGACAAGCCAAGAATCATTTGATGTGCCGTCTACGATAACCGTAAATCTCCCCATCCGAGCATATGTTGTTTACCCAACTAGGAATATTTTGTCATTGTTGTGCATCCACCAGTGGAGGTTTAGACTTCCGCCTGCAGACCACAAAGTCATTTGCGGGGAGATGAGACCCCAGTTCTCAAGCGCCTTGGAGAAATACGGGACAGCAGAATATTGGATAAAGAATCCGCGTAAAGAACGTGGAGGGTTGTGATGATATGACACGTCTCAATCGTCAATTCTCGGTTCTTTTAATTTCACCGAGACTTCACCTTGTCAATCCTTCGCCTATTTACACCTTCACCGAGATTTAAGCTACAGAATGCATTAAAAATAGACTCGAATGTCCCCCAAAGCCACCGAGTAATGTGGAGTCTCACCCCACGCCCTGCTACTCCAGCAAGGAATCTGATTCATGAGACTCCTCTCCAGGCTACAGCCAAGACCCCAATCCCAAAAGCTTCTCCCAAGTATCCCCGGCCGCCAAGAATAAAAGAGGCATTTCTGACCCCAATTGCGAGGCTGGCCATTGGAGGGCTGCCCGCGATGGAACAACTGACTGCGGAGTGAGGGGATTTCGCTCACAGACAAACCCCAGATGTCTTGGCTGGGTGAGAAATCGGCAGTTGAAGTGGTCGCCGACCAAGACCTGGGGAAGGGAAGGAAAATCACTCGCCAAGAAGAGCTGAGAAACAAGTCAGGCCATCTAAAACTGAATGCACAGATGCTATTCAGAGGTGACGATGTAGCTGCTCCTTAGCGTGAGGAGTCGAGGCTGTAATGTCCTATTCCCATGGTGAATATTCCCCGTAGGCCGTTGAGCCTCATTACGCGAGAATTACTCCAAATCTTCCACATCCGTCCCTGTCTTCCGCCGACGGTAGCATCACCTCACCCCACAGTATAACCGTTACCAACTTAGCTTTTCTCTTGGCTTTTCTCTTGGCTTTTCTCTTGGCCGTGAGCGTTTACACAAGCCAAGCCTCTTAGCACCTTCTGTTACGAGAAAGGATATCCCCCGTCATCGCTTCCCCGCAGTCTTGACACAGAACCCTGTTTTCTTTCTGTGGAGTATTGGATCAGGAAGTTTCACGCCGGGTATAAAAAAGGGCGTTCTCATTAAATTTTCAGTGCTCGGTAGACAGACATTTTCTCTGTCCTCCTGCTCTCACCCCTCTCGTGTGTTATTTTCGTCGAGGTAGTCTTTCATCATGTCTGAGGAGAAACCAACCGCTGGTGGTGATGACCACAAGGAGATTGCTCCAGACGCGCCCTCCATCGCGCAGGAGAAGGCGACGGATGCGTTTGCAGACATCAACCATGTTGCGCGTCTGGGCATGCCCAACGCGGCGGAGCTGGAGAAGAAGATTGTGAGGAAGCTGGACATGTGGATGCTGCCCCAGCTCTGGATCTTGTACATGTTCAATTACCTGAACAGGACGAACATTGCGCAGGCGCGTTTGAACACGTTCAATGAGGACCTTAACCTTGGGGAGGGAGATTATCAGGTATGTCTGTTGAGAGTGGTGATGAGTGGATGATACTGACTTGGATAGACTGCTGTGGCGGTTTTGACTGTTGGGTATATGCTTGCTCAGCTTCCGTCCAACATGTTGATCACCCGTGTTCGACCTTCCATCTTCTTGCCTGTCGCTGCATTCATCTGGTCTGCCATCTCAGCCTTGACCGTGCTTTGCACCAGCGCTGGTGGTCTCTGGGGCGTCCAGTTCGTCCTCGGTATTGTAGAGGCCCCTCTCTTCCCCGGTGTACGTCCCCTTCCCACCCAAGACTTTGACCCTCTTCACCCACTAACAATCTCCAGGCTGTTTTCCTCATGTCCTGCTGGTACACCCGTCGAGAATTTGCCCTCCGCGTCGCCCTCCTATACTCCGGTCTGGTCCTTGCCCAAGCCTTCTCCGGCCTCATCGCCGCTGGTGTCTTTGCCGGCCTCGACGGCCCCATGGGTCTCGCTGGCTGGAAGTGGCTCTTCATTATTGAAGGCGCTGCTAGTGGTTTCTTCGCCATTACTGCCTTCTTCGTACTGCCCAACTACCCCGACTCTCCCACCGGCGGTGCTACACGATACATGACGGAGGATATGCGCAAGCTTGCTGCTGCGCGAATTCTCGATGATAGAGTCGAGTTCTCCGAGAAGTCGACTGTCATGCATGGACTCAAACTTGCTGTTACCGACATCAAGCTTTACATGTTCTTGTTCATGAACATCTTCATCACTTCGTCCTATGGCTTCAACAACTTCTTCCCCACCATTGTCAGAGGTCTTGGTATGTTGCATCCTCTATTCATCACTTGACCGCAACTAACAATCAACAGGCTTCGGCAAGAGTGTCACCGCTCTACTGATGACTGCTCCCCCTTACGTCTTCGGAACTCTCTGCACTTTCTACGTGTCATGGGACTCTGATCGCAGAAAGGATCGTGGCCTTCACATCATCATCCCCCTCTCCTTCTCTGTCATTGGTTTCATCGTCACCGTCGCCACTGGCAACGCTGCAGTCCGATATGCCATGACCTTCTTGTATGCCGCTGGTTGCTTCTCTGCCAACACCCTGCAGTATACCTGGGCTGTCTCAACCCTTGGCCAGACTCCTGAGAAGCGTGCCGCTGGTGGTGCCATCGTCAACATCTTTGGTCATCTAGGCAATGTCATCTCACCCTACTTCTTCCCCGATCGAGATCAACCTCGATACACTATGGCTATGATCTTGCAAATTGTCTTTGCCAGTCTTGGTATTACCCTTGCCTCTATCATCAAGTGGCACTTGACCAGGAAGAACAAGAAGATGAAGGCTGAAGCTGACCGACTTGGAGTTGACTTTAACCCTTTCACTACTTGATTATCACGAAAGCATAAGATTATATGGCCATTGGAGAATTAGATATAAGGTATTGGAATGAATCAGATCGCCTTACGTGATGAATAAAGAACAAACGATTAGGTCAGGCACAAAGCTCAAGACCATGATCCAAAGTGATAAGAATGATTGTACACGTAAAACAATCATCTAGCTCTAGTTGCAAGTACCAATCCGTCTTTCGATCCTCATAAACATCTCCTCTCTCCATCCAAGAAACCCAATTTGAGCTGCAGCCGGTCCAAGCACGGGTTGCGCAACCAATACTGCTAAAGAAGCCGTTAAGGCTTCCTTGTTAGTGATGTAGCCCAAGCGTCGCAGATCCAGAGTTCTGTAGATACTATTGGCAAGAACAGAAACTGCATTCAAGAACATGTCTCGCTGTAGAAATACATGGATCTTGCCTGCTGGATCGGGAGGATATGCACCAGACACTAAGTATCCGATACTGCCGAAAACACCAGAAAAGCTGAGGTTTGGACTTGATGCTGTGCGGTAAAGTGCATAGAGATGGACAAGAGCTGTAGCTGCAGTTCCCGCCACGTAAACGGATCTCAATAGTGACTGAGTTTCAGCCTTTCGCTTCCTGGCCTCCAATCTCTCTTTCGAGGCTTTGGGCTGCGGCGTGTTGTTGGCCCTTTGCTTGCGCAGAAGAGTCGAGAGACCAGAAGTAAGGAGGCCGACATAAACGGGGAATGGTTGCCAAAACGCAGTAAACTTCTGCCAGGTGGCCTTGTTCCTGAAGGGCCACAGCATCAGCGCAGTGGGAAGGATATAACCAAATGTGATGCTTGGCACAAACGATTCAACCACTTCCTTGTCGATCGAACGATCGCTTACTGAGCTGACAGACCCCCTGAAAACACTCTCGCATACTTGTATCAAATGATACAGAGGTGCGATGCGTCCAACTGCCTTCAATTGGTAGATAGTGCTGAAAATAGACGAACTAAACCACGTTTGTAAGCTCTTGAATGTGAATACTTGGCAATATCTGCATGACTTACAAAGAAGTAAGGAGGCCTTTTGAACCGACTCGGTAGCTCTCCAAGGTCCAGTCAAGGGTAGTCGACAACAACAGCGGCGTGAAAGAAATCCACTGCAGGTTCGATGCCGCGTTGCCCGAAGCAAGAGGGACTCCAAAAACAGCAACCAAGGCCTTCAAGATCTTGTCCACGATTCTAAACCCCGTGTAATGATTCACCAGAGGCTCGCCGCCGAAACCGGTAGGAGTCTGCAGTGGTCCAAGAATCTGAATGGCCAGCCGGAATAAGGCTGCCTGACTGGCGACTCCCAGACCTACGGGAAGCCAGCTCCAAGAAAGAGGCCGACAAGGTAGCTCATCGTTGAATGGGACTGTGTGTTCTCGTTGGGGTAAAGGAATGCTGTTAATCCTTGTTGCACCGACTACTTTGCGAGCGATCAGTTGGCGTACACTTTGCGAGCTTGTCAGACGAGCCAAGATTGGACCAACAACCGCTAGGAAAGGTGTTGCCATAGCCTGTGTTTGTTGCACCTTGTGGGCGTCGTCAACGAGCCACTGCACCCTCTGGAAACGCTCGTCTTGGACGGCGGCGAAGGCGGCTTCGATTTGTGCATCGTTCCAGTCTGAGCACTCGTCTGATGTTAAATGGTTCACAAGAGATGCGGCAGTCTCAATGGCACAATTGCCGCCGTGACCAGTTACAGGTTCGAACTACGTGCTCAGGATTAGTATGAGGAGATAGATAGTGGAAGAGACCTAATACTTTGTGAGCTGCATCGCCGATGGTTATGATACGTTTGTAATGCCACTTTTCGAATACATATTCATGGAGTGGCGTTAGCGCAGAGCTGGTTCGAGCTCTATATAGTTGGCCAAAGGTAACTTCGGGGGTGATCTGATCTGAAGCGTGTTGTAGCGCCAGCTCCTCCTCGTCAGCCTTTGTATACCTCGGAATGTCACGGCCATACAAAGTAACAGGCAACTTGACGAAGAGAAACCAGTAGAACTTCCCTCCAGGCCCCACCAAAACAAGGTTGGAGAACTTGTCGTTGTATACATAGTGGCTACCCTTTACAAGCTCCTCAATGGGGCGCGAGATGCCGAATATGCACTTGTAATAGCACGGTACTCTTGACCATTCGTCAGCAGGAAAGTATCCTGGGGACGCAATGCGCCACATTTCCGTTCGGACGGTGCTGTAGATGCCATCGGCCCCGACGAGAATGTCTCCTTTGAATAACTTGCCTTTGTCTGTTGTAACCTGGATGCCGTCGTTCAGCTCTAGAACCGACACCACTTTTTGTCCAGGATATACTGAGGCTTTTGATTTGAGTTTATCGTATAAAATCTGCAACAGCATCTGCCTGTCGATGAAGATAGTGGGATAGCCATGCCTGTTGAGTTTAAAAATTAGGGTACTTCTCTCTAGGACTCTTTCTCCAACCTACCTCTTAGTGAGATGATCTTGGACATTTCTATGATGCCTGATCACTGAACCATCGGGGTATCGTGTAAAGGTATTGTTGAGTGGAATATCTACCAATGAAATGAGATCATCGGCGCAATCCAGCTGATCGAGGATTCGAAGCCCGCTTGATTGGAGACCAATGCTTGCACCGACCTGCGGTGCGATTGTCTCATAGGCTTCCAGTAAAATGTACCGTATGCCAGCTCTTTCCAGCATATTGGCGAGCGAAAGGCCGGAAATACCTCCTCCCGCAATTATCACTGTCCGCTCGGATGCTTGCTTCATTTTGGAGATTGAACAATATATAGAGAAAATCGATTTCGTAGGTACTAGACTTGCCTATCACCACAAAGAACTTAGATGCTATAGTTGCAGCTCGCTCTAGAGCTCTTATGCGATTGCCAAGTGCTCGGAGGATAAGACCACTTCCACCACGGAGGTCCCTGAAAATCCGAATTCCGTACGCCGGACTCTCGCTATCTTGGCAACCGAATTCGAGCTAGCATCATAAGGTTCGTTGCGTGGTTAATTGCACTATCCAAGCGACTGTATTGTCAGTGCGTGCAGTGCAGATCATTTGTTCTACTGACCATTAGTCATTGAACATCACCATTAGCCTCGGTAGATCCATAGGGGATAGATACTTTGACCATTCAGAAAGTAGTACTAATTTCCACTTGCCAAGTGCCGCCTATGGAAATCCCCGTAAGGGATGCACTGATGCAGGGATCCTGAATTGTTGATCCCAGCCAATCGCATTCACAGGCAAGACTCCGGTTCTGGAGCTCGAAAATTGTCTTCTTGCATACTCCACGGAAAGTCCATGGATCGGAACGAGTTGGGTGAATTCCCGTGTCTTATTTATTGACTTAGAAGTCTTAACATGCCACCAAAAGCAGACCAAGCTCTAGACAATAATCTAAGAATTGATTTAGAACCGCTCTAATTTAAGGTTATATTACAAGTCTAGTTTCTAAATTCTCCGACCAGTTGCCTTATGATCGAATGAATTCATTCAATCACTTTTTTCTCTTTGTCATCTGGCGAGAACACCGGCCGAGACGAGATCTCAACTAGTCAATTGCACGCATATGGATTGTAATTTGTATTTTAGAAGTACAGCCAAGACCTCCCTGAATAGCAGATATACGTGACAAACAAAGCTGCCTTACTCTAATACAACTACAATCTTCTTCCCAGTCTTCTCCTCTCGCACCCTTTCCAGTCCGTGCGAAATACTCTCCAAACCAGTCCCAACAACACAAGCCTCAGAGGGCAGGGCATAATCTCCAAGGTCCAGTGCCTCCGTCAGGTACTTCGATATCTTCCCATCGGCATCCCAATCGATAATGTCCGTGGCGAATACAAACTTGCTGCTAACCCCACTGCTTAGGACTTTGAGCTTGCTTGCCGAAGATAGCCAGAGATACTTTGCGACGAAGGGGACCATGGATAACTTGCTCGTTGGTGTTGATGCGGGCATGTCAAGGCTGACTTGGGCCACATTCTTGGTAGCGCCAGGAATCATCTTGATGATGTCGACACACTTTGCCAGAGAGCCTTGACCGATAGCTACAGCGCCTGCGCACTTTCTATCCTTGAAGCTAGCCACCACATCGTTTATAACGGACGAGCTGCGATAGTCGAAGACAGCAGATGCGCCGAGATTGCGCACAGTATCCCAGTTCTTGGGCGACGCCGTGGCGATGACATCGTACCCAGCTGCTACTGCAAGTTGTACAGCGTTCTTCCCGACACTCGTACCGGCTCCCCAGATCAGCACTGTCTCGCCGATATGGTTACGGTGCGCCTTGATCTGCGGCATTTGCAGCCCCAGTTGATCGTTTTGGAACAAAGAGCACGCCGCCGTGACAGCAGTAAGAGGCAACACGCTCGCGTCAGCGCTCTTCATTTCGACAGGGATCTTTATAGCCAAATGCTCTCTGACGACAACAAGTTCTTGGAAAGCCCCTTCATCAGGTCTTCTTCCGCGCTTATCCATGCCTGCTACCACTCCTACGATTCTGTCGCCTTCTTTGAATCGGGTAACTTCAGATCCAGCCTTGACAACTTGGCCGGCAACGTCGTGGCCAAGAATAAGCGGATATGTGAGCCACTCAAACATCATGTTGCCCATGGACTGCTTGATAGCGTCCACTGGGTTGATGGCAACGGCTTCTGTCCGGACGAGTAGTTCATTCGGGCCAGGTTGTGGAATGGGTGCGGACTTGACCTCGATCAGGGGGCTTTTGGGGCTGATAAGGTAGGCGGCCTTGTTGGAGAGTTCCATTGTTGCAACAAAAACTGAGATCGGATCAAGAGAATTATAAATGTAGAAGATTGACTGTTTTAGGCTGGACAATCCTATGGCCCCCTGTGAGTCTTATATATAATGGATCTGACAGTCAATGACGAAAGGGAATTATATTTGGCTTCATAAGCATATACTTATATCTACGAATTCTTACACTATTCCCGCCAAATAAATGCGAATCCGAGCCTCAACGCGCTGCTTTCCGCTTTGGGTTAAGACAAAGCCGCTCCCTGGTGATCAAGCATCATCTATTGGCTCAAGATCTGTTATGGATCCTTTCTAGCGACGAAGCCGAGCCAATTATAATACAAGATCGACGATCTGCTTATCAGCTGCCGTCTCCTTCTTGTGGGGATCTCACTTTACAGTGTAATCGACCATCGTACACATCGTTTTTCAACGGACTTGTCGCATAGAACAGCCTGGCATGTCGAAGCCTTAATCTGGAGAAGTGATATTAAAATAGGGGTTTAACTGTATGGGGTATTTGAATAAATACAACATAATAGTTAGGATCTCTGCCTTTAATTATGAAAAATATTTAAACTCAGATATTACTAGTATTAGTATAGATATATATATATGTATTTACTTCTTAGCAACTCCACTCTACCTTAGGAACTAACTTTGGATATTGATATCCTCATCAGCAAGCATCCAATCCTTCTCACAAGTACAATTGCGCCTCTGCCTGTTCCACATAACCTTCTCCCTATTAATCATCATCAACACATCAACCTACGCCCCAAGTCAAGTCCAAGCTATATACATGCTCATATCTGCCCACCATGAACATGGCTCAACAATCTTTCCTCCCTTCCACCCGAATCCCTCAGCCCAGTCCTGCATCCACTCATATAGCCGCTCCTGACTTAACGGATGCATACCTCTCGACGCAGCAACTGGGTCGGGTATCCCTCTTCTCCATGCGCTAACATAAGCGGAACCTTTGATGCCTTGGGATCCGTGTATGTAGGCAGGAGGCGCTAACGGAAGCGGATAGCTGGTTATTGTGTTTCAGGTCACTTAGTCTATGTTCATTAATGAAGACCATTCTCCTTCTGAGCACGAAGTAATTTCGTAGGTATTGCAGTTTTGCGTACTAAGCTAGAGGTCTGATATCAAATCGACGGACAATGATAGTGCCAAGTTGCCGTGAAATCCAAACGCTACCACAAAGGGAATACAAGAAGAGTAGTGTGGCAATGGAGGGTGTTGGTGCTATAGGAGGAAACTGAAAAATCGTTAAACAAGTAATAATTGTTATAGGGAGGGAAAGTAAAAAGATCAGAAGTAAAAGTTCTTGAAATAGGACATCATCTTGCAACCGACTAGCAGCAATTTGACAAATAAGATTCAGGATCGCCATAACCTAAAGTTTTAAGTTAATGATTAAGCTTGGTAGTAGTTTCACACTTACATATCCCGCCATAGTGATCCGTTGATTAGTATCCACGCCATCAGTGAGGGGCCACTCTTCATCATAAGTTTCTGTATTTCCAATTTAGCCTCGAGTTCATAGGTGTGTTATAATCTCATAGGACATCCCGTACCTTTACTCTGGCATCTAGGATATCGAGATGGCATTGAGTATCGCGAAGCACACCAAGACTATTTCGAATCCGCTGTGCCAACTCAGGAGCGCCAAGATTTTGATAGAAACTTCCCCATAGAGGATGCCCCGGCGCACCATATGAAGAATGGTGCAATTCCTTGATCAGAAAGCTTTCAATTCTCTCCATAATTCTAGAGTTCGTCTGTACGACGGGTTTAAGGATATTTGATAACTGGATTACCCAGTATTGGCTATGCATCGGTAATAATCCGTTGCTTAGGCCGTTTGTTTTCTCCTCCTGGTAAACAAAGTCAGTCAATGAACTACCAGAGAACCAGGGACTACTTACAAAGATCTTTAAATTGGCGGCAAAAGTCAATTGGATGTGGCGATGATATTCGGCAATCTTCTCCAACTGCATGGCTAGTGCCCTGAGAGCATATGCTCTAGGTGACATAGTTCTCTTGGTGTCACTTATATGATCTTTCAAACTGCTGCTTACCAGTATACAATCGCCCGGGGGCTCACCAATGGTTGGCGGTTCGTCGAGGCCATCATCTAGGCATGCTGCTGTCCAGTATCGTTCACTTGTGCCAGTCACGACTATAGACCATATTCCCTGGTATAAGCAGGTTTTAGCTGACAAGGAAGCTGCTTTTCTGTTCCGAGCTTCGCAGAATTGTTCTTGTTGGTAAAGGAAGGAAAGGCTGATGTTGGACCATACATCAGCTCTTCCATCAGCAGATCTCTTGTCGAATTCATCTTGACTTGCAATAGCGAAAAATGGCAAATTGAATGTTATTGCGAAAGTGTTTCCAAAAAAGGCCTATGAGAAGTTATTATTTTAGATTTTGAGCTTCGATTGCGAGGTAATTGTTAGCTACTTACGTCCTGGGTAAATTCTATTATGGGGCTTGGTCCTTTGGCGATGAAGTTGAAGAGGAGTTTCTCCATTGGAGGCCATGATGCAGTCTTGTTTAGTGCCATGACTGTGCTAGGATTAGGGTTCCAAATGTGGCTATATCTCAGTCAGACATGATGCTAGTGATAATGGGTCTTGGAGATAGTTACATGCACCGTGGTGTGTATTTTGTAGTATCGTGAGTATCGGATAATATCCTCTAGTAGAATCATGTCAGTGAGCAAGTGAATGGGGACAAGGTTTTCTGGCCTGTATCATACCATATCTGTCAGTAAATCCAAGAACTCAATTCTTTTGATCGTTTCCTCTTTGCTGAATGGCTGTTCAACCCATACTTTGGGGTAGGGAGTATCATCCTTGTTGTCATTACAGAATTCGAAAACTTGGGATTCCCTGGTCGTTTCTAATGAAGTGCCACGACTCGGTAGAATTTCTGTTTGACTGTGTTCCTCAAGCCTGGCCTCCGGATAAAATAGCATCGATGTCACAGCTTCCTCGAACCTACGCTTAAACGTGTTGAATCTAGCAAAGAGCTGTCTGTCGATTTCTGGCGAAGTGGGATTGTGACCAAATCGATATTCCCATTCGTCAAAGCAGACTGAGGCCTCAGGGCTGTCATGAACGGATAATGCCAGTTTTCTTTGGAAGGCCTTGAAGACGCTTGTCACTGGTTTATTGATTATGCCCCATTTACCGGTGTTGGGGCTTTTCGAGGCAGTCTGGAGGTGATGTTCCTGGCTCGTTCGTAGGGGGAAATTTCCCTGGCTAGTCTCAAGTAAACCGCCCTGGTTGGCCCATCCTGTTTTGAGGGAATCTCTTTGGTCACTCAGCCTGATAGCCTCATCCACATCGAGCCGTATCTGGCATGTCCCCTTCTGACGAAATCTGACCTGGAGGTCATTCAACACGTCCAATATGGGAACCATGTACCAGATGTTCTGTTCAGGACACCCAAGCACGATATACCCAGCAAGCAATCCGGTCTGCTTGTCGAAAACGGCTGAGCCAGAAGTTCCCTTGGGAATACTTTTGTTAGACTCGATGCAAAATAGTGTTTGGAAATCCTTTGAGCCTGGAGACCGCAAGAGCGACGATGCTGGGAATACCATGCCTTCGATATGCCCTAATGATGATGTAGAGATGATAATGGGCCTTGGCTCGTTCTGCTCCCGTAGGTCGAAGGCTTCAGATGTTTCTACTAGCTCTGCACCCTTGGACGTAGCGACCCGCATCTGAGGATCCACGTTTACAGGAATAAGAAGATAGTCCATTTCGTGGGAAACTTGACATTGTGTCCCTAAATACTGGCTGCCACTCCAGTATAAGGAATAATCATAAACAATTAAATCTTCAAAGACTGGTTGTTCTGAGGGGGGCAGGGTTAGCGGAGAAGGAAGGAGGACTGAATCGACTGCGAGTTCGCCATTGATGGAAGTTCCCTCTTCGGTGATGATACTGCTATCTTGTTGCATAGCAATTTCTCGAGCTGAAATACCAGATCTAGAGTCGGAGATATTATCATCGGTGCTCTCATCGGTACTCTCATCGGTGTTATCATTGTTGGAGGCTTCTGGTGTCATATCACGCCTTGCAGAGATATTCCAAGATGCAATATCTTCGTCAAAAGAACAATGACTTGCATTGTCATCTTCATCGTCCCAGTCGTCCCAGTCATCTTTGTTACTTCCAACTGCCTCATCAATCTCTTGCTTATCAAAGTTCACAACATGTGCCACGGTGAGCTGGCAAGTCCGGCCATTGACACTAATGAGCGGTCCCGCTGTGGCTGTTTGATACCGCCATTCTCCTTTTTCAGTCATCTGACGTGCCCGAACTAACCGGCATAGATAACTATCACCTGTTTCAGATGGGTTGATGCACATTGTCGTGTTGCATTTCTCCACAGCATTGTTCTCGTCGTTGCCCTCTTTCAGGAACGCCCCTTCGAACTGTATGAATGATGGTTCTTCGTCATCATCCATAGTCTGTTGAGGCTCACAGGCTGTTTCTGGCAGAGTTGCTTTGCTGATGACTTTGAACCGGTCAAGTGCTTCACCCGGCTGGAAGAGGGGACAGCTACTTAGAAGATCACGCGTAAACTTTCGGATTCCGCGATCGCTGCACGACACAACTACGAATGTCTTCGCTTCGTCCTCCGTTGCCCCAACTCGATAAAGGCCAATCCAAAGGCTGTGGCTGGACTCCGGAATACAGGAATGTCTCAGAAAGTTCTGAATATTGGTTCGGTACGAGTTGAATAGTGTAAGGTCTTCGCCGCGAGCCATCCAGACCTTTTGTTTACCAAAGAATGACTTGGGCTTAGACAAAATATTGGAATAATCCATAATTTGACCGTTAGAGCCGACTTCGAGCCAGATGGAATCTGGGACGATACCAGGAGTCGACTGACCTCAGGAACTCATATAACGAGTGTGTAAGAATTTAAACTTGAGACTAGATGATAGAGAATGTTTCAAACGTGGAGTGGCAAAAGGCTGGAGAATTTGCAGCTGAAAAGCATTAGTTGGCTGGTTGCTGCTGACCACCATGCGCCCGGTTACAGTGGTAATTCATGCCCAAGGCTGTTGGGCATCATTGGGGTGCATGAAAGTTGACGATTTCATCCAATGGTGCTGTGGTGAGGACGCCACATTGTGATTTGCATAGCCATCGGGCGACAGTCAGAGCCGCATAGGTATGGTGTGCGCCAAGGCAGGCGAGCACACTTCCTGTGTAATTCTCATACCAGCTTCGAGTCAAAAACCACAAGTTGGCTTAGGGCACTGTTTATTGTGATCGCCAGAAAAACAACAAGGAATAGTTACACCCTATAACATCTATATCAACCATGTCCTTAGCATCGACGCTTCTAGGCACGTTGCCCACTTCTTTTCAGTTGCTGAATGGTGACAAAGTGTCAAAACTCGACTTCAGGGCATACGATGCATACGTCGAGAGACAGAAAAAGCTTTTCAGTGAATTGAGTTCGTCGGCTGTCTATCCCCATGACACGGTATCACTCGGAAAGGTGGCAGACCAAATCCGAAGACATAAACAACGGGACCAAACCATTTCCTACATATGCTCATTGTCTGGGAACAGCGATGTTAGCGCTTGTCAAGATACCTTGAATATTGTGACTCGGCTTATCCTGATGACTGAAGTGGGCAGCTTAGAGAAAGCTTCTGGGTTCATGCATCAAACCGGTCCCCGGCCGCTACCACTATGGAATGAGGACTCCCTGGACACTCTTGCTGATGCGGCGTTCCCCGTCTCACGCCAGCAGACCTGCAGTGGGATGACGATGACCCCGGATTTCTCCGCCTGGAGTCTTGAGAATGTTGGTGGGATCAAAATCGAGTTCACTGATAATCTTGCGGATCACTTACGCCTGACCAATAACAATGCACAACTTTATATATTTCATCATGTGGCGTTCCTTGAAGCCCAGAGACATAGGTTAGTATCGTGCGTCCATCCCGTTGCATGATCTAATTCCCTCAAGCATAAATCAGCAAGCCCCCGTTCTTCCGCAAGGACTAGCCGAGGAAACCTTGAGAACTCTAGCGATATTGTTCCCCCAGTCAGATCACTGGGCAGTACTACGCTCCAACCGAAAGAAACAAGTGTGGTTCGAAAGGCTCTGCACGAATTCAAGCCGCGTGATAGATCCTCAGCTCGCTTGGTGCGGGACTCCTAGCGGCGAAAGCAGATATCTCTCAAACTTTTGCTTTTTGGAGAGATCGTTTACTAATTTTAAAGGAAGAATTTGATCATTCGACTCCAGATTCGTTCTCTCAGTGGTGGCATGACCGACGGAATGGAGTGCAATGGCATAACTTCTGGGTTGCCATGTTGGTATTGGGGCTAACGGCTATGTTTGGACTGATACAGTGTATTCTTGCTTCGGTTCAAGTTTACAAGGCATATCATCCATAGATTTTGCTAGATACGGCATTTCAGAGGCCAAATCTCAGGTCCTGAGCTTTATGTATTCCATGAAAACTTAGCGATGTCTACAAAAATCACCATACTGGAGATAATAAGCTTGAAAATCAGTTTACTAGCTTTGATGTCATGATTGAAGATCTTCGACATTATAGGATATTAGACAAGTTGGGAGTGGAAAGAGAAACCTCTTGCATTTCAGTAGAGCTACAAAGTTAAGAGCAAGGTGATTGAATTTAATACTAAGGCAGAAGCAACGAAACCTCTTTCCGTGAGATAGGAAAATGTAACTAGAATATCTACTTGAGATACCACATAATAAAAGACCACACTAAAACAAGCGTGGCTTCGACAGTACCACCAATTCCCACCCCAGTAGATATACTCTGCATCAGTACAGCCGCAAGAGCCGCCGTGACAAAGGATAAGCACAAGGAGACCAACAGGGGTCCAACCAAATTGGCCCGTTTGACTTCATAGCCAACGCAAAGAGCCTTCCGCACATTCACGTGGCTTAACGAGCGGACATTGAAGCAACTGCGTTGATGGAAAAACCTTGTGTTCTCACGAAGGGACTGCGGACGCATGAAGCCCTTGGTAAGCACCTGGGATTTCAGGAGTCTTTCAAATTGGACTTCTCGTGGGAAGTATTGTCCTTCCAGGTCGGTTAGATGATCCTGTTGTTAGTTATTAGCACGCTTCTGAAGGCACTGGGCAGCCATGTTCATCTACCATGTAAAGGTCTCTTATAAGCACGATGGGATGTTGACAGAAAATCCACTTTCGGATGAATCGCTCGGAGAGAGTGAATTTCTGTTCGTGATACTCTTGCAACGCGTTGATCTGTTGCTCGGTATCTGGCATTTGGAATGCAGTGTCGAGAAAGCTGCGCCCTCGTTTGATGTGACCAACCCAGATCTCTGGCCTTGGAATGGGATGGCGATGTTCTGCAGGATCAGTCACTGACCTCGCGTTGCGGAGTTGAGGTATGAGTCTTATTTCGTTTCCGTTGTTTGCACTGACCGCCATGTCTGGAAAGATATAAGAAAGTAGTTGCTAAAGTATCCCGTCCTCCGTCGAGCACTTGTCGTGGTCTTTTTGTTCCTGCCTATTTAGTAGCCATGACACCAAAGGCCTCCCCTTCACATGGCTTGCAATCTGTGAACATTTTGTTGTCACTCGTCCGCCGATACTGACGAAACCCTCTCTTACAAGCGTTTATCCATAATTTGGGCGCAAAACATAAGAATACTGTCCACCAAATTTTTCAATTGTAAGAAATTTGGAACTATCAAACCTGCGTTGTGTTCCAAGTGGCATGATATAATTTTTTGCTGGTAACGTGTTTTGGGTTTGATTTGGGGGCCAAACAAATTGTTTTGCTCAAACAAATTGGTACTTATTTGAGGCTAAGCATACTACTGCAAGGCTAGGTAGAGTCACTGTGTATGAATGTTCTGGTTACGGTAGAGCTAGCTCCTAATTTGACAACTTCGTAGTTTTAATTGGTTCGATAACCGATGCAGCTGCTTATCTTATCTCTAGATAGCTCTGAGCACAGTGAAAGAACTTGGCCTTAGTCCTGGTCTACAGCTAGTTAGTGCTTATCCTCCCTCCCCCCAAGTTGAAGCAACTCCCAACCCTTCATTCTATTCTTTACCATTCATCAAGAGATAAACTGTACCTTTGGATCGAAAGCTATGGAAGACATCAGGCCACCTCTAATAGATGAGCGACTCACATGTAACCCTCATGACCTTGTCAGACGATCCTCGTCTCATGCACCTATCAGGTATGACAGGCCTGAATCTCACCAACTTCTTGTCATTTACTCTCCAGTATGAGTGAGAAGTCAACTTTTTGCACTCGCTGACATTTGTAGGGAGTCTCCAGGTACTCTCACGGTCGGCAAGGCCCAGGGGCCCAGCGAAGCATGGTACTCTGCACCCCCTGCAGTTATAGAGCCGCCGAAGAGTTGCAAGACCATAATTTCACGCTCGCCCTCGGATAGAGATAGTGGGTATGGAAGTTCACCACACCAAACAGACCCTTATGTGCCTTATTCCGGGTGGGCCAGCCTTTACCCTGCAAACGACAACACAATAGTGGAATCATCATCTTTCTACCCAATGCTACCAAAACCCGCCCCATGGTCCCAGCCATCACTAGTTCATCAAGGTATAAGCATGTATATGCCAACCAATTTCACTGGACTTGAGACAACCACCCAGAACTGGGGTTCAAGTCACTTTGTTCCCCCTTCGACCATGCAATCTGACTCTCGCATAGCTCGAGAAACGACACAAGGCGAAGTAGCTACTACAGGGATCCCGGTATGCGTCGGTGAATCCATACTGAATGCACCTAACCAACCCCCAGCGGTCAATCCGGAAGGCCAGATAGGTAACAGGCCGAATGATGTTGGTAAATTAGGTGGCGCCAATGCGTCCTCTTCTGCGCCTCTCACAAATGTCTCAAGGGCTCGCAGCCGGCTAGGAAAGAGCACAGACGAGCTTTCTAAGGATAACTTGGAGCATATTGGAGAAAAGAAAGACATGTTTGACTGGATTAACTCGATAAAGGACGCACTATCTCCATCACTTCCAACTTATATATCTCCATCACTTCCAACTTATAGTCCCGGATCTAGTTCCTGCAGTCTTGAGACTATGCCTCAACACTTTGCGCCAGGAGAGAGCTTAAAGAAATCAAGAGCTTTAGTCATGGAGCTCTTCCGAACCCTTTCTCACCAGGATTGCGAGTTCAGCTCTGACGAGCCTTGGTCAGCCGATGGAAGTCCCATTCAAAGCATATACTCGTCGGCACCTCTCACTGATGAATCTGGGGTCGATACTTCTCCTAAGAGTGGGACAACAACCAGTACTTCAGGTTTTGAGAGACCCTCCAAGCGTTCCCACCCGACAAGAGCTGGGTCGTCTCAAGGAGGCGACGGGGATGAGACTTCACGGAAAGAGTCACGCCGAGAGAAGGACTCGTCCAATCCAGAGGCCAGATTTCGGTGGGGAGTTATTCACCAGCTTCAACTACACTGATGAAGTGTTAATCGACTCAAGTCAACAGCTACCGGGTGGCTGCGGCACGACTTAAAATGCAGGAGCTGGAGGTCTAGGTAACAGAAGAGAATTTCATGTTGACTGAGCATATTCACCGCTTTATTTCTTCTATAGAGCTATAGTAATCAATATTGCAATGGCCGTAATAACGAGAGTATACTCGGATGATAGCTTGATAGCTCCACTAGCATAACCAATATTCGATGAATCGTTCCCGAAACCAACTGTGCGCAGCCAAGTAGGTGTATTTTCTTCAAGAATGAGGGTATCCGAGTGATATGGGTCGATTACCCCAGACACGCGAATTTGCATGAAGCCATGAGCACCGGGGTCGCTTATTGTAGGTCCCCGCCAATCACTCATGTTAGGCTGCACGTATGGAAACGCAGAGAATACAGCGTTCATGGTTAGATTGGCTGTCTTGTCGTCGAACATTACGCTGATGTCGGGCCGTCGAAAGTCATCCCAGTCCTCCGCTTGCCAAGGCCGAAACTCCTGTATGCTAACTATGTAGTCGCCGCTCAGCTCAGTGGTGTTGCATACCGGCAAGGTGAGATTTAGACTTGACGAGTAGGATTCCGGCAGGTTGCGTTCAAGTAGCGCGCTGAGGTTATAAGCTCCTGGCTTGGTCTTGGTAGTGGTGAAGTTGAAAAGATCAGGACCTTTCCCTTTGGGGGGTCGCCAATATGCATCTGGGCTTGGACTGCATAAAAGTTAGACGATTCTAACAGAATGATTGCAGTTAACCCACTCGACGGAATAAAGGGGAAATTGAAGGCCCCCGGATTGAGATGAATACGTAAAGTCAGCACCAAGGGAAGATACATTAAACCCCGCCGAGGATTTTGGAATAAGGGTTAGCCAGAAGATAACAGAGTTGCTTCCAGTATTCCATTTGCCTTTCTCAAGGATGCTCAAAATGGCGTCGTATTTAATGGTTTGGGTCGAGTTCTTGAGCTTGGAACACAGATTGTCCGTGTAGTTGGGGCCAAACATGGTCTCGTTCCAGACATCTCCAAAGATAGGTTTCAATTCGACTTCTGCAGTCGCGTTATAGTACCTATTAATAGACCTATTTAGTCAAGTTATTATACTTTTTACCGCAACCAGACTCACGATCCGACCCATTGATAAAAGTCGCCCAGACCCGTCACATTGCGAGGACGGTAATTAGTGGAGTTATCATAGTTTTGGTCATCCTTCGCGAGGCATAGCGCCAGAAGATAGCAGAGCGCTATGACTAGTCGGTTGAAGCCCAACATTTCTGCTCATGACTTGTATATATAATACAGTTTGCGGTAAGTTTGCGATGGATGCAGGAAAAATGCGAGTTTTATCCATCAGCACGCAAGATCAGATGCGCCTATGTGGTACGGTTCATCTCGCTTAGCCTGCTTATGGCCCATTCAGCCTGACTTTTATGCGTCCAATTGGTGCCAAGACAACCTCAATCCACTCAACGGCCAAGTAGCCGGCTTGGCTGTCAGCCAGGCACAACCAAGCTAAACATATTATATCAGGTAATAGGAGCAAAAGGAGGCAAGAAATCTTAGGATTTTTATCTTAGATAATGAGAAGACTTACGTAAGGTACATAGACTTTGGAGGATTTCTTGCCTGGGGAACTATCATTACTTTCAAGGCCAAATACACTAATGAGCAGCAGCTCAAGCTCATCTGAGGTCATTGATAAAATTATTTCAGGATCGTTTGATCTCAATGAAGAGAGGTTTGTCATAATATTTAGATATGAAGTGTGGCAAAAAGAGGCTTTATTCCTCAACATGATAAAATATATCTCAACACAACACAAAACAAGGAACAAGGCGTCATGCTCTACGCCCAAAAAACACCACAAACTCAATCAAAATTCAACACATCATACAGCTGCAGCCACCAACCTTGATAGATATTTAATTGAATAAGTGGCTTCAATTCATAAGCAGACATTACCTATATAGAAGGCAGATTCGCCCAGGCCAACTTGTTCCACCATGCCCCAACCTTTACACCCTGCGCTGCACCATCCCTATCACGAGTCACCATGAAGTTCGACGTCAGCCGAGACTTCAGGAGCCTGATGATAGGCAAACCCGCCCCAACCAAAGCTGACAACTTCGGCAGAGAAAGCAACCGACTGCGATCCATTCTTCTCGACAAGGTCATGCAAGGTCGGCCCAGAGCGTCCAGCAGCAAGCTTCTCCAGCTGCCCGCCGAAATCCTCGCCGAGATCGCCGACCTGCTAAGCGACGACACGGAATCGCTGAGTTCCCTTTTTGGGGTTAACAGTGATTGTAGGCAACTTGCCTGCTGCTCTTATTTGACAGAAGTAAATTTCGACTACGGTCTTGATGCAAAGGACCTTGTCTCTCATTATGTAGAGAACAAGCTGCTCAAATACATTGGCGGCCCTTGTATTCGCAAAGCCACGTTTGCGTCTCAACCGCAACATGTCGCAGACACTCATCGCGAGCTTTACGATACATTGTACGGCAAGAACGCTGAAAGAGTCACTGACGAACAACTGCAGGTGCTATATAATGAGGCGTGCGAGGAATATGTAGCCACGCGAGCAGCTACAGTCAAAGCCATCTCATCATTGCCAAACCTTGAAACCCTCATCTGGAAAGATCAATATTCTCTGGATAAGGGCTTTTTCGAAAAGATAACACGCTGCTCGGCGCGACAAGTCGAGCTGGACGGGCCGGCGATTGATGACGCGTGGTCTCTGACGCCACCTTTGACGCCCTCGACTTGGCCGCTCACGTCGCTGAAGCTCGACGTTAGTTTGGCACAGGACAAATGGAACGAGATCAAAAGCAAAGGCGAGACCGGGACGCATCACATGGCTCCCTTTTTCTCGAGTTTGTTCCGTCTGTGCGCACCTACCCTCGAGTCGCTGACATGGAGTTATTCGGGAGTTACCAGAGAGGATGAGGCCCTTATTTCGATCGGAGAGAACGCCGTGTCATTTCCTCGCCTACGATACTTGAGGCTCCAATTCGTCAAGCTCGACAGCGTTGCTATTTCGTCTTTTCTCGCAGCGCCTCTCAGGTCCCTTGACTTGGACGACAAGGTATTAAATAATCCCTCGACCCTTGATTGCGAGCCTCTACGAGATCTGGAGGACTTTGTTGTTTCTCATCCGCCAAACAAAGCTTCGGTTTGTCGGCGCATCGCAAAGTTCATCTCGCAGCATACGGGACTGCGGAGACTGTGTCTTCGCGAGAACCTGGGGGGGACTAAGTATCTGAACGATGGTATTCTCCCCACCCTCACTAGTCTTGATTTCAGGAATCTCAGTTCTCTATACCTAGCGGGGGGGAGATCTCGAATTCCTGACAAGCCCCTTCGAATGATCGGGCAACTTGTTTCTCTGGAACAACTGGGTCTTAGTGCTGGAAGTCCTTTTGAATTCGAACACTGGTGGGATGTTGACCACGATAAGCTCCGTCATCGCCTCAGCCCTCTCCAAAGATTCACCAAGCTGGCATTGGTCCACGACACATATCCCGTCGCCCAAGGAGATGATCTCCCTTCTGGTTTCTACTACCTCCTTCGAAGCCCACCCGAGTCGCTGGAGGAAGCAAACGCGAGGCCAGAGCTTGACATGGAAGAAAACGGCCGTAGGTGGGTAGGTATGTTCAAGGCATGGGACAGGGCCCATCGAAACCGTATGCTTACTGAAGCTGAGAAGTACGCTGCCGTCTTTCCAGAACTCGAGTGGGTATACTCTGGGCAGTGGTCGATGGGGATTATTAGAACACCCGAGGGACAATGCGGGCTTCCAAAAGCAATACCTTTGACTAAGAAGAGGGATCAGTGTCGTACATATCAAGAGGCAATTTTTGGAGACTCTTGCTACATGGATAGTGATCTCAGTGAATTTATGGATTGATACGAACAACAAACTAGCAAACCCTAACCCTATATAAACTTCAGATCTGAAGTCTTAATCTTTGAGGACTATCTCTAGACAAACACAAATACGTATTAGCTCTTTGTGCGATATCTCTCAATACAAGACAGCATAAGAATATGATATTGAACGCCGAATCTGCCATCAATTAAACACATGGGGAATTCGAAATCACAGCCCCACGACATCAATCTCACAGAATCCACAGTAACAAGATCCTTCGACAATTTCGACCTATGATTTGCTACCAAAGGATCCAATCGCTAGCGCGAGCCATACGCCGAGGCTAGAACCCTGCTCTGGACCAGGTACTGTAGTTAGACGGTGCTACCGAAATCTTGGTACCTGAGGAGTCGATCAGTGGAACAAAGGATCCACACTGAAGATTCTGGGCCGCGAGATCGACTATGAAGAGAGGGGAGGGCCATCTCTAGACTATATACTGTTATGTCACCGACTGTTCTCGAGGGCAGAGAATTCCAGTTTGGACCAAGGCATTAGTATTAATTCCGGCGACTATCTGCTCAACAGTTTACTAAAATATCTGCAAACGGCCATTTCAGGCTACAAAGATACCCAATGTCACGCACACAGAGTCACATGCCGATCAAACACGCCCATCTCCCGACGATTCGCGATGTAACGCCAACAGGCTTCATCTGTTATCGCTGATCACTCCGGTTACACACGTTCCCGAACGTCGGGTTCCAAGATCACCCAAGCTGCACAGAGTCCGGGGCAGTACGAAAGTCAAAGCGCAACAAGGGTCTCCTGTGAGATTTACTTCTCGGGAGGCGAAAAAAAAAAAGTTGTTGCAGAGGAACTAAACGGAGGCTAGCGGAGTTTGCATCTCCCCGGTGGAAACTAATGTACCTAGACGTTAGTGTAAACTCTGTTGCTGCGAGGAGCTACGAGATGGAATGTCTGCCACGTTTTGTCTCAAGGGAGAAGGTCGTGAAATCAGCCCTATGGAATAGAAGGAGAATAGCCGTTGGGATTATTTCTGCCATGTTTTTGTGACAGCTTGCTTCGAGGGAGTTTTGTATGTTCTGCGAGCTGAGTGGGAGGGAGTATTCAGCCATTGCACTAGACTACCGGGGTTAGACTGTATCGACGATAACGAGTCATGACGGATCCATTCTCATCGCACCGCAAGATTAGGTGAGGGCGACTCAACACCAAGAGCGCCACTACGTACAATGAATAATGTCATTTTCCCGGCATCAATTCTGGTGTCAAGAGAATCTGACTCAATGGTGCTGAATAGACCTCGGCATTGAGTTCAGGCTGACTGTCTTGCGCTCCAAGATGCCGAGCAGAACCAAATTTGCCGACGAGGCAGACTAAGTTCTCTGTGGTGACATAGGCTCTCAGCCACAAGTCTGTGGTGCCGACGAGGCAGAAGGTTGTGAAGATCCGCCCGAAAGACCACAATCAGTGTGGCATATGTGATTGCATTGAAGCGCGGTATCTCTTCATGCTATCAACAAAGCCAACGCCAAGTCATGCTCCTCATCAACTCTCACAGCTTTGACTCACGATGATCTCTCTAGACGCCGCGATTCTTCGGATCAGGCCAAGCGCACCGTTCTCACTACCCGGCATCCTCGGCATTCCCTCCGCCGAGATCCGATACTATGCCTAGCAATACTCGTTCAAGTTAGACGGTCAATCTCACCAAAGCACAGGGGCTCGCTGTTGACTCGCGCTTGAATAACAAGGTAAACAGTTATCCGCTCAATTACTAAACAAATATTAGGTATCAAGGCACCAGCGTTGTTAGCGTCGTCTCATAAAATTATAGCGTCCACGGGTAGGTGCGCCTTGTGGAATAGGTTTGCATGTTCTATTCTCGGCGATTCGTGCGTGCTTTGATCTTTTAGAATGCTTGGCTGAATCAAGCCGTTGGGCGAACAGACGGTGGGAGATCTACAGCGGGACATCGCGAGTGTGATTCCTATCTTGACCATAAATGACTGAAAAAGATACTAAGACACTAAAATAAGGGGGCAACGAAAAAAAAAGTGATCCACGATTTCCCGCGATCTGCAGCAGCGAGTTGGAGTAAGCTTAGCGGGGAACTCAATGACTCGGTAAATTTTACACCGACGAACCTCGGGGGATTGCAGCCCAATGCGATAAACAAGGCGGGTGATTTGCGTATATCTGAGTTTGTGAGCTTTGATGAGCAAGGATGTGGGCCTGAAACGTGGTGACATGCTTTTCTAGGCATGATGCGATGATAGAACCAAGAAGCTATTCCATCTGGGGTGCAGCAATGTCTCACAGATCCTCACGATTCAAAGACACTACGTCTTGTTGTTCATGCAAACAATCTTGGCATCGGATAATCCCATTGACGCCAGGACTATCTATTCCCATGATTCAGGGCCATCTATGAACATACTTTCTTAGCAGTTCATCTATCTCATCTGGCCTCCCAGTCTAGCTTCGCAAACTAGTCTCGGGGCGACAGAAATACAAGACACCTTTGTCGACCACTCACAGCACACCACGATGAAACCAGATTTGCTCATCCTTTTTCTGTCACCCGCCGTACTCGGCATCTAACTAGTCTGGCCCGGCCTCCTCACGCCGTTCGCAAGCCACTTCAGCCTCCAATGGTGATCGGCAGTACCTCTAGCCAAGAACTGCAAACAGGGGGCTCTTCGTAGCTAGTCAAGTACTACCGAGACTACTGCAGATTCTGCAGGCCTGTTTCTTAAATCCAAGCAGAGAGCCTGTTTGCTTTTCCCCCCGTTTACCACATTCCTTTTTCAGCTGTTTGCATTCCGTTTACAGCAGCTGTATATCTTTCTTTTTAATTTTTTCGACGTCAAGGCAAGGCTGAGGTCAAGATGACGGGAAGAGGCTTCCTCGTGCCTGACAACTATGTCGACGATCTTCCCAATGAGACCGACATGAACATCGCCTCCATCGCCTGGGGCTTGTCGCTGGGCATCACGCTCTTTAACATTGCAAAGGCGATTCGACAGACTAAATCTGCGTGGCATCGAAGGAAGAGGATCACGAGTTACATTGCGTTGATTTGGGCCGAGATCATCTCGAGTTTTATCTTGGGTGTCATGTGTTGGTTTTATCTGAGGGGTGATATTGAGCCGAGCATGCAGTTTTTCTTCTTCATCAGTAAGACTGTCTGACGTTGAGGGCCACCGGGTATTTGCTAACGGATGTAGTTGTCTGGTGGTCAACTCAGGTCCAGTGTCTCATCCAAATCATCATCAACCGAGTCTCGCTATTGATGGTTGTTCGATCCAACGGCACAAAGCTCAAATGGCTCTGCTTCCTTATTCTGTTCGCCGTCAACATCAGCGTGTTCTGCATCTGGGTCCCCGCTCGACTGCAGATTAGCGAGGCTTATATCCACCTGAACAACATCTGGGATCGATGCGAGAAGGTCATTTTCGCTATTATGGATGCTGTTCTCAACTTTTACTTTATCTATGTTGTCAAGCAGCGACTCGTTGCGAATGGTCTGCAGAAGTATACTCGTCTGTATCAGATGAACATGTTTTTGTGTGCTATTTCCATTGCTTTGGATGTACTCCTTATTTGCATGATGTCTCTGCCCAATGGTTTTGTGTAAGCCCACCTCCAACCAAGAGTGTTTGCATATCCTGACTCTCTCCAGTTACATTCAGTTCCATCCCCTCGTCTACCTTCTCAAGCTTCACATCGAGATGAACATGGCCGATCTGATCGGAAAGGTCGTTCGCGCCGGTAACAGCGACCAACGCGGCGGCCACGACTACTCGTCACGATCACGAACGACCGGAACATCCCGACCTCACGGCACACGATTCGGTCAGACCCTCGCCAGTGCTCATCACCGAACACATATTGAGCTCGGTGAGGAGGATGAATATGAGCTCAAGGAGCGCGAGAAGATTGAGGGTATCAAGAAGACTGTCGTCACGCAGATTGTGCATCAGGATCAGCAGCAGCAGCAGGATGATGATGACTCTACTGCCGAGGAACATAACGATCGGGCTGTCAGTGAGGCCAGTTCGACCAAGCATTTGCATCAGCGGAATTATAGCGGTGCCTAGAATAGACGCATCACGTAGAGGATTGATACACGGAATGGGATATACCCAATAGAATATTTATATAGATTTTTTTAATGTGTAATGAATGGCCAAAGGCTTATTGATCTTCATACCTGACTACATGTCACAGCCAGTGTCTTCTAATGCCGCGATAACATATAGATAGCCTTAAGCAACTCAGGGATTGGGACGTTATGAAGCACGGCTCTTGATAAAGATATCGGTCATTTGAAACCCCGTGAGGATCAACAACGAATAGTCTCCCGCGGAACACTCCGAACCCGCCGAAGTAGCCGAAGCTTCGGCGAACCATCCAAGCCACGTTCATCCCAACAACAAATAAATCGCAGCTAATCTAGTCAAGACGTTGCAGGATTCCAGGCAATCAGCTTCAAAACTCCTCCATCACTCTCGCCGCGCTTCCCGTGATTTTAGCACTAGACTAAAATATCTAAGCTGTTTTTTCCCTGCAAGGCCTCATTGAGCTTGCGTGCTTATTGGTCGAGTTTACGGCGTACGCTGAATACGCTCGGATACGCTTGCTGACATGCACCGGAGCGTGTGATTGGTTGATTGAGATTATTTGTCAATTGAGATGAGTATTGGAGCCGTAAACGATGGCATCGCCAACTGAGGCTATGCTGGAGGCATTGTCGCATACGCAGATTTGCGCACGATTGCAAATTATCGTATAGGTAGAAGCGATGTGGAAATGAAGATGTTTCTCTATAAAGGTTTGGGATAGCATCATCTTCAATCGACAGTCTCTACATCTCACCATTAACCCTCAAGACACTACGACTCGAACCATTTCATCTTTGACTACTACAAGAAAACACTTCAACCACTTCAACCAACCAAAATAATAACAAATAAAAAATGGGCCTCTTCAAGACTTCCGATCTTCGTGAGGAATGCGAAAAGAGCGCTCGCATCCTCAAGAGCTTCGTCGGTACGTGCTATCAACCTCTGTTTCCCATATCCACCATTTAACAAACAGCAGACAGGAAGAAAATCCCCTCCAACGTCATCAGCAACGCCAAAGGCCTCGCTATTTTCACCGGCTTCAGAGCAGGAATGTACTTTGCAGGCGCAGGCGGCTCAGGCGTTGTTATTGCTCGCCTCCCTGACGGATCATGGTCATCTCCCTCTGCCTTCTCCGTCCGCAGCGGTAGTGTCGGCCTCGTCTACGGCATAGACGTCTACGACTGCATTTGTGTCCTCAACACCCAAGATGCAGTCGACGCTTATAAAAAATCCGAGGTCAACCTTGGAGGCGCAGTCGCTCTTGCAGCTGGACCACTCGGTGGAAACGTCAACGTGGGAGATGTCAAGCCTGTGTGGACATATACCAAATCTCGTGGTATCTATGGAGGTTTGACTGTTGATGGGACGGTTATCAAGGAGAAGGGTGATGTCAATGCGGAGTTTTATGGAGCAGAGGTTTCGTCGGCGCAGATTCTTGAGGGGGAGGTCAATGGTGGTTGGTCACCGAGAATCGTTGAACTGTTGGAGGTTGTTAAGACGGCGGAGGGGAAGAGTGCCGATAAGAGTGTTTTGCAGGGGATTAGCACTGAGCCTACGCCCGGTGACTTGACGGAGTAGCATACGGAAGATGTCCCGGGTGCGGTTCGGATCGGATCTTCTTTTAAGAGACGCGGAGAATTAATTATTTTGCATATGGATATGAATTAAATACTTCAAGCCTAATGAACTATACCATGCGATATCTAACCGTGAGCTCAAATCTTTTGATGTCCTCTCTTCACGCCTTGAAGTTTTATTCAGACAGAGTTTTCATTGTCACAAAGCGGATACCCTAAAGTGACAACCCACTTCGACTTCCAGGTCTCACTGTCTATCTGTGAATAACCATCAGTGAGCATATATCTACGCAAGGAAAGGTGGAGAGACATCATTTATCACTAATCAACTGCACCTTGGTGCATACATGTCACCCATATCTGCAAGAAGCAGTAAGAAATACCATCTTCTCCGCATTCTTGATTTTGCGTGGTGCAGGGTGAGCTGATGGTCAAGTCAGGCATTTGTCTTTGCTTCCTTGATTATTACGACTATCATGCAAACATAAGCAGTTCTCAGTAGGAGTCGGCATGGAAGAGTAATACTGTCGATATAAGACAATTTAATTCAATTTATTTAGTCTTGGTATAATAAGATGTTCTGATATTGTGGATGAAGCTCGCCTTTCATGCTTACTGAGAAATCCGAAGTAACAAGTTACACAGTGGTCAGCATCAGCGACTCTATCAAGCAATCTACAGAGCAATGCGACACTGTGGTGAGCCCAATGCATCCCAACAAGTTCCCTCGCAGCTCAATGAAACACATGCCATTCATTTCTTCGTAACATATTCCCAATCCCAACAATCCTCCAGCCCCAATAATACACGGGCGTTGTCGGACGAGCAATCTCCCCGGGACCAGCGGAACGACGTTGCGATTGTGTAAATTCAACGCATCCATGAAACCACAAGACATCAAGAGCTTTCGCGATATCCATTCCTCGCCGCCTTTCCCCAGAGTTCACCACACGGCGCCCGCCGCGTCGCCGCACGACTTTTATCAATCTGCGGGCCGCACCATGCCGCAGCGGCGGAAATGCGGACTATCAGACGATTACGCCGCCACGAACATTTCGGGTAAAGCCTCTCCGGTAATTCTCCATGGATGGTAGATCTTGGTGCTTTGTTGCTATTGGCTGAGGGATAGGTGTTGTATGTGAAATGATATACATCATGGTGCAGATATCATGAAGCTCGTGCAGATACGGGAGACCTCGGTGACTCGGACTGTAACGCTGGATGAGGTAACAGTCAGTGCTTTGTATACATGTACTGCTATCCATTATGGTATAAATATGATGCTGTCGCGCTCGAGTTTGGTCTCACTCATCACTTCACAAAACTTCATCGCAAACACCAACCTCGACAACAACCATCTAAACAACCTTCATCATGGCTATCACCAAGTACAAGGCCGCCGCAGTCACCTCCGAGCCTGGAGTAAGTTCCGACATTCAACTGGCCTAAGCACAACTGACAGCATCTAGTGGTTCGATCTTGAGGGTGGTGTTCGCAAGACCATCGACTTCATCAATGAGGCCGGCCAAGCTGGATGCAAACTCGTCGCTTTTCCCGAAGTTTGTAAGTCTTCCCTCACTCCTCCGCTCAACCCCATTGCTAACGCCTCCAGGGATCCCTGGATATCCCTACTGGATGTGGAAGGTCACTTACCTCCAATCCCTCCCCATGCTGAAGCGCTACCGTGAGAACTCCATGGCCGTCGACTCTGAGGAGATGCGCCGAATTCGGCGTGCAGCCCGCGACAACCAGATCTACGTCTCCCTCGGCTTCTCCGAGATCGACCATGCAACTCTCTACCTCGCTCAAGTCCTCATCGGCCCTGATGGCTCCGTCATCAACCACCGTCGCAAGATCAAGCCAACTCACGTTGAGAAGCTTGTCTACGGCGATGGCGCCGGTGACACCTTCATGTCCGTTAGCGAGACTGACATCGGTCGCGTTGGACAGCTCAACTGCTGGGAGAACATGAACCCCTTCCTCAAGTCTCTCAACGTCTCTGCTGGTGAGCAGGTGCACATCGCTGCTTGGCCTGTCTATCCCGGAAAGGAGCGCCAGGTTGCTCCTGATCCTGCCACCAACTACGCCGATCCCGCTTCTGACCTGGTCACTCCCGAGTACGCCATTGAGACTGGTACTTGGACTCTCGCTCCTTTCCAGCGCTTGTCTGTTGAGGGTCTTAAGATCAACACTCCCGAGGGTGTTGAGCCAGAGACCGATCCCTCTGTTTACAACGGCCATGCTCGTATCTACCGCCCTGATGGTAGCCTTGTCGTCAAGCCTGAGAAGGACTTTGACGGTCTCCTGTTTGTTGACATTGATCTCAACGAGACTCACCTCACCAAGGTCCTTGCTGACTTTGCTGGTCACTACATGCGCCCCGACTTGATCCGTCTTCTGGTTGATACCCGTCGCAAGGAGCTCATCACTGAGGCTGATGCCAACGGTTCAATTGCTACTTACACCACTCGTCAGCGCCTTGGTCTTGACAAGCCTCTTGACGACAAGAAGGGTGAGCAGGAGACCCCCGAGGTTGTCTAAGTTGGAGATGAGCTGGACAATGACACCGAAGCTGAGGTAACCGCATCACTATGGAGGTCGGAATGTAAGATAGGATATGTTGGAAATAAATTGAAAATACTGGATTTGCTTAACCTCATTCTACCTGCTTATTAATTCTATTGCATACAAAGTGAAATTGATGAAGGATAGTTATGGTGAATTCGAGTAAATAATTAATTCAAATTATAGAAAGATGTACTCATATAAATCATTATCTCAACATAGAGCGCCGCCATTGGTGACGAAAATATCAGTCTATGTAGGAACAATACGGTCCTAGAATGACGTTGACCCTACGTCTGCCAGTTCCAACCTTCTTGGCGGTTGATTGCGAAGGCAGCCATTGACACTACGACAACTGGCTTCGTGGATAACTATCAAGGTTAATACAAGGCAACAAAAGACAGTTCCAATGCTTACAATCATTCTTCAACAGTTATACCAGCATTCATCGCCTGGGAGTGGTCCAGTGCAGCCTCCATTGGGACACCCTTGAGAACACTTGCGAACAGGATCGTAGAGACATTTGTTGGCATCTGCCGCATGGAAGCTAGCAGCAAGGAAGAGTAAGAGAGCAGCCAAGTTAACTTGCATTTTCGATGTATGTTGAGCAATAAGGTGGTGTCTGGTAAAGAGGTTTCGGGTAGGATGTTAGATGGACTGAAGGAAAAGACCCGAGGCGAGATGTGGGATGAGTTTGGATATATATATGTTGTTTATGTGGAGTAATATGATTACTCCTGTATCTATCCAGCTCCTTATAACGGGGCAGTGGAAATCAGGGATCTATATGTTACCTATTTATAACTAAGACCTTATTCTAGGCAACTAATAGGAAGAGAGTAAGGAGGAGGTTTAGGTGACTTAAGTAATTACTAGCTATAATATCAGCCTTCAAACTTACACCACAGATGACAAGGGCATAGTAAACAGGAGCGTACTGAAATTGGTGAAAGAGACGACAGAGAGATAATACAGTAAGAGAGGGTAAGAATACGTTTATATACTTATCTTTCAGTTGTGAGCAGTATCCAATAAGATTAGGCCGCGTGGCCTAATGGCTAAGGCGCTAGATTTCGGTCCTCAGCAACTGATCCCTCTAGAGATTCCAGGTTCGACTCCTGGCGTGGTCGCTTAAAACAATTAATGGGTTTTTTTTCTTAGTTTTTACATTGGCTCTGGCTATGATTTTTTATATATAATTCTACTTTTATAATCGTGCTTTAAGTAAATTGGCAATATTTAATGTAATTCAAGCCTTCCTCATATTGCAGGATTTAAGTATATCGAAGTCTAAGAATGTCCATCCTCCCTTGATAAATCTCCAACCCCCCTATGAGGAATGCGATTGCAATTATGATACCAGTAAGCCGCTGGGGCCAAGACATGTCTTGGTTTCTCTTGATTTAAGTCATTGCCTTGCCCCGCCGAATCGAAGAGACAGCCGTCTTGCCAAAATGCTCACTTAAGGCCTTGGCACGAACTTTATGAATTAACTGCCTGTACCCCAATCCCTCTGGTTGTTCTCGTCGCGATGAAGTTCGCCATTATCATCGCAGCGTGCTCCTCATGCTTAGTTTCAGCTCGATACATCCAGGTCAGCGATGACATTGGGACTTGCCACAACCGGACCGATGCGCGAAGAGATGCACGCGCCGCAGGGTGTATAAACGTCAGCAACTATGATCTCAGCGGAACCATATGCAATCCGTTCGGCTGCGATTGTGACTGGGGATGTATCGAGAGTGATGGGGTCTATGATACATGGAGATCACATAAATGCCCCAATAGAGTAGGAGTAAGTGATTACCCCGGAAACTAACCATCGCTTGGAGTTTTCTGACATGCGAGTACTGCAGAGCGATGTGTGTAGCGAAGACTAGATCTTCCTAACATCGCTTTTCTAGGAATGGAATGAATCAGTAGCACCCTTTGTCTCTCGCTTGGAATGCTACCAGACACCATCGGGCATGTTGACTGTGGAGGTGGAGCCACACATCGAGATTAGTGGGAATTGACCTTACGAAGAAGAATAGTCTAAGACTAGCGTAAACAAATAGCCTCATAATCTATCCATTTGTCTCATGGAGGCTGAGAACTAAAACAAGACCTCTCCTCCCAATATACTCCCGCCAGTCTTCGGAATCTTCAGTATGCCGTGTCCAACAAGATCATGAGCCAACCTTGGTATGAGCCCATCGCACCCTCTCGCCACCATGATATTGACGCTGACAGGCAAGCTCTCGTTGCGGTTGGTGATGTCGCTGAAAGACTGGACTTCCCCAATTGGATAGACACTGTCTGGTGCTTCGCTAAAGATGGAAATCCTGCTTAATGACCATCCGAAAGGAACACCCGGAGGATCCAGATAGACATCACGGCGGCTAAATATCCCGGGGCCCTGGGGGTACAGCAATATGCTAGAGGAGCACCTTTGAGAGTCTTTGTCTTTCGGAAGAACACCGCGGTTGAACCAGTCCATGAAGACAGTTTTGTTATGGATGGCGTCTTCGAGGATGCTGTCTGGCTGTTTCTCACCCCATGCCCATCGCGCGCTGGGTGCTGGATCTACGTAGGGTCTGCGGCCATCATAAGCAGCTGTGAAGAGTATCAAAATTAGTCCATAAAACTCCCTTTTTCCATGCTCTTACATACCAGCGTAATCTCTAAAGAATGGCTCTTTCACTAAAGCAATCTGCTGCTTGGTGATGAGAGCAGCATAGGTAACGTTTAGGAATTCTGTCAATGGAGTGTCTCGAACGGACCTCGGCCCGGTTAAAGCCCAGTGCTGGCTGATGTTGTACTCGGTAACATTAGTAGTGAGAAAGTCAGCAAGATCGTTGGCGAATTGGCGCAGTATTGCGCCCTGTGGAGTATCGTTGGCCGGGAATCCTGCAGTGTAAATCGTCCGCGGATACTTCACACTCTCTTCTGCAAAGTCGGTGTAGTTTTCTCTATACATGGCCGCTTGCGCTGCTTCCCAGATCTCTGGATCACGAGCCAGGAAACCCGCAGTGTCCATCTTTGGCGAGAGAGGCATCACGTGGTCCAGACTGACAAGGCCGTGAGTAGGTCTATTGCCAAAAACGCCTGAAACTCCAGCAGGTCCACGTATAGAGCCTCCAGTGTCGCTCCCAACGGCGAGGTCCAGCCACGGATAAGACGCTACAGACGCCCCCGCACCCGACGAGGATGAGGATGGACCCTGGTACCCATCTCCGCGTGGGTTAAATGGCGCAAGGTAAGAGACCCAATCCGCCGTTGGATTCTCCCCATTCGCAAACTGGGAGAGCTTCTGTGTCCCAACGATAACGGCTCCAGCGTCGATGAGGTTCTGGATAGCTGGCGCTGTCTTGTTGGCCGCAGGATAAAGATTATACCAGGCACGGTTGCCTCGAGAGCTTTTCACCCCGTTGAGGTCGTAAAGGTCCTTAACTCCTACTCGAACGCCTGCTAGAGGCTTCTCCTTTGTACGAGTAAAGTACAAGCGTGAGGGCACTCCTATGGTGAGCGAACTACTACCAGGAGCGTGCGCTGAGAGAGTCTGAAAGGTTCCGTCTGGAGACTGAACGAGAGACTCCAGAAAGCTACCGGAGAAGTCATCGTAGAGCCGATACACTTGATGGAGACTCCCTCTGTACGGGTCCAGGAAGTAGGGCCCTGAGGGAATTTTCGGAGCTTTGTCCCAGCAAGCAACGACTGATCGAATTCCCGTGACGAAGTTATTCGTTGTTGATTTACAACGAGGCGACTTCAAAAGCACTATCATCTTAGAGAAGGCGGGTTGCCACACGTCGTCCTTTTGTGCCCAGCTTTTGAACAGGTTTGAGAGATCATCTCGGGCGGTGTTGTCGCCAACGATAGTAATGGGCAAATATCCTAAAGACTTTGTAGCGATGGTGTGTGGAATGAGCTTCGCTGGTAAGGTTCCTTGAAGCGCCGGCAATAAGAAATAGTTTGTCCCGTTGAGGCTCAAGGATATGCCATCGGGCCGGAGAAGCTCTGCCACTGCTGTGAGGGCCAGGCTTAGCATCGCTATGAAACGCATGGCTAGCAGCAAAGATCTGGATACAGGGTTAAAAGAAGCATCTTAAGTTTCGAAACGGAAAATTGATTCTTATATGTAGGATAGAGGAATAGTCGGTAAAACAGATGCTGTGTAAACCAGGATGTTGATAGCTATTTTCATGGCGGAGACATCGGATCAATACTGCCGTTTATTTCTATTACATAAGTTTGAGCGATGCTATCATGACATAGCAGATCTTGTCCTCTTTGAGTACTCTTTTGATAAGGTTGCATATTGGCATTGAACTAGCTTCAATTGAGCCACTAAATATAGATAAGAGATCTATCGCAAAAGGCAAGTATATCCATAGCTTCTAAGTGCAATATGTCTTGAAGTTGGTTTTATTACAACTGGTTGTGCGCTACATGTAGTACAGTTAACACAAAAGCCTCATTCTCTCTCAGCTGCAACACACCAAATCCCTTACAAGAAGCTGTCTCTTGCACTCCCATCACTACAAAAGCAACCTAAGCACGATCCGGCTTCGATCCATCGAAGGGATACTTCAGAACGCTGACGCTGTTGGAGTAGCTGGACAGATCGGGGTTAAGCTGAGCCTAAAGCAGACCAATTAGCGCCGCACAGAAGAAAGAATACAGAAAACATACCAGGTTAACGGGGCACGTCGCCTCTTTAGCCCCGTATCTCGTAATCTCAGGCTTCTTATCCGTGGTTTTGATGAGGACCTGCTGCGAACTAGCCAGCGACGGATCGCCAAGGAGGTAGTTCAGCGGCTCAATCAACATGGCCGAGTGTGCGGTGGAGAAGACTGTGTTGGGGAGATCGCCTGTGTGAGGCATATGGTGCATTCCTAGGTTGAACCAAACGACGCTGTTCTCATCAGCTTCAATCCATGATGCGAGGATGAGAATAACTTACATGTCCTCTTGGTCAAGTGATTCGCTATTGAAGTACTTGTCAAAGTCAACCTGAGGGTCTTCGGGCGTGAGAGAGTTATACGCTCCCACGGCGTATGTTTCATTGTCCTTCTGGCGAGTAACGTAGAGATGGTGTGTTGTGTGGTGGGCTGCGTTCTTGGTGACGGAGGAGTCCTGGACGGTGAGATATGCCACGCCAGATGCTGTGAACGTTAGCAGAAGCTTTGTGTGAAGGTGCTCAGAAGAACTTACCTGGTACGATCCTGTATCCTGGGTTTTCACCATAAGGATTCTTCTCATCCTTGTTGACCACAGCGTACATAGCCCCGCCATTGGGGGACCAGTTGATCTTGCCATCATCTTCATTCTCAATGAAGCTCTTGACTGCCTTCATAGTGCTACGCGTCTGACCCTCCGACCACTTGTACCTATTTTAACAATCAGTACCCGTACTTCATCCAAGCATGAGTAAACTTACTTCTCAACCGTAGGCTCAATAGCAACCTTTTGCAACGAGTTCTTCTCGCCCAATATATCAAAATCAGCCTTGAACGTAATGACATGATCATGAAGAGATCCAGAAAGACTATCGTGGATCTTGAAGCCGTAGTCCTCGTTCTCGGCATAGAATGCAGATGAGATGTAGCCCGATGCTCGGACATCGACTTCAATGGAGCCGTCAAGGTGGAACTGGTAGGTCGTCATGTAGTCGTAGTTTCCGATGGTGTAGATGGCGCGGATGTTGAAGGCGATGTTCTTTGTCACGGTGGTGTGGCCAGCCCAGGAGTGGCGTTGGATAGGGAAGCCCTTGTCGATCTCGAACATGCCTTGTTCTGTTAGCTTGTGTGAGTGACAGTAGGCGTTGACTTACAGAGCCCGTCTTTCTGGGTATATGTTGTCTCGCCTGTAGTCTGGGTGACGTTGAGGTAGTGTGAGTATGCGGGGCAGTCGTATCCTAGTCATGTTAACCACGGACTGTTGCGGGGCCAAGTTTAGGCCTACCTTTGACGAGAGAGATCATAGTGGGACCGAAGCCAGACAAGCTGTCGAAGTAACTAAGAGGTGGAGGTTAGGATAGCCAGATGTGTAGAAGATTGGACATCACTTACCAGGTTCCGGACTGAACAGGATCGATGCCGCTGTGCTTGATGTTAGCAGAGTGATGAGGGATATGTTAAGTAACTTACGCATAATGTGCGATAGCCTCGTCAAGTCCAAGCTAGGAAATATTAGTCAAAGTAGACAAGGTTCGAGACTAGGAACACTTACTTCGTACATAATCCTCTTGCCCTTATATCGGATGTCGTAAAGCCGAAGCCCATTGTCTCGTGTAAGACTGACGTAGAAAGAAAAGTCCACTGGCACTCTATCAGCAAGTTTTCATAGGTAATTCAGGTATTCACTCACTCCAAGTAACATAGCTCTCCTCTTCGTCAACAGCAAACCTCTCCTTGCCAGACTGAACAGAAGCAGGTGGAGCCTCATTATCCAGAGGGAGAGCATCACCATGCTTGTTTGTGTGCGCCCAAGGCTGATCCAAGTTCGCTCCCAGTGGCTTGAAATCAGGCTCGGCAATGACCTTGCGGAACTCATCAAGGTCTCTGTAAAACTCGTTGTTGTACACCCAACCTGTCACTTTCCACTTGGTGGGATCACGGCCTGTGATATCTGTCCTTAGGTACAAACCAAGCGGAAGCAGTGAGATTGTGTCGTAGATGCTGGTGACGGGTGCATTGAAGCCCTGCCACATGATGACCTTGTCGTCTGTAACTGTAAGAGGAGCTGCAAAAGCCAGTGGGATCTGGAGTCCATCCTCGACGGTCTTTGTTCTGTTAGACAAACCAAAACATCTTGTTCGTAATAAGATGGCTTACCAGATTCCAGAGTCGTTTAGTCACGTCCTCTGCGCCCTTCATGATCTCGAGATTGAAGTTGCCGTATTCCTCAGCATCAGGGTTGACAATCGGGAGTTTACCATCACCTGCCCTTGTGTTTGTGTAGGTGTAGGGCATAACATACGAGTCGTTGGTGATCGGCAGGGGGCCAACCTTGAACTCTTGAACATAAGCACTCTCAACTGCTCCAAACATGATTGCAGCCAGGGCGTAACGCTCTGGGCCATCGTTACTGTTAGAGAGGAAGGGAAGAACATCAGTCTTGTTGGGCATCATAAGCTCAACCGACATGCTATCGCTGCTGTTAGTCACTATCATCACTCGTACTACAGGACTTACATCTTGTTGTCTCGGCTGCAAACGGTGTTAGTTAGAGTCAGTGACACTGGGACTCAAAACATACCTCCCGGCCTTCTCTGCAACAGTCAAGTTGAAACCTGTCGAGTTGCTATGCAGAAGGGCAAGCACATCCTTAGTTTCCTGGGTGGTGAGACTACCCCAGAAGTTCTTGTGAGGAGCATTTGCGGTAGTCTGGCTTGACGAGCAATTCGTTCCAGGGTGCTGCTTTCGGCTCTCGAGTCTTCCAGTAGAGAAGGCTGCGCCTAGAGCCAGATTACCCAGAGAGGCTGAGACAAAGAAGTTTGAGAAACGCATCTTGTCAGCTGGGTGTCTGAGTGCGGATAGACAGACGAGGATGGGTTGATTCTATTCACATTGAGGACAAGCACAGCGATATATATAGAGATATGCAGATCCATTGACCCAGACCGTGATTCGTGCAATATGCCTATACCGTGTTGGTGATAATGTCCCCACGCTGTTTATCGTGGAGATAACACATGATCCGACTACTAGATCCATCTAAGAAAGCCCATACCAAGACCCTTGGCATTATCACGGCTGAGTGTAGTCCCTTCAGCCATTGCCAGCTTACAAAATATCGACAAGGGTTGCAGAAACTAATCCCCACGTTCTATATGATAGATGATAAGGTTCATGCTGACAAGCCCGATTGCATATCTCAGTCTCCGCAGTTACAGCATGCAGCAAGCCACATCTTAAGCGACTACTGTGAGTACCTGGCTGTCCACGGAGGTTGCAACCCGGCAGAAAAATGTTGCAATCGACAACCAGATACAGACAAAGATAACCGTGATATTTGGGCCACTCATGATTCACGCATCGGGAGTCTTATCTTCCGGATCGCTAGGGCGAGCCTTTTGAGTTTACTGTGGGAAATAATGGCGTTTCAGGAGATGTACCGGTGCATGTTGAATAAACGATACCACGTGGATCTGGCCGGTACTGCTTGTAGGTAACCCGGCTGGGCCTTTTGGTGGGTGGTACGCTGTGCTGGGTAGTGAGCTGTCGGAACGCGGAACTAGTCGGAATGGATATTGGTGGGAAGCCAACGATAGTAATTACAATTTTTCAGGTTTGGTTGGTCATTCTTGATAAATCCTAGTTAAGAATACAGACCTTATCTTACTGATACTGGTAGAGCCCCTAAGATGCCTCAAGGTTTTATACTGTTATCTTAAGCTTGAATGGAGTTTATTATTCTTCCGAAGAGACCTTCGCTCCCGAGACAAAGTTCCGAACCCCACAAAATTGATCGTCATTAAGGGCCCATAAGGATGCACCCCCAAGTCCCTTGATTGGCTACACCGTATTGGAGTCAGCTCCCATTCGCCATATGCAGGCTCCGACTCCGCAAGTCACCCTAGACAGGGACCGGGCAGATGGAACAAGTCATGATGAGAGTGGAAGAGTTCATTAAACAATTTCACTACGTACATTACTGGTTACATTATAGCAGGACCCTCTAAGCAAGCCACTTTTCTAACCGAGGGGGGAGTCTCGCCAATGTGACCGGTAAGCGATCTAGAAGAAAACGGGGTATGTGGATGCCCAGATATTGCTCCGCAGCTTCCATCCTTCCAAGCAAAGCCGTGTCATGACAGCCTTGGCATTAAGATCAGAACGTACGATTGTGACAAACTGCAGATTGTTTCTTGGGCTCTCTAAATATAGATGGGGATCGACACTGTAGCATGCTTGGATATGATGCGGAAATTGAGTAATAGCAACGACCTTGCAGCAGTCCACAGCTACAAAGGACCCGCGGCCACTGAGTCATGGAATCAGTGACATAACTGAATTGAGTTCATTCGTATCTCCGCCTGATCTCCCATCAGTGACAAACGTGTAGGATCTATCGACCGACTTGGACCAAGCCAGCGCGGCAGCACCGGAAGAGTGATTATGCAGTTGCAATCTTGGGACACGATAGGCCATTTCCATCTCGTAATTAAATTCAGGCAAGGTCAATGGTATCTTGTCACTATCAGTCTCTTATCGCATAACTACTGTAGCTTGATCAGAGGTTAGCTTCTAAGGAAGAACTACCATCATGTTGGCAAAATATGCTTATCTCCTCAGACCCCGGCGCTAAAAAGATAAGATTGAAGATCTTGGCCGGAAAGGCAAACCATAAGCCGTTAAACTTTTGGTGCGCTGCACTGATCACACGCGGGGTAGCTCGGAACCTCGAGGCTGACATTGAGTTTCCGCAGGGTCATTCCGAGGATGTCTGTTTAACATAAGTAGGAGTAGTGTAATGACTGAAATATTGTACGTATCAAAATATTAGCTATTCTTCTGAATTTTGTTCTCCTTGGGAACAGTACTAGAGTAAAATATTGCTATTAAGCTTTCTCGCTGCCTGAAAAGTTTTGCTGTTTATAGGGTAGCTATAAGATTTTGCCGTGATATTGTTGTCTAAATGCAATGGAATTCTTATGTCTAACCTCGATGAGGACCTTGGACTGAATTTAATAATAAACTGAATGGCGATCGTAAGCAGCCGTGCCCAATGCAAGTGACGCGATCGAGATACGCTGATGCAAGAGTTGACAAGTCCAAGCTCAATGCGCGAGCTCAACAGCAACCAACCGCTGTCTTGGGCATCCACTAACCTAAACTGCCCATGTCTCAGAAGTCGGATTGTTGTCTGAATTTGGAAATTGGATATTGGCACAAGTGGCTGTAGGGCTGAGACTATCGGCAAACTGCAGTTCTAGCTTGCCAAGAGATGGGTTGCGCTGTTGTGAGGACAATCAGTCGCCAAGCCAAGCCAAGCTCTACAAGAGACGTAGTTAGGCTTTCAATCAGGGGCCTGAGCTTAGTGAGGGAGGTAACATTGATTGGCTGTTGCAACATAGTTTGGATAAGTATGTTGATCACTTTGATGTATCTGTGCTTGCACAAGTAAGCATGATTACACCCAACGTCACCCAAGCGTACATTCAGCTACGATTGACGACACCAATACCACGGCGTTTGAAGAAGTGGAAATTAATACGAATCAATGCCACAAAGCCTAGCAAGAACATCATAGACCTCCCCGCATGATCAAATCTCCGCCATGGCCCATTCTCCGACTGCCGTCAATGCAAAGTGGCGCGCCCCTGGATTCCAAAACCGTTGACGTGGCGTTGTGGCGCCTCGGTGAATAGCAGCGCTTCTTTGACCCTCCTCCGCCCTTGACGCTCGGGTAGCTTGGTACTTTGACCTAACTGCTTAGGCGTAAACTGTGTGTTACTATTCTGGTATAGGGAAAGGAGCAGTGTTTGCCCACCGCGAGGGCCGATGCTCTGCAGCTGCGTGCTGCCTCAAGATGAAGATGGAGGGATCATTTCCCCCTTGACCAATTGAAGCACAGTACTATGTTGGTGCTGTTCCTGGATCGAGAGCTAGTGCAAGGTACAAGGGAAAGAAGAAGTGGAGTCAACAAGTTCAGGTTCGGTAGCTAAGTGGTTGGTAGTCTTGAGTACCGTGTCCCGCCAACGTCATAGCTCTGCGCCTGAGATCGACACAAATACTGGGGAAAGGACAAGCAACTAAGCTGCAATCCGCCCAAGCACCTCAGGCGAACTGGTGAGAAAGAATTAGATAGGGCCATCGGCTATAGATAATACAGGTCGAAGACTATGCCCATCTTGGAGATCCTGATTCATCATTTCAGCACCAACGCCGACAACCCGAGTCTGGCCCATTCAGCCCCAATGGTCAGTCCAAGCTCAAGTATGCAACCCAGATTTTCGGATCTCGCTCATGTTCTCAATGACGGGCAGTTGGTCCCAAGAACAACAAAGAAGTCCCGATCCAGACCTCATCACTCCATCCATTGCGCCATCTCAGCTCAGCCAGTTCTATGACTTATCGATTGACTGACGCCTCCGGACCATCGGCCCCTCCAGCCTGCTCATCTCGGATGAGTCTGGGCTTTGACATGAGTGAAAAATACTGTCACAGGAGGGGAGCTTGTTCTTCTTGGGGAATAGCATCATGCAGCTTGTCACCAGATTGCTTTTGGCGTTCCGATTCAGCTCGGAGATGTGAAGCCTCCAGTAAGTGTCATCATCGTGACACTCGTTGACTTCTATAAAGACACATACGTTGGTCCATTCTCTCTTCACCCATCACCACCAGCAGTCAAAGTCTTATTATCTCTCTTCTTCCTTGGACCACTTGTGAATATTTCAAGGCCCGCCTTAAAAATTCGCAATGCTGTTCAAAGTCCTCACGCTCGCTTTCATCACCATCACCAGCGTCTCCGCTGCTCCTGATGGCAACCCCAACGCCCTAAACAGGCGCACCTACACCCAGTACTGCGGTGAAGCCACCTGGGTTCCCCCTCGCGGCTCAACCCCCGGGTACTGCAAGTGCCCTTACGAAGGGCAGATCTACAAGCAGTTCTCCTGCGATTGCCCCGACGCTCAGGTCCTCAAGAACAAAAAGTGCGTCAACAAATGCCCTGATGACTCAAAGTACAAGCCCGGTAGCTACGGCAGCTGGTCTTGTGTCTGTAACGACAACGGGGCTGCTTGGTCTTCGTCATCTGGCCAGTGCATCTGCAAGCCTGGAAAGGAGTCTGTTCAGGAGAAGTGTGTTGACAAATGTCCTGGGGGTACTACTCGACAGGGTGACGGTACATGCAAGTGCAACGATCCCAAGAAGGAGCTTTTCAAAGGTTCATGTGTCGACAAGTGCCCTCAGTACTCCACTCGTCAGGGAAACGGTAGCTGCAAGTGTCAGGATGACAAAGAGTTGGTCAAGGAAGCTTGCGTGGACAAATGCCCGCAGTATTCGACGCGCCAGTCTGATGCTAGTTGCAAATGCAACGATCCGAACAAGGAGACCAACAAGGGTTCCTGTGTGAACAAGTGTCCCAGGGATACTACACGCCAAACTGATGGGTCTTGCAAATGTGACGATGGTAACAAGGAACTCATCAAGGGCGTTTGTATCCCGACATGCCCTGCCGGCTCAACCCGCCAGAGTGACAGCTCTTGCAAATGCACGGACGACGAGGAAGAGATCCTCAAGGGAGCATGTGTACTCGTCTGCCCGAAGGATACGACTCGCCAGAACGATGACTCTTGCAAATGCGATGACAACGGCAAGGAACTAGTCAAAGGCTCATGCATACCTGTCTGTCCTAAGAATTCGACCCGCCAATCTGATGACACTTGCAAATGCACCGACGACAACAAAGAGATTATGAAGGGATCGTGTGTCCCGGTCTGCCCCCAAGACTCCAAGCGACAAAATGACGGTACTTGCAAGTGTGATGATGAAACACAAGAAACCATCAAAGGAGCGTGTGTACCTGCTTGCCCAAAGGACTCGACGCGTCAGGATGATGATACCTGCAAATGTGATGCAGAGGGCCACGAAATCATCAAGGGTACTTGCGTTCCTGTCTGCCCTAATGATTCTACTCGACAAGGCGATGATACATGCAAGTGCGACGCCGATGACGAAGAGATCATCAAGGGAGCTTGTGTATCTGTCTGCCCGAAAGATTCTACGAGACAACAGGATGATACGTGCAAGTGTGATGATGAAAAAAGTGAGATTATCAAGAATGCTTGCGTTCCAGTTTGTCCCAAGGACTCGAAGAGACAGGATGACGATACCTGCAAATGCGACGCAGACGACCATGAGATCATAAAAAACGTCTGTGTTCCTGTCTGCCCTAAGGATTCCAAGAGGCAAGAAGACGATACTTGCAAGTGTGACGCAGAGGGCAACGAAATCGTTAAGAACACCTGCGTACCGGTTTGTCCCAAGGATTCCACCAGGCAAGATGATGGCACCTGCAAATGCGATGAGGATAATTACGAGGTCGTCAAGAATGTCTGCACACCTACCTGTCCCGATAAGTCGACCAGACAAGAGGATGATACCTGCAAGTGTAACGAGCACGGTTACGAGATTGCCAAGGGTACTTGCGTGCCAGAGTGTCCTAAAGACTCGAGCCGCCAAGAAGACGGAACTTGCAAATGCGACGCAGATGGCTTCGAGATCGTGAAGGACACATGCACAGCTGAATGTCCCAAGGACTCGAAGAGGCAGGATGATGGATCTTGTGCTTGTGACACACAGGGCTATGAGATCGTCAAGGGTACCTGTGTCCCAGAGTGTCCGAAGGATTCGACCCGTCAAGAGGATGATACCTGCAAATGTGATGCAGAGGGTTTTGAGGTTGTCAATGGCGAGTGCGAGGAAAAGTGCCCCAAAGACTCAGAGCGTCAGGAGGATAAGTCCTGTAAGTGTACTGCTGATGGCTACGAGATTGTCAGTGGGGAGTGCAAGCCTGAGTGCCCTGAAGGATCTACTCGTCAGCAGGATGACACCTGCAAGTGCGACACCAACGGTTATGAGCTCATTAAGGGAGACTGTAAGCCAGAATGCCCCAAGGATTCCACCCGCCAGGGTGACAGTACCTGCAAATGTACCTCAACTGGTAATGAAATCGTCAACGGCGAGTGCAAGCCAGAATGTCCCAAAGGCTCTACCCGCGGTAAAAAGGACATCTGTGTCTGCGACGATATGCTCGCCGAGCTAGACACCAACAACATCTGCATTTGCAAGCCCGGCAACGAACCCGTCAAAGACAAATGCACGCCCAAATGCCCAAGCGATACAACACGCGACAACGACGGCAACTGCATCTGCAGCAAGCCTAACACCGTCCTCTCAGATAAGAAGTGTGTCTGCAAAGATGGCTACAAGCCCACCAAGAAGGGCTGCAAGAAAGACTGCGGCTCACAAGCTTACGACAAAGACGATGTCTGTGTATGCAAAAGGGCAGGTCAGACGTTCAACGAAGACAAGACCTGCACATGTCCTACTGATACGCGCTGGAACGGCAAGATGTGCGCTTCGAATTGTGGCTCTGAAGCGTGCTGGAGTAACTCCGCCAAGGGCTGTGTGTGCAACAAGGGCGGCATGGGTTTTGACAGCCCGACCAAAACATGCTCCTGTCCTGATAAGCTAGTCTGGTCTGAGGGGCAGTGCCATATTGATTGTGGCAAATTCGCTACATGGCACAAAAAGTCTCAAACCTGTGTTTGCCCCAAAAAGGGTCAGACATTTAACCCCACTACCCTTGGCTGTGGGTGCACAGGCGGTAAGATCTGGAGTGGCAAGGAGTGTATCACCGACTGTGGAGATTATGCTTCGTATAACTCTAGATCAGAAACGTGTGTCTGTGATAAGAAGGGTCAGATCTTTGATGCAGATGAGAGAACCTGCGGATGTCCAGATGGAAAGATTTGGTCCAAGAACCAGTGCACTGTCGACTGTGGCGATGCAGCGTCGTGGGATGGGTACGCCAAGAAGTGTGTCTGCTATAACGGGAACCTTGCCTGGGCTGACAAGAAGTGTACTTGTGGCACTGGACGAAAGATGGTTGGGAAGGGCTGTGTTCGATCTAGGTTCTGAGTGGCCAGGTGATGCTAATGGTTGATGAGTTGGTGGGATCCATTGTTCTTCTTACCTTTCTGTACTGTATTACTTGTACTTTAATTTATCCTCCTCACTTGATATGTAACTTATTCTGATTTGCGAACTTGCCTTTTGACTTTTCATCGATTTCGAAGTAGGGTTTGAAAACGAAGCATTCAAGTCACGGTCAGTTAAAGCTTATTATAAGGTTCACCAATATACAAAATAGCATATTAAAGTGAATTTCAATCAGAGAATAATATATGGCTGGATCTGAATTAATTCTGTTTGTGCGTAAATCCGTCCTATGCAGTCGCGGAGTGAAAGTGAATGGTTATTATCTGGGAGTGCTTCATGAACGCTGATGGTAGTCTTTTTAATTTACTTTAAGAGTTTTCTATTTAATTTCTACCCACAAGCGTCATAGAAAGTCTCGTCCAATTATCAAAGAGTGCAGCTTCAGGTATCAGTCTCAGTCTCAGATTGTCAGTGTTGTATCTGAAGTTTAACCGTGATTGGCGTGGTGAACGGGATGCCTGCTCCAATAACACTCTGGTCCAACATGTAACCATGGAATCATAAACGCAGGAAGACTTGAAGCTTTCAGAAGACTCACACACCCCAAATGTCCAAGGAAAGTACAATTTGAAAGCCAAAATGAGTATTTCTATATATAAATAGCCACTTTCCTACCTCCCCTTCTGAATTTCTTTCCTTCGAACATCAGTTCTCATCGCATCCCGGACTTACTTACTTTCAAGTCTTCTTACTACATTCTCCATTCCCCTCAAAGAACAAGTCAGACATCTCACAAACCACCTACCTCCTCCATTCTACGCAAACAAATAACTTCTTTACTTCTTCTATCCCATCCTCTTCCTCACCAACATCATCACCAACTCCAAAATGTCTCCCTCCCTCGACCAAAAGGTCCGCCTCCTCGCCCGCCACGTCCAGCGCTTCCACGAATACAGTGCTGGGACAGGCCGACCCAACAGCAAGATCATCAAGGATCCTGATGTCAAGCTCGCTGCGGCTCTTGAGCCCGTCTTCGGCCTGTACGAGTCTGGAGACGCAAAGGCCACGCATGAGTCGTGGCCGTTTTACTGGCAGCTCCATGGCAAGGGACGCGTCCTCACGAGAGATCTGGAGTGGTTCAGATACATGGGATACAAATTGCTCCATAATGGCAAGGTGTGCAGTTCAGACTTGCCCAAGTCTAATTATGAGGAGCCGCCCAAGCAGAACTGGGATGAGTTGTACGGGCCTCTAGCCGCCCAGCAGACCGAAGTGCAGAGAGCGGCCATGTGGGCTGAGACTAGGAACTATGACGTTTGGCCCCGCGTAAACGTGAGGCCCAAGGCGCAAGGCACGGTCTCCGAACGCACTGCCCAAGACTCGGGGCAGTCCCCGCAGAAGACTGCTAAGCCCGGAGACTGCGATCTCACCACATTGGCGACTACCTCTGTGCCTATTAACGCGGCTCTTTGCAATTTTAAACCCCTGTGTCTGGAATAAACTGTCACGAGACATAGGGTGAACTCAGAACGTAATACTAATGGGCTCACATGACAGAAACCAGAGCACTATGTCAACCAATCGCCATCAGACAGGTGGACTCAACGCACAAAACAAAAAAAGTCACATTTAATTACACGCATTATGAGTCTCAATGACTATTATTAATACTGCATCGTTGGAGCTTTGATTATTGTGTTCTGATACTATTTTGTGGATAAAAAAAGTTTCTTACTTGATAGAACCCTTGAGGCTGATTCAATAAAAGTTGACCTGAGTTTAAGCAGCCGCTCCTTCAGCTTATCCTGTGACCTTTTTCTTTCCATCAATCAGTTCAACCTCGCAGAGGATCACAAGTTGCCGTCTTTAAGGGCATATGCCAAGACACCAGTGAGAACATCTCTCCCTAGAGCCTGACTGATGGGCCTGATGATGAAGATCTCATCACATTGGCTACTGACTCTGTGCCCATTAATAAAGCTCTATGTGGCTTTGACCCCCTACATCTTTAGTAAGCTAATAAGAACGAGACAGGGCCCGTTAAGAATGAGATCAAAGAGGGGTTTGGGCGGGATTAATGAGAGCAAAAGAAGTACGTGAAGTACATGACGTATTAGAATTACGGGTTTGGCAAGGAAGGACGGCAAAGATATATATATGTTAAACTGCTAGGGTTACACTATACCACAGAGAATTAATATAAATCCATTTCTTTTGTAGCTAAATGCACCTGACCGTGAACATGGTTAACCCCGACCAAAATACCATTCAGGCCACTACCCTTCAACCAAGACGTGACTGTCTGGTCGTCAACTGTGTCTGCGTCCCTGATCCAGTCTTTAATAAGTCCAAGAAGCTGCGAGACAATCACCTATGCGTTCATATTTAGGAGGTAGCCTCCATTATCTAAAAGGCTTGGCGGCGCACTTTTAGCTGCCTATATCATAGTGGGAGCAGCAAAATATGGCTTGAATATCGTATAGCCACAGCCATGAACATTTGTTTGGAGTTCATCTTGAGACTTTAGAGACACGATATAACAAGGGTCATAGTCTGGAATGTGATCGATAAGCCCTATAGGAATTATGTCCAATTAAAAGTGTTTGGGCTGGTCATCTGAGATATCTTCCAATACATCAGGCTCATCAGATCTAATACAAGAGTAATAAATAGATACCTATTGATTTGAATCCCCTGCTGATCTATTGCGTATATTAACGCTATGAAAGTGTTGGTATCAAGTATAGATAATTATTTCTCTTAAAACGTTGTAACTCAGCTCTTCGACTGTCTAAATTTGTGATTGTATACAAGCGAAAAGGTACTTAACATTATCTAAGTTGCAAATTTTTCCCCTTGCATAAACACATGCCGCAGTCCAGTCGGAAATCAGGCATCTTACCCGTGAGACTTAATGTCGGGTTATTAACATCTCGGCCCGGCCGGCCACTAACGGCTTATTGAGGAGGTGGAGTGGGGCAGTGCAGTCAATCCTCATTTTCTTAAGGTTGAAGCTAGATGCTAGTGGAAGGCAAAACGCGGAGAATACATACTAACCTCTAGTTATTTAGCGGTTTCAGAGATTGTTTATTAGCCCTAAGAAGAGAATTAAAAGATCTGTTTGCTCTTATAAGTACTCCCATATTTCGAAAATTGCTTTCATTGGAATGCATGATTTAAATCTATGACACTGTGCCGTTATCTCAATTCCTCGCTTCACGGCTCACATCTTGGCATTAGTGGATCCTTGAACATCGAATGTCGTGTTGCGGCGTGTGCCTCCATGAAAGTTTAGAACATGGCGTTACGAAGGGAGATTGACCGGGCGGCATGTGAACGGAAGCGAAACAAACTATATATAAGGCCTGTGTTCTTAGAGCATCTTGTTGATCTCTGCTCCTTACCTTTGCACCTCACTCACAACTTTATCTACTTCCAACATCCTATCACACATTGACAATGAAGTGCTCTATTCCTCTTCTCGCCATTTTCGTTGCTGGCACTATTGCTATGCCTGCCGCTACTACGCCAAAATGCAATGTTGTAAGTATTAACCCTTCTTTACCCCTTCGACTTTATGTCTTACTTAACATAAAACCATAGGGTGAAGAATACACCGACTGCGGCACGGCCTGTCCCTTGACATGCGCTCAACCCGAGCCGCGACCGTGCACCCTGCAGTGCGTTCCTGGCTGCTTCTGCAAGCGGGGACTGATTCGAAACCAAGTGAGTTTAAATCGTTTTGTTGACGAGTGTTACTAATGTAACTTGTCAGTCAGGGGTTTGCGTCCGTCCCAATAAGTGCTGAGCTCAATGAAGACTTGGCTCCTGCCTGCATCAATGTATGGCTAGCTTACATGGGGGAAAAGTTGCTTAAGGCATCTTGAAAAAGTTTTTCTGTACGAAATACTGTGTATTACAGCAACAAAGTATAGCATACCTCAATAATTATGTGTCTACCTTGATTCCTTGTTCTGACTGAGTTTTGAATTCAAACAAGATAATAAGTACTTGAAATCTCTGTGGTACCAGTGATAGATTCATCAAGGAGTGTAAGCCATGTATGCCACTTGGACAGCATCTTCTAACTTAATAAAAAATCAATTTAACCTAGTTTACCTCTACTTCAGTCTGTCCGGTAATTTTCCTCTTCCCATTAATCAGTTTAACCTCCCAGAGAATGACATTAGTCTTCTTCGTCTCCTTGCCTGTTTCCTTATGCTTAGTCCTCCACTTACTCAAAACAGCCACGGCACCACGTGAGAATCTCAGAGAACTCATCTTGAATCGCTGTAGTAGAACCGCGGACGTACAGCAGACCTCCCTTGAACTGGTCGTACGTGTACACGTTGTGATTAATTCTGGTGTATCACGGGCCAGATGTGCTGCTCCAAGGGTCATGAATGAGTGTTCTTACTTGATGACTAGGCCTGAATGGACCTGGTCATCTATATCTTTGATGGCGATTTCGTCGTTGGGTTGGATGAAGAGAGTGTCGTCGTTGAGCTTGGTGACCCACTCAGTGAGAGACTCCGCAGATGACTCCACCGTCCACGTCCTTACTCCGCCATGCATGACTAAATTAGGACGTGTTGCCGTCTGCGGAAAGTATGATCAGTGTCAGGGCATGGCGAATCATTCTGTTAATCTCAGCATAAAAGCTCGCGGCCGGCTGGAGATCGTCTTGCAGTGGAATTGGCGCGGAAGTTTGGTGGAGATGGATCGGAGTGGTCCAGTTGATTACAGTACGAGATGCCCGGGAAGAATGTAGTGGGGATCCAATTCAAACAGGGCATTTTCCAATGTCCTTATTGTAGATTCAGTAACATATAACGTGCAATCACAGCAACTGTCGGAAGCGATTTGGGATTCCGAGACTCGAAAGGACTTGGTCCACATTCTCCGGGGCCGTCTCGCAAGGCATCCTCTGGTATCGATGAGTTTGACGAGTCACTTCCAGAACGCAATTTTCAACGGGTATAGACGATCAAAGAAGATTCTTGACTCTGGCAATCATCGGCGTTTGTGTGACTTCAATTACATATCTGTCCGCCCTAGTATACAACAGAAACCTCATCTCCCGTCCTGACCACCCAAGTCTCGACCTTTCCCAATCCCAATATGACAGTAAATAGATGCTGCGCATATTTATCAACCTGCGCAGCACCAACACCACGATCCAGCACCATTTGGCCTTTCAACGTATAAATAAACAAGGGATCAGTGTGTCGCGCAACAGCCTCCCAGCGCGCAGAAAAAGATGCCTCCTAGAAGTTGACTTGTGTTGTGATATTGATGTCGCCCCCGCATGACTGTATGTTGCTGCCTTTCAGACCGCTAAACTCCGGTGGCGATGTTGCATAGCAGCCCAGTGCGGCGGATGGATTCAAAGAGAATGAATGAGCAATACGAGCTGTGGATAGGGTCTAGTTCCCCGATGGATGTTCCACTAGAGGAGTTCGCCAACATCGGCAATGGTGAGGCAAGTGTGCTATCGTGTGTCGCAGACTCCCATAATTGATTCTTCCAGGAGTGGAGAAGACTAATGAGATTCTCAGCCCTTGCACGACGTTCAATTGAGGACGAGAACAGTGCGAGGAGGACGGTACCGGAATATCACTTCATTCCGTCGTCGATCTCAATGACTCAGCTGACGCCTTGAGACCGTCTAGGAGATCATTGGATGCCCAAAATTCCCGGCACATCCGAACGCCGCGTATTCGCGTTTCATCATCCTTATAAGCTTATAACTAAGTTAGTACCTTGACGTACGTTGCGAAAAGTGAAATCACAACGCTCTCATACAAAGTCTCACAGCGGATGCCGAGAGTGCAAACGTAAAAAGGTCAAGGTAAGTGTGTTATAGCCGCGATATCATGGAGCGCCCTGGGTAGATTTTCCCTCCCTGCTCTACTCGCAAACTTTGCTGCTATTACGCAATAGGTTGGTCATAGTGTGACGAAATGCTTCCCTCTTGTTACAACTGTGCCCGTCGTGGGATGACATGCAGCTTGACCCCACCCCGACAGTCCTCTCAGAATGCAGAACCCATCCGCCGGACTGGGATAGATGACAAAGAGACCGACCCCCGTCCGGATGTCTTACCCTTGGCTGGAATATAGACTGTTTCGATGCCAAGCCCCTCTCTGGATTTCCAACCCCACGGTCTGGAACTGATGCACTTAGATGGTAAGCCCAAGTTTTCAAAACTGGCAAAATGGTCAAAGGCTACAATATCTAGCTTATGTAATACTTGACAGGATATTATTCGAAGTTGTATTTGAATAATTAATAGTAGTTTAAGCTTCTATCCATATCTATGGATGGGTTCTGTGGGGTTGAGATTTCTCGCTAAAAGCTCTACTTATACTCACTTTTCAAAACTTGGAATGCCAAGGACTTATTACTTTCTAACAGTGGTTTCACCCATCGAATTAAAGTATGAGAGAATATTCAAACGTACCATACTTAGTACACTTCTGTAAGGACTGGAATCTGGCTACAACACCTCTTACACGTCCCTAAGTCCGCCTGCTCCAATGAGTGTAGGGTGGCTGGCCACCATGTCCCTCGAGAGGACCAAAGAGCAAAACACGAAGTGCAAGTTTGATCTCATCCCTGTCCCCGTCCAAAGGCAGTTGCAAGACATACTTTCAGTCCCCCAGGCGTTTTGTGACTGAAGAAGGCGTCATAGTTCTCCGAGATGTTCTCAAAGTTATCTATGAAAGAAGAGGAGTCAGAACAGAACAGTTAGTTGGCGTGCATTGGCTACTGTACCATGATGAGTAAACATGAAAGAGGGATCGTACTTCCCCTCTACAACAAGATCCAGAAGAAGCGGAAAGTACTGCAAGACAGTTAGTGCCCTTTTCTTAGACATGGCGAGACAGAGACGTTACCTTCTGGGCGTAAAGCTGTCCTCCGCGCAGGGTGATGCCCTTTTCCATCAGCATTCCAATCGGGAAGTTGTTGGTATGGTAGAAGAAGTCGCCGATCAACGCGACATTGCCTCCCTTTCGAGTTGCCTTGATGGCTGCGCTCACCGTGTCAGAGCTGTCCCCTTCGACTCCCAGTGCTCTCATAGTAGCATGAGCAGTTGAGTTGGTGCTCCTGAAGCCGCTCGCCTCGATTCCACGGTCCAGGCCGTGTGGTTCAATAGACAAGATGTAGTCAGCAGGGTCAGAGTGTTCCTTGACATTAATGGGAATCATGCCCATGGACTTGGCGATCTCAAGGCGGTGCTCGTCTTTGTCAATGGCATAAACCTTGCTAGCACCACGCAGCTTCGCCAGACGCTGGATCGAGAGGCCAACGGCACCGCAGCCCCAGACGCCGACGACATCGCCCTTGCCCACCTCGGCCAGTTCGTTACCGTGCCAGGCGGTTGGAGTCACGTCGGCAAGGCCAACGAGCTTGCTGGCTTCTATGTCCTTAGGAGCCTTGACGCAGGTGACATCTGCGTTGGGTACACGGCAGTACTCAGCCTGGTCTCCAGGATAACCCCCGGTGATGAGGGAGTAGCCAAAGATGCCGGACAGGCGATGACCGTACATTTGCTCCAGCTCCTTGGACGGGTTGGTGCGGTCACACAGCGAGAACTCCTTGCGTTTGCAGTAGAAGCAGTCCCCGCATGCAATGACAGGTAGGATGATGACTCGGTCCCCTACACTGAGGGTCTTGACCTGTGGGCCGACTTCCTCGACGATGCCGATAGCCTCGTGGCCCATGATCAGGCCCTTCTCCATGACCTTGTTCATATCACCATTGTACATGTGCAGATCCGAACCGCAAATGGTGCAGTGAGTGATGTGTACAATGGCATCAGCTGGTGCGGTGATGGTGGGCTTGGGTACATCAGACAGCTCGATGGACTTTGTGCCTGTCCAAGTGGCTGCCTTCATCCTGTCTCTAGGATGGGGCTTGTAGGATGTTGTATAGACTGGTCTGGTGGCACACGTTAGAGATTAACGATTAAGCGCAGGGGTTACGATGGAGAATACTTGGATACTTCTGCCATGTTGATCGTTGGTGTTGTTCGTAGATTGGTGATGGTTATTCTCGAGACTGTTGCCGCAAGAGGTGGGCTTTCATAATGCAATTTATATTCAGCATTCGATTGTGAGAATGTTGCTGTTACCCTGATTTCACTCATCTTTGCATCATCTTCATGCAATGCACAATAAACCGCATATGCCTCAAATGCATATCATCATGCATTCTTTGATGAGCCTAGTGCAATACCTATCCAGATACCATTCTGCAGCCAACACTCAATACCGCTCCTCATTACATAGTGTCGCCATCATATATACGCCTTTGTACAGCACTCCGTATTTCGTACTCCAAGTCTGACATAGGTCTGCAGGCTTTCACTTAGCTAGCGCAATGCGGGCCCTGTCAACAAGACGCCGGCTCCGAAACAGATCTGCGCAAGACTATTACATGTCGTATCTGCTAGTGGAGCCGCGTATGTCAGCGTGTAGTCAGTCTGAGATCTGTCACGGTGGCAATACCATCGCATCTAACCACATTAACGATAGTGGTAGATAGGATTTCATGCATGTCAGCTTTAAAAACGCCTGGGTGAAGCAATTGCATAATGTGATGTCAGAGGTTTGCTCGGTGTTGGTGTGTAGCTGTAAGCATGACACGACTATGGTGTATTGGCTGGATGCGGCCTCATCTACATGAATAATCCGCCACGTGCGTCAAAACCCTTTTCGAGGTAGGGCGTACTATAGTAGAAGATCTATGAACTAAAACAAGATCCCCAAGAACACTATGTTTTTGTACTAAGCTATTTAGCTCTTAGCCTTAAGTCTCTGCTGCAAATAACATACCTGGCTCGCAATATGCTTTTCTATTCTCCATGAAAGGTACATAATTCTAACTTGACCTACTACGTATCTGATTACTGCCATTAAGGCTAGAAATTCTCAGTCTGTTGAATCACAAGAGTAAAACTAGATACAGGCAGCCTCGCTGATTACCAAACCGTTGAAATGGACAATTTCGGCGGTAGATGACTTCATAATATCATAGATAGTTTTGATCTAGTAAAAGCTGTCCACCGCAGCAATCTCATTAGATTAATCATTAAGAGTATGGTCGCGACCTGAAGTGTAGCCACTCGTCTCTTGAACATAACGATTTGCTTCATTGCCAATGTACTCCTGAATGAGGGTACAGTCGCAAGTGCCATGCTGAAGGAGTTGCATCTTGAGCTCGTGTACTTGGTTAGTTAGCTCCTTTAGGCATTCTGTCAGCCTCTGGTTCTCCTGCTGCAAGTCCCTCTCAGCAGATTCAAGGTTCTTCTCGGTTTCTCGTTGCTTCAATCGGACCTTGGTCGCGGCTCGCTTGTTCCTCTCCCTGACCTTCTTCAGGTGCGCGATATTTTTGGTTGGCGAAGTCCTGGCCGTCTTGGCAGTGCGACGCATTTTCTTGCTTGGACCCGCCTCCTGGGCTGAGCCTTCTATCCGGGGACTGGTGGTGAAATCTTCCTGTGGCAGTGTTATGGTACTGCCGATGCTGTATCTGATACTGTGATTCTCTGCCTCGACCTGCATGGACGGAGAAATATGGTACTCGAAGTAGTTAGGGGAACTGGAGATGCTTGTGGACTGTGAAGCCTGTTGGAGCACCGAAGGCTCTGTAAGACGCTCGAAATTGCAAGCTAATTGTGAGTCCTGCTGGGGTGCTGTAAGCTCATCATGGGGCAGCAGAGGATCAGCCCACGGGACCAAAGTTGGGTCACCAAGAAGTCCAGGTATGTAATCATCGTTTTCAGTGAGCGAATACTGGTAGTCGCCGTCATTGGATCCAAAATACCACTGACGTCCCAGGAACTGAGTCGCAGCATCCAAGTTGCCGAACGCCGTTAGGTCGTACGATCGGTCCGCATGTGTAGTGGGAGCTTCCTCCATGGTCCTTGCTACAAAAACGGTTACTAGGGACTCATCGCAAACTCGGGACTGTGGCAAAGGGGTACATCGGGGACAGAAACAGAGGCGGAAATGAGCTCCATCTGCCGTCTCCCGTGGAGACTAGATCCTATGACAGCTTCTTACTCACTTTGCGTATGTACTTGGTTGCCAGCACGTTTGTTTCTGCCTCTATACTCATTAAGAGCCCGGTTTCTGTGGCTTGGCTTAACCTAACAGTTAGCAGGCAGGCGGGTGAGGTTAGGGTGAGGATACGGCGTTTGAAACAGCATCGTAGGCATTTGCTATGCTATCTGATACGTTTATTTAAATAACGTCGCATAATAACGGTCTACTCATCCCCGAGCAGAAATCTGGTGCGTTGCGGTGCCCATACTGCAAGGTACATACATGTCGAGCGAGCAAAGATACCCATCAAGTCATTTGATCGTCATGATATGTAAAGGTTTTCAGTTCGGCTAGCTCAGTTACCCCGCTTCTGGGTGCATAGTAGTTAAGGCTTACGATTAGTCGTTTGAGTGGGTAGAGCTGGTTGCCCCGCAATCAGGTACAATGTCCCTCAACCCACAAGCAGATGCCAAAGCTCAGGTTCTTAACACATATCCTATCCTAGCCACGGGATCTGCAAGTTGACAGGGCATAGTTCCAGAGGATATCGATAAGTACGAGATAAGGACTTGGGAGAAATTGTAGCTAAACTAGGGACCTGCTAACCTTGTTCACGCTAAAAGCACAAAAGCACTGAACTACATTACCTATCCTTGGAAACAAAAGCTTATCTTATCGGATTGCAGCCAAGCCCCTGTCGTCTATACAGTACTGTTGCATTGTGATCCTCACTGTTGGTACTCCGTATCGAGAACATAATCACTCACTCAGCCCATGTCATGATTTTTGGAATGTGATAAACGACGGTCTAGCAAGCGAGGTCGTGAAGCCACCTGAAATAAAGTCAATTTGATAAACGGCCCATGAGTGATAATTGGCCCACCAGTCATAAGCTCGAAAACGACACGGCTCCGGACCCCGTAGAGCCTCCAAAGGTTCTGGGCTCACTGGGAAACTTAATCATGCATAAAGCCAACCAGCAAACGCAAATTCCAGCAGAGAGTAGCATTGCAGGGTCCCACAAATGGCGTATTTTGTTGTGATCTGATATGAGAAATGGTGTGAGTGAAGATCCCCTGGCCCATCAAACCGTTGCATCGCGGGTTAGTTCGATGGGTCCGACATGCAAGCGCTGATTTGTCACAATGTGATTATCGGGAGTTTGCTTCCGTGCATCTATTGGTCGTGGAGCTGTCGGATCAAGGTCCCTTGGGATCTGGTGCGTTCCTTGAAAAGCGCTAGTCAAGCTGAGATGTCGCCGACTGTCGCGATAATGACGTAGCCGATTAGGACCCTGAAGAAAGCGGTCTCACCCTCCAAGAACGTCGATCTATCGTGCTTTGAGCTTTTCCCTTCCTAAGCGAGCGCGTACTTTCTCCACGACGGGATAGTGTGGCCATAACGGTCGAACAAAAATGGTATGACAGAAAGAGGCGCTACCGCATCCGCTATCAGTGACCCTCCTTTGCCGACTCCAATGGCGCCCAGCATCTGCCTAGTGTGAAGAGAGAAGCTCCCGCACCGTTGATAGGTCTCGCAACAGCATTGGCAGCTATGACGGAAGCAGGGTGATCTGCATAGGTGTTGGTTGTAACAAAGGCAAGACACACGGATGAGCATCGGGCATGTCCCCAGAACCGTGCCGCTCACTGTCGGTACGATCAAGTGCCCGAAGCTAGTGGAAATTCGGTTCCGACGTCCCCTTTTTTGTGAAATACAACAGTATACTGACTTGCACTGGGCGTTCCCCCACCACCAGAGCGTCGAAATCGGGAAGCCCACGCCCCCCTGCCATGAATAGAAACATCGTGATCCTCTGGAAGCATCTCCCTCCCCATGTTGGTCTCTCCTTGCGAACCCTCGTATGATGAAACGCCATCAGAAAGCTAAACACGGCGCCAAAGGCCTGCCCGATAACGGAGAGCTGGGACACAGCGGTGTTATATCCCCTCAGGCTCTGGAACATTGTAGGGTACATGCTGAAGAGCATCTATTGCAAAGAAGCAATGTCACATGCTTAAGGGCAGCAGAGCAAGGAGACGGGGTCGGACAATAGGACCCAAGGTCGTGACAAAGCAGCCTTAACACCCTTGGGGTCTGTACGCCGCTACCTTAGCGCTGAGTGACCTTTCCCTTTCGTGCAAGAACCGCCGGGCCGTGCGTTTCAGAAATCTTTATCATAGGAATCATGGTAAATGACTCGAGCCAGAGGCAAGTATACATAGACCAATACTAATCTCTTGTTAGCTCGAAGCACCCCAATGTAGAAGTACCAACGGCCGTGTCTATCCCACATACAGACCAAGGCGCCCACAGCGTTACTGCACTCGCCTTCGTTACAGATATCAACTAGGACACGCGAGGCCCCAGTATCAAACGCCCTGCATAGAATCATCCAGCAACAAATCTAACCCCCAACAGACTACCCAAGTTTGGCCGCCAAGCCGCTAGGCACGTGAAGCAGAGGTAGAGGAAGAAGGTGAGATATAGAAGCCACTGGCGGCCGTAGAGCTCGGATAGCGGGCCAAACACGAGAGGACGTGCGCAAACCGCCCAACAGAAATGGCGAGGTGAGCTGGGTGGAGACACTCGCAATTCCGAAATTCCTCAAGTGTTGACTGAGTGTTCCATGCTGTGATGTTACAGGCGATGCTGCCATTTGCCAATAGTAACAGGGTGATAGAAGGGCATATACCGTTTCTTGCTGGTGACCAATTTCTTGGATATGCAACGTCGCTATCGTTGATTTCGACAAATCATCTTGGTTTATTTCCGGCCGCTCAGAATCTGTACTATTGGTTGGTGCGGTGTTTGAACGAGCCCGCTCCGCGGAGTTAATGATATGGAAGTGGTGAGTTCTGCAATTAGCAAGATGATAAACAATGAGATAGATACCACGGAAACCACAATTCAAGCGTCTGAGGCATATATATTCAATTCACGCCCTGATAAGAATGCCCTCAAGCTGAGTAGTTTTACTGTCGGTTTCATCATCGCTGACAAGACAGAGCATCATCAGGGGCTACAGGTAAGGGACTATGTTTTCTTGGTGATGCATTTTGTTCTACGTTCGTACTCTTGCATACGCCTGATATGGAATTTCATCGTCCATGATTATCACTTATTTGGCTGGCTCTAAAGAATTAATGGTGAATTTGCTTGATTTGCTTGCTAACGGTAGAAGACTTCACAGCATGCCAATTCCCCTCAATGCCCCAGTGGCAGCATTAACCTCAATTACAACTCCCATTTTGAGCGTCTATCACATATCAAATTCAGCCAGCTTTCGGTGATAACTATATTAATTATCTAAACGCGTCTAAAGCTCATGTGTTGTTTCATGCCACAGGGGCGGTGGGTTGGATGATATATGAGGTTTCAATTGCGTCACAGTGAATATCTTGTATGCGATGCTGTGATGAGAACTGTTGGCTAACTTACTGCAACTCTACGTATTCAACTTAGACCTTTTACCAAGGACCTTTTGGCCCTTTTGAGCATGATTTAAATGATGTCTGCTGCTTGTTCACTGTCATTGGTCTTACAACCTAATTTTCCTGTGTTCTTCATACAAAGTTAAACACTAGAAGTTGACGTACGATAATGCCGGTTTATACTTTACTCCACAACTCTTCGAAACCTTCCTTAGACAATCGAGAGACAGAAACAGCAACTATGCGCATCTTTCTAGTCCAGACGGCAAAGGGCCTCTTTTCCTCCTCGGGCGGTTACAGAGCCAATAACGCCCTGCTGCGCTACCTCTCATCCAGAGGTCATCGTGTTCGCCAACTCTGCTACTCCTACGATGGAGAGGTAGAGCATTACCTGCAGAATACGGATAGTAGCGGCGAGCATGGTCCCCGAGTTTCCACCAAAGTGCTGCATATGAGATTAGAATATGGCAAGCCCGGGGTTGATGTGACGGTGCACGAGCTATGCATGGATGATGGCGTTGAGATTCTGGCGCTGGACAGCGAAGCGTTTGATGCTGCGTTTGGTGGCAAGGCAGATTCACCCAACATACTGGCTAGAATGTCAGCCCAGTATATCGAGGTAATTAATCGCTTCTCTCACCGGATGCCTGGACATAGGGTTGCTAAGTGCCGTCTCCGTAGAAGGGAACGTCATCGGCGCCGCTCATGGACTTCATCTCATTCCTGCAAGGGGAAATCACACGGTTTTCTCCAACACATATTATTTCCAACGACGGCCTGTCCATGAAAGCCAGTCTCGCCTCTGAGCTGGCTCATCTCGCCATGCATCGCATAGCAGTTGTGCATACAGCTGAGCAACTTCCTTTTGGTCCCTTTGCTGGCGGCGTGCCTGGCCATTCGATCACAGGGCGCGAAGCGGATCTTCTCCAACAGCTCGACGGCATTTGGAGCGTTTCTGACTCTATTCGAAAATACGCCCTCGAGCACGGCCAGTTGCAAACAAGCTTCCTACTTCACCATCCCTGGACGTATCTGGTTGGGAAAGACCACGAGATGCCAGCTCGGCTTTTCAACTGGGACAAGAGGTTTGTCGCTATGATAAACCCTTGTCCAGTCAAGGGCTCGTGCATCTTTGTGAACCTGGCCAGAGCGTGCCCGCAGTTGGAGTTTCTGACCTACATGAGCTGGGGCGCCGACGATGCAACTGTGAAGGAGATGAAAGACCTGCCCAACATGACGTGAGTACTACCAGTATCGTTGAGTAAGCCGAGAATATAGCTGATCATTGTGCAGGATCCGTCCCTGCTGTGCAAAGGAAGAGGATCTCTGGCGCGATATCAAAGTCCTTGTTGTGCCGTCCCTCTGGTGCGAGGCATGGGGCATGGTGGTGGTTGAAGCTCACCTCCGGGGCATCCCAGTGGTGTCTTCAAATTCAGGTGCGCTCTCTGAGTCAATGCTTGGGCTGGACTATATCATCCCCGTGAATCCCATCAGCGGCGAACGCGATGAGTCGGGGCGGTACACGATACCCGTCCAAGACATGGGGCCATGGGTTGAGACTGTCAACAAGCTCATGCGAGATCGGACTGAGTATGAGCGGGCCTCGGCCACTGTGCGGAATACAACAAAGAAGTGGTTGGAAGGTAATAGCGAGGTGGAGATCGAGGCATGGCTGGTGGGCATGAGGACGGGAGCGAAGATTTAAGGATGGAATGCAGATTGGCATTACAAGATTCTATTGACAGTAAATCATCTATGTACGCCCTTGCATAATCCTGCCCACTGTGAAAATGAAGTGAATTTTCTAACCCTAGGACTGACTCATAAACTGCCGAGGGATTGAAGCATCTTATATGCCTTCAAGGCCGGTCAAAGAGTCATAATCTAGGGTTTCCTCATATCAGCTTTACGCTATAGTAATCGGCCAGACATTTTGGTATAATGTCTTAGTTCTTAGCTAGATGTGTTATTTGCAGCAGAGACCTGTGGCTGAGAGCTTAAAACAGCCGGTAGAACTTAGCATAATCCAGCTCACGGTGCCAAATACCTTGCAAAAACATAGTTCTCCACAGCTCACCTAAAAAGGCTGAAGCTAGTAACTCATCGGCCGAGACGGCCCAACATGCTATGGACAGACCCCGTTCAATCAACCTTGGCATGCACGAAACAAGCTCACGGCAGACGAAGCAGAAGCCTAGTTTGAGTATATCACTTGCTCTTGTTCCCTATCATAGGAGCATCATTGGCCAGTAGTCAAGCCCTCTGTAGCAATAGACTCAGCACAGACATTCACCGTAGGTGATCAAAGTCGGTGGTCTTCTCCGGTACAAATCATGATATCACAGCGGGCGGTGCATGTCTATGAAAATCCGTTGTATTTTGTATTGACTACTAACCATGGTAAAGCAATCTAGTGCCTATAAGCCCTTCCCGTAGCCCCAAAGGTCAACAAGAACTCTTACCAAGCCCAATAGCAATCTGGTACTTTTACTTCAAGACCCAGTGTAGATTACCCCTACGAAATACCAAGCAAGCCCTCCCATGGCAAGAGCTGTATGACTCCCGACTTGGGCTTCTCCATCGACAAAGCGTCATAGCTTCCCAGAACCCAGCACGCGACCCCCTGGCCGTCTGGAAAGGTAAACTCGACCTCATCCTTGCTAAAGTTGAGAATCGTGATGGAGTGTTTGTCATGGCTGATCCTCCTGAAGGCAAAGACGCTGGGGTGCGTGCCATCGACAATCTGAAGGTCCGCGTAGACGAGCAGGTCCTTGTACTTCTTGCGTGTCTCGATGCTTCGCTGCCAGAACCGATAGGGCGACACGAGCATGGTCCGGTCGTTTGCTCGGCCTGCAGAAGTCTGCACCGCCGCGTTGACAATGGGGTAGTCGTCGTTCACGCGCATCCAGGGCTTCACTCCCGCGGGGCAGAAGCCGCCGTTGGAGACGGAGTCCCACTGCATAGGAGTCCTGGCATTGTCACGCGCTTTGAGGCGCAGAAGCTCCTTTGCCTCTTCCCTCTCAGGGGACCCTTCTGGAAAATGAGCGCAAACACTATACAAGGAGGGAGGGTACGTTAGTGCACGCCAAAGATCTAGTGTCGGCAATAGACTTACTTCTTGATGTAGGCAACAGACTCAATATCTATGAACTCTTCTATGGCCCAGGATTTGGGGATATTCCGCATACCAAGCTCCTCGCCCTGATACACATACAGCGTTCCGGGAAGACTGGTCTGCATGATGGAGAGGAGCTTGGTCCCTGCGACGCGATGCTCATCCGAGTCGTCGCAGAAACGCGTGACAGAGCGCGGCTGGTCGTGGTTCTCGCAGAAGAGGGTGTGCCATCCGTCCTGGTTGACGACCCTGCACGCCTTGGCGACTATGTCCTTCAGCTCACTGACCTTCCACGGCTTGTTGCTGAATCGGCCTTGCTCGGGAACGATATCAAGGTCGAGCATCTCAAAGGTGAAGATCATGTTCAGCACGCCTTCTTCCGCCGCGACCAGCTTGAGTCTCTGCATTTCATCCTCGAGGTAGGGCATTTCGCCGACTGTGAGCGTGTCGTACTTTGAGAACACAGCCGTCTTCATCTCCTGGAGATAGTCCATGAGTCGGATGCCGTTGGCGAAGTAACACTCACCCGGCTGGTACTTCCTGCCTGGGTGACGGATCTCTGCATCGGGGAACCTCTGGTCTTTGGAGATGAGGTTTATGACGTCCATCCGGAACCCAGAAACGCCCTTGTCCAGCCAGAAGCGCAGGATATCGCAGACCTCCTCTCTGACGAATGGTGTTTCCCAGTTCAAGTCGGCCTGGAACGGACTGAATAGCGAGAGATAGTACTCATCCGTCTTGGAATCGTAGGTCCAGGCCGACTCCATCTCGTCGAAGAGGCTACACCAGTTGTTCGGCGGCTGCCGATTACCCTGGGCGTCATACTTTGGCTTGCGCCAGATGTACCAGTCTCGTCGCGCGCTTACTGCTGACGAGGCCGAGTCGATGAACCAGGGATGCTATGGTGTCAGGTTAAATCAGTCACACAAGATAGGACACAGCGTTTAAAGGGCCCTCTTACCTGAGTTGAGGTGTGATTGACCACCAGATCCATTATGAGCTTCATGTCATGTGCCTTGAGCTGCTCGATCAGATGGTGGACGTTTTCCATTGAGCCGTAGGGACGGTGGATATCACGGTAATTTGACTGTGACGAGGTCAGTGGGTGCTGGTCTGGTTTCATTGGGAAACATGCGCCATACAATGTCATACCCCATGTCCTTCTGCGGACTTTCGTAGACTACAAAGATAAGTGTGAGGGATAGGGGTATTGCAGAGGGTTAGATAGGTCCTACCTGGTGAAATCCATAGAATATCCACTGGCGACAAACACCCATTAGACCATGAGCACATAAATGGGCTACTACTTACCGCCTAATTCCTTGAGATAGTGCAGTTTAGAAGTGATACCGTTGATGTTTCCAATCCCATCAGAGTCGGTATCAAGGAATGATGCGGGATAGATCTGAACGCCATGAGTCTCACGCAGTAGCAACGGAAAGGAGTTCAAACCTGGTACACAATCGCTTCCTTCCACCATTTTCTCTCGGGCGTCCTTCCAGTGACTTGAGTCATTTTGGCAGAATGGATGCTGGCAAGATTGAAGCGAGATGCGGTTTGGCAAAGTCCACCAACTCTAGGTGTATGTTTCTGAGGCAAATTATATAGACATCTCGCTGGCCAATGAAAAAGGCTCTTGCAAACAGGTTTTGGCATGATGGTCATCATTTTCGCGTGTCTTAGCTATCAGCAGCATCATACTCTGTCATTATTACTAACCGAGGGATGTAGGTGTTGCGAATGCGGAGATGGAATCTACTTGTAGACAACAGATAATTACCTGATTGAGTAGTGTTGCTGCAATTCACGCTATTGCATTTTGAGTTGCCGAGGCGTGATTCTGCACTTATTACAGAACATGACGGAAAGCAAAAGTCATCATGGCCCTAAGCGAACCCCCCAGCCATTAAACTCTGTATGAAACCTTGTGTTGATTTGGAATTGTTGTTAAGGTGATAATACAATGACGATATCTTGAGTTGTCTTGATGTTTCGTGTTCAAAAGCTGATAGTCTGTAGGGTTGCAGTCAATCACACCCACTCTAATACCGTGCAAACATGCAGAAGACACCCGCATGTAACCGTGCGATGATAGTATGGTATTTCCGTTACGGAAGGCAAACCGTCGATCATTTACTGTCGATCATTTACAGGGGTATTTATGATTTTCAGGGGGCTGATCCGAGTTTATCCTGGCCAATGAACGAGAGCAAGTTTATCAGTCACTTTGTAGATTATCAATCAAGACCGCTAGCCTAAAGCAGGGCATAGTGCAAAAAGAGAGTATTTTATCTCGTCCAGCTATTGGCTACAGTCTGTTATTAAGCAGTAAACTTATGAGGACCTTCGCGAACAGCCCGCTCATCAGCCTGCACAGGTGGCATGGCCTCTGCTCCCTGGGCAGCCAATCCACCCTCTCGTTTACCAGAATATCCCCTCTGACCCTTTTCAACACCAGGCTTATCAGCAACTGTATCCCTGACCTTGTCAAACACGGAGGGTTCTGTGCTTGCGCCAACACCCTCGAGGCCACTGCGCTCCTTCTTTCTCTTTCTTGGATGGACTCCTCGAATCTCACGGTTCTCCTGACCGATCAACGGTTTTCCATGCAGGTTGTCAATCGAGTTGTGTATATCCTTTGATGTCGAGCCTGGTATGTCTAGGGCAGGCATGTTTAGGGCTTCAGTTGTGTAGTTGGTCTCAGGATTGGGGTGGAATGTATTCTCTGCCGGAGCAGTTCCTGGCGGGAAGGTCTCGGCGTGATACTCTGGCAGGGCATCGTTGCCCTGCTCGTTACCTGGCTTGTGCTGAAAATATTCAGCGACATAGATCTGTAGGCTGTATGCGGCTACTCACCCACTTGCTCGCTGGAGGCTGGACTGGGTTGCGGGCATGAAACGGCCCTTCGCCGACGAGGGAATCGGGGTTCTTGGCCGCCATATTTTTGGTGTGATGCTAATGATGACCAGTCAAGATGTTAATCACGGAAGATGCGATAAATGGCAGCAGAAGAGAGTTTTATTCCTTGGTGGACTTATAAAAGTTATTAGGTGGAGGGAGCAACATCAGACTTAAGCGTCATGGCAAGGAGTATGACGCACTAATTGCCATCCTTTCACGACAACAATTCGGCGAGCCGCATCAAGCAAGTTTTGTTGCACGTAGCAAATGGAACAACTTGCATTGCTCTCTCATGCTGTCATCATCGTGATCGATAGCTAATGGTTATGACATCTTCAATGGGCGGTGATTATAATGTTGACGTCATGACAGCGAAAGACATCTGTCACGAAATAAGCAAAGTTCTTTTACACATCTTACTCTAAGGGTTAGTGTCGATTGATGGCAGCTAAGCTGCGCGGGGTTGTACATCATGTTGGAGACTTCGTACTGGGGTGGAATTTGACTACTTTAAAGGAACTCCGATTATAAGCGGTTACTCTGAAGACGTTACTCTGAAGAAGGTAGCAATTTACTGCCTATGGCAACTCATCTGTAGCTTGGTGAGACGAGGTTCGAACAGGTAGCTCAGCATCCCCTTTGCTGTTCTTCTTCGCTGTCTTCGCTTTCTTAGACTTTTCTTCAGGTGGGTAGGCCAGTTGAGTCACACGTTGCCATTCTTGATCAGCCTCAAAGTCTTTCCGAATGGGGCCCAGAAGCTCGTCGAGCTTTTTGATCAGCGCAGGCTTCAGGATCTGCGGCGTCAGAACATCATTCTCGAAGTCCTGCTTAAGCTTGTAAATATCCTCGTAGACCAAGATGTTTCCCTCCCGTGTTTCAACCGTGAACGCTGGCTTGCCACTAGTTTTCAGCGACTCGACGCGGAAGATGACGTGTTCTATAAACGCAATGACACCATTTCCTTCAACCTGCCCAGCGGCGCAGAAGGCCTTTCTGAGCTTTTTGTTAACCTCTTCAGCGGTGTCGAGAAGATTGATCTTGGAGCTTGGTTCGCTCGAACTCATCTTTTGAGCCTCTCCGAGACCTGGCACCATGGTGTTCATCAAGTGTGCCCGAGCCTTAAAGCCCATCTTGGGCATGTGATCAACTGAAAACGCGAAGAGTTTACGCTGGTCTACGCCGCCCAGTTCTGCGTCGACATCAAGGTACTCTTCGTCGAGGCTTTGCCAAATGGGGTACTCTACACTGCCCAACGTCATATTCTTGCTTTGCTTGACGACTTCAGAGCCAGCTTTGAGCAGCTGGGGCACGGTGACGATATTCGAGAAGCGAGAGCGGTCGTCTTGGTATTCTATGCTGCGCTGGAACGAGCTTCCCACTACAAACTCAAGCTTGGCAACATCGACGCCGATAGCTTTGAGTGAGCTCTTGATGAGGAGTCTGTAGTATTCGCATCGGTGCTGGATCACTTCGAGAGGCGCCGGGCTGTCCATGTCTGCGTGCTTATCGGCGAGAAGGATCTTGACGTGACACCCTGCGTGAAGAAGTTCGGCGATCTTGACCATTGGTACGAAGTAACCGCAGTGTGGCTTTCCTGTTGGCGCTGTTCCCCAGTAGACGCGGAGCGGTCGATTCTCTTTGAGGATTACATTGTCGATGATCTGGGGGTTTAAGACTTCGGCCAAGTTGGCCTTGATCAGGGCAACCGTTTCCTCTGGTGTCATCGCGGTTACATAGCGGACAGTTTCGCGATGGGTAAGGGTGAAATTAGAGAAGAGTTGGAGAATTACGGAGGACGAAGGACACACTATTCCCCCTTATATATGTTCGAAATTGGGGCGAGTCACGCCGCTATCTGGTCTCGAGTATGAAAGTTTGAGGTGAACAAGGTTTCGTGCCAGAGTTTCATTTCGTCGAGTCAATCTGTAGTTTCCATAGATGGCCCATGGAATGACTCAAGATTTGGCAACTGGATGCGATAGAAGTTTGAGAGTTTAAGAGTTTTCCTGTGCAATCGAGCAAAGTCTTATTCACAGTTGAAACCCGTCGCTGGAACCCTATATTGACACTCAGCGTGAATATTCATACGCCCATGCATGCCAGACCTGATGCCACACACCGCGCAGAGTCATCTCAATATCATATCAAAGCTTGCGTCAGCAAGAATACTATCTATCTCCGCCTCAGTCAGGTCCATGTCAACATCAGAGGGCAAGGCCGAGGACACGACCACCGGTTTTTGATTGCATAGTTCTTTCGCCCACGCCTTGAACCTTTCGAGAAGGCTTGGGTCGTCGGCCGCCGTCTTCTCACTTCCCAAAATCTCGCGGCCTCGCAACTTCAGCGCCTCATCTGAGGGGAACCCAGCGCCGCGTGTAAGCTCGTCCTCAACGAATCTGATGAGGCCGCTCTCGAGCTCTCGAGAGCAAAAGACGGTGGCGGGACGAGCATAACGGGATGAGAACGTTTCAATATACTCCTCCAACAGGGTCTCATTGGCCTCGAAGGGCGTTGCGTCGTTGCCGATAAAGATTTCAATCTTGTCGGAGACGGGAGAAGCTGTGGTCCGGTTCGTCATCATGGGGGACTCATCCGTGCCGCTGGGTGTCTCGACCGAGCCCGGCGTGGATGAAGTGGCGTGGAGCATTCTCTTGTTTGGGAACACGAACGGAGGAGCAAAGCCCGTGCCGCCATGGGTGATGTTCCAAGCGTTGGTGTCCAGCGCAAGACCGGGACCTGAAGGGAGGATGCCAACGTCGCGCTTGAATCGCAAGAGCCACTCTGCGTTGTCGGCGGCGGTCTGATTCCAGGGGTCATCGCTGTGACATAGTCAGTGTGAGTAAATGAAACAGGTATCTTATGGTGCTTACTCATCGAAAATAATGTATCGAGCCTGATGCTGAATCTCGGCATCAGACGGTACATGACAGTTTGGGTTGTTGGGCGACATCATTGATGTAACAAAGCGCTTTAACTCGCGGAATAGGCGACGGTAACAGTTGGCATCGGTCAAGAAGAATGCTCCAGCTTGTCCTGCAACTGTGGCTGGCATCTCCTCTGAGCAACCTCCCGATAATGCCCTAGCGGGTTGCCTTCGAGTCATCTCATTCAGCTCCCGGCTTTGAGCCTCTGGCATTGCCGGCTCTTGGCGGTTGGCTGCAGAATCATTTAGTCCTAGCTTTATCAACTCATACGTGCTCGAGGGGATCTCGGCTCGGGCGGCGGTCGCGATATAAGGGAACGGAGAGCGGCGATCGTTCTCGATCAAATCTGTATAATGCATCTAGTCAGTATTAATATGGCAAAGATGGCTTTGACGACCCAAGGCTGTTCAATTGTCTTCAGGAGCCGCAGGATTCGGGGGGTACATACACGGAGGAACGAAGTTTTCAACCATCTTGAGCACGTCAGCATCGAAGCCCCAATCTCCCCTCCACGCAGCCATCGTATCGCCTTGCCTAAAGTGTTCCGCCAGATGGTCCACTCGAGCCGACCAGCTATGCATCACTATACCACAAAAGCCGCAGCGCGACCGGATATCAGGGCCAGTGACCTTCCAGGACTTCATGCTCCAGTCGAGGAACTTGACATTATGCATGAGCCTCAAGTGCTGGTTGAGATGGTCCTTGCGATAGAATGTCCTGTCTTCAGGCCTCCGCTCCATACAGGCCAAAAGGTTATGGCTCCAAATGTGCTCATCGCTGGGCTCAACTTCGCCGCAGAATGTACAGCACATCTGGTTGCTCTGGGGATCAAGAACGCGAGGGCCATTGGGGGCACACATCCACTGTTCCATAGATAGGTGTAGAGACTTTTCGTGCCTCTGCCAGTCGTATTTGGTCCCAAAGGTATCGGTGCAGAACGTACACTGGAACTTCTTCAGTGGTACAGCTGAGGAGAGTTTCTCCTTGCGTTTGGTGACGGGCCTCCTACGGCGACGACGGCCGCGCTGCCGGTTCATGGAGCCGAAGGACGCACCGCTAGACGTTCCAGCACTACTTGCGGAAGAGACATGGTAGAGTGAAGGGTTGGATCCATCATCGGTGGAAGCGAAAGACCGTGGGCTGTTCTGCCCCAGGGAAGTCTTTGAGTTTAAGGCGACAGCACGAGCGATGGCTGTGACTGAGGCGGGTTCGTTCTCGGGAGGTGAGTCAACCCAGCGCTCCAGGGGGTTCAGGTTGGCTGTATTGCTCTCAAAGGCAGGCGTATCCGGACGTCGGGGAATGTCGATAGGTCCAGCCCAGGTATTGCGAACATAGGGAGAGGTAGATCTAGGAGTTTGGACCTTGCGTCTACGGCGAGCGTTGGTAAGCCAGTTGGAAATCTGGGTCTTGGTAAGGCCTGTCTGACGCTGTAGCATCTCCCTCTCTTCCTCGTCGAGGTAGGGATGATCGCTGTGAGATGAGAGCCAGTCTTTGAGAGTCTTGAGCGACTCCTTCGAGAAGCGAGTGCCGATCTTGGGCGGCAAGTCGTTTTTGTTGGAACCATGGGCTGAGCAGCATATCTCGGCAGAAGAGGTCATAGAAGGCTGGTGATGCTGGGAGGCTTCAGAGAGGGAGACATTCGGGTAACTTCCAGGAGGAATGCTGTCGCGCGATTCAAGATCAGTGCACTCGCCAATGGTAGGCCATGGCAACTCGAAGGACAGCAGGTTATCGGGTAAGGATCCAGCGAGCAAGTCTGGGAGGACGGACTGGGGGTGTTCATCATTCGAGAATTGTCGGCCCCAGAAGGTGAAATCATCGTCATCAAAGTGGGACAGAACCAGGTCCACGTTCGAGTCGGCAGGCATCTCCATTTTCTCAGGTCCAGACAAAGGCAATCCCCGAGAAAATCAGCAACGTTGCTGGCGAATGGACTGTTCCGCCTTCTTGCTGCAGGACGCCCTGGTTGTATCGATGCACGCCGAAGGGCGCTGGGGACAGACAAGACAAGAGGCTCAGCTGTCGGCAGGGATTCGTGCAGAAATTAACTCTTAGCCTTTTGCAATTGACTGTCGAGGCCAAGTCTCTTAGTCACGCATTCGATTGTAGCAAAGGATGGACTGTCAAGGTCAAGAGGGTGAATGTGAAAATCACAATGCCCAGATTAGTTAGTGCGCCCTTGTGTCAAAAGAAATGTGGTCTCTGTGGGGCATGTGTGAGCTAACCCAATGCGCCTTAATCAATCCTACCCTAGACATGCTGCATGTCAACCTATGCCCTTGTCTAAGTGGCAGCTCAACCATGTCATTGAGAATCTGGAACAATCTGTGCTAAGAAGTTTGCTATCGATAAATTGAGTAACCATCATCTTCAAGATATCTCCATAAGATTTGAGCCTCTGTCCTCATTTTCATGATAATGTTTGTAACTCCGACCTCCATAGGAGCCAAGAATGTAAATAACTCACCAATCCTCCTAAGAATCTTTCTATTTCGTCTATAGTGTTGGCAACTGCTCTATCAAGCAGTGATGGATCATAGGACCTGTCCCATATCTAATTCTCAGCGCCTAATACTTCCGTTGGGAGCTTGGTTGACCGGTTTTGGGATAAGCATGTGCTGAAGCAAAAGGTACATCATACTAAACGATAGTCTCCGTTTCGATTCAGGTACCTTATAAAAATAATGATAGGAGTATGGGGGAGGTCCTCAATAGTATAGTTCATTGTTCTCATCAAAAAATACCGGCATATCTGGAGTACAAATATATCTTGCAGCTGGTTACCTCAATCTTGAAGATTCGAGTCTTTGCATTATCAAGCTCGTGGACTGGTAACCCTGGACGTGAAGTTAGAGATGTGAATAAGTGATAGGGTTGGGCCTCGAGTTAATAGATCAATGGAGGGTCTTTCGATATCTCACATCCCTCCCGCTGTGAATCGGGATCTTCTAGCGCTTCCCAAGGTAAGTGTTCACCAATCGCAACCAAGCATTGAAACGAGACCGGTGGGATTCATCTCACCCTTGATACCTCAAAAGGAGACGCGCTCAGGATGATCTCCTAAGTCTAAAAGATTCCAGTTTGGGGTGGAGATGTCGTATTCGCCACATCACCAGCGGCACCAGTAAGTGCTCCAATCAGGCTATCAGGAAGTTGAAGGCGAAGGATAGTTCCTATGTATGTGTGACGCAGTGAAAGAGGATAGTCTGGTTTGAAGCCTCCAATTTGGCGATCCATGCCTCTTTGGCCATAAATCCTGTCACGCAGATCTGTCATCTACGAAAATCGTGTTCGTTCCAGTAGCGTAGCCAAGCTCTTAACGATTGAGCCACTGCAAGTATCTAATATCCAAGACAGTTTGTGGTCAAATGGATGTGCTGGGCCTAAGATCAGACGTGTCTCAGGTTTAAACTGAAGATAGCATAACTCTTATTAATACTACTTTTATCGACTAACTTGGCAAGATATCACTACCTAGAGATGCAGAGTTAATTATTAAGCCTGTTGGAGATAAGTACATTGTTACATCCATGTCTCAGGTGAATGTGATGAAATAGTTATAAAAGGATAGATACTCCTACAGAGGTAGTAGTGTATCCTAGAGCTGGGCATGGATTCTGCATGCAGGTAAATGAGAAGAATGAGAATCTGTGTTAACAAAGCAAGGAGGCAGAAAAACAAGTTTTTGGATTAGTTTGCAAATCATTTTGGTTAAGTCAAGGGCCTTTTGTGCGAGATAGCCAGGAAGGGATCAGAGCTAGTAGACCCATGCATAAGCCCGTTTGGGTTAGTGGGGCAGAAGATCGGATAAGACATCAATCACGTCACGTCATGGAATGCTGCATGCAGTCAGGGTAATTTTTCTGCCGTGTGCTCTGCCATCCTTGTTTGATCGTTTTAGGAAACGGTTTGAGTTATTACACACCAAACCAAAACGTCAACGTCGATCTACCGGCCAGAATGACATTAAATTATCGGCAGTTACAACGCCACCAATGCCATAATGTAACGTAGGCTATTACCAGATGGAGTGTTACCAGCTTACCACCAACGTTTTCATTACCTTCTAAGAATGAATGTGCCGTGCCGAGAAAGTCTATTCTCTCGAAAGCCACAAACTTTAATCATTAATAACTCGAGATCATGCACAATGAGCATTTAGTCCTTGCTTATATTGCAAGTTTTCCACTTGTTGTATTTATGAATCCTGCTTATACCTGCTGTTTCTGCACCGCATCTTACTGCATGTATTCATATATTACTGATTTACCCTTTCATCCACACTACTCAGACTTTAACTTTTCCACCGAGGTCACAATACCAGAACGAGCATCTCGCATTCTATTCCAATGGCAGACCACCTTTCTAGCCCCCCCAAGTATGCCACGTTGTATCCCACATCTGTTCAGGGTCACAAGCTACGCAATAACATCATCAATCGACGCCCGAAAGTGCTAAGAGCCTGTGACAGATGTCGATTAAAAAAGACCAAGGTGTGTACTGCTTACCTCAACTACTGAAATTGACTCACATCACAAAAGTGCGACGCTGGATTCCCGCCCTGTAGACGGTGCCAGCGCGATGGGTTTGTCTGCACCACAAGATACAGCGCAAAGAATGATTATGGGCAACTACCACCAGGGTATGTGTCTTGCAATTATGAAACGTCTGTTACTAAATCTGGAATCAGGTATACAGAAGTATATAAGAAATCCCACTCTGTTCTCGAGGCTACTGTTAAAAAGCTTTACCTCATGGTGCGCAATGGAGATACTTGGGACTTTGATGAACCTGAATTAGACAATAATGGTGAGCTCGTAGTTCACGATATTGTCCATAAACTAGGTTACACGCAACAACGTACCGAATCCAGACCACCAACACCTCCCATGGTTTTAAACGATGAAGCCGAATCGCAAGATACTTCCAGCCAACACAAGAAGGAGGTTAAAGAACATACCCTCACGGAGGAGGCCGTGGTGCCGGAAACCGAGTTGTTCACGCCTTGCCAAGCTGAGCAATTGCCACTGGAACAATGTCTTGATAAGTTCACGGATGCTTCGAAGGTAGCCATTGATGGTTATGTTGGTAATGAGAACCTGAATACCTCACCACAGCACTGGGTTAATGGCTTCTATATGGACCTTCCACAGCAGATCTGGGGGGCAGATATGATGGGTTTGAACTGGCCGCAATCCGATGTAAAATCCGAAGCCTGCGGTGGGGCTGCATCAGTTAACAAAGTCCAGCTGTTCCAACCATTAGCCTTGGATATGCAGGTCGAAGATTCCAAAATTCGTTGGTTTTAAAATGATTTTGAGGATAACTCTAGATCAAAGATAAGAGGACAAGGCTAACATAGCCTTAGTGTAGCAACAATTAATGTCACATTTAATTACATACAGTCCAACAAGTCTTTTAAATGAGTAGTATGCTTCCGAGTAGGAGGGGATAGAGAGAATTGAATCTCACCAGAGTCTGAAAGCAGAAAGTTGGAGTTGGAAGACTACTGCGTAACAAGCTTACATCTTCGACAGACGAGGTGCCGATGGGTTTGTGAGGCACAGCTGTCTTAACGCCAGCCAGGATCAAAACGATGGGACCGCCGAGTCCAAGACTTGATATGCTGACAAATATAATCTGACGCATCCCATCGGAAGGCTGGATTGTGGCGAGACCAACAAGCCCCCCCGGTCCAGACTAGAAACGAGGCTGTCATCGGCGAGCATATCGTCCGGAGCTTGGTCGACCAGAATCCAAAGAATAACGTGTCGACACATGCCATCAAAGGGTAGGGTACGACTCATGCTACTACCTTCAACGGATCTGTGGCGTAGATAACTACCGAGCTGGATGGCGATCAGCCTCAGTCACACGAAGCCATGCATGATACTTACTGGATGTTCCAGAAACCAGCAACTGTGAAAAGAATGATGCCTTCGATACAAATCAGATTAATACAAAGGGCAAAATTCGGACTCTGGTTCTTCCCTCCTTTGAAGTGACCATGATCAATAAGGAAGTTTTGTTCCATTCCATTCGTACAAGCCAAAGGCGACCGAAATCACCAGTCCGATGACCAGAGTGCATAGTGTCCTGACGTTCTGCCAGCTTTACAAGCCGCCACCCAGATTGAGGCCCGTCAAGAACAGAGAGAGGCCAGAATCCAGCAGGAAGGAACCGGCAATGCCAAGCTTGAGCATCTTCTGCCAGAAAGAGGTTGATCGTATCGGGAGTGTCGTTTTGGTGGTTTATAACCAAAGACGATTCCGACAATAGCAAGCCCCAAAAGACCCAGTCGTAGCCACTAATTTCCTGTCAACCAGAAACCTTTGCCAGTTATTTGCTTATCTGCATACGTACGTAAAAGCTCACCCAGCCTCTTTGAATGCCTAACTTGATGAATCATCCCAGCGCAACGGGGCCAGCACACGCAGCGATGATGGATGCGACGTTTATTGCCGCCTGGGCCACTGTGTCACACCGTATAAGCATACAATCAAAAATCATGTCGAGGGTATTTCCATCATACCAGGTCGCGACTTTCGGGGCAGGATCTCGCTAAGAATGACATAAACAAGAGGCAATGACGCGGGGTTAACTCCGATGAGAGCTTGGGCGGCAATAAGACGGTTGACGGTGTATGAGCCGGGAGCAATGGCACAGCCGATGAGTATGTACTTGCGGGCCTAAAACAGGTCGGATGCTGAGCACAGAATCGGAGCGAGGACTGCCTGCACTAATGTGCAAGCATTCAGGATCCAAGCTTCTGCTTCGGTGTTGTTGAGACTGCGTCCAACATAGGTAATCTGCAAGATATAGGTGTCAGTCAAAAGCACAAAGAGATCATAGCGGAGTGCGGGGATATTCAGCCGGGGCCATCGGTAATGTGGCCAGGGGCGGGATCCCCAGACGATCGGTGACGTGGGCGATAGGAACGCGGGGAAGTCTTTCGACCAAGGTCTTGTTTCCGGACAGATAAGTAAGCCAGCATGGCGCGTATGTATGCATAATGATTAATGTTCTATACCGATTAAATCAAATCACGACTAGTCTCATTAGGACAGGAGATATGGACAAGAACCTGCGCGTTGTCTGGAGAGACAAGGCGGACACGACACACATGAGTCCGCGCGTGTAGGCCGTGTTTTCAAACACCGGCGACCAAGGCGACGGCCAATCGCCATCGCAGAACCAACAGACGAAGCACAGATTATTGAAGCCGTCAAGCTCGCCATGTCACTCAAGTTTCGAGTATCGGTGCGATCCGGCGGCCATTCCTGGGCCGCATGGAGTGTGAGAGATGATGCGGTTTTGATTGACCTCGGAGAATGAAATCACATAGCATTTGATGAGGACTCCATGGTTCCGACGGTGTCGCCCAGCACCACAGGTAGAATGCTCAATTGGTTCTTATCCGAGCGAGGCTACATGTTCCTAGGGGGGCACTGTCCGGATGTTATGCTTGGTGGGTTCTTACTGCAAGGTGGCATGGGGTGGAATTGCAAGGTACCGTATCTCTCTCACACCGGCCTTGACAGACACTGACATGGCTGGTATCCAACAGAACTGGGGATGGGCCTGCGAAAAAATTTTGGCCCTGGATATGGTGACGTCCAACGGCGAGTTGATTCACGTGAACGAGCATCATCACCAGGTTCTCTGTTTTGCGGCTCGCGGTGCAGGATCAGGTATGTCGACAGGGCTGAAATCATCCATCGTTTTACGCTAAACAAATAAGCCCTGCAGGTTATCATGATGCGATCGACATTCATCTACCCGATCGCAAGATACGACGAGGTATTGACCTGGCTCATCAAGATCAGTCCCGATTTCGAATTCGTGGCTGTCTCTGCGGTGCCACCAGGCATGACTGAGCGCTGCATCATTGCGCAGTTTGTCGTCTTCAAACACACCGAGTAGGAGTCCAGAGAAGCACTAAGCCATGCCTCCACATCCCAAATCATTTTGTCTGTGGTTCGCCATGGCACCCTTTACCGGATGGCGCTTCCAGACATGGAGTTGAGCATGCAGACGGACCACTACTTTGCCGCGTACACGGTATGGGAGGATGAGCAAGACAATAAGAGATGTCAGGCCTGGACGCTAGAGGTCATGCGGGGTATTGCGCCGCACTACCAGGGCGCTTACATGGGTGATTTCGAATTTCAGGTCAGGCAGAGCAAGTTCTGGACTGACGACAAGGCCAAGAGGCTGATGGAGATCGACGACGCGATGCCAATGGTAGAATCTGTGGGTATTTGGGTGCGGGCGATGGGTTGCAGGGGTCTACACTTGGGCAGGCCGATCGAGACTAAAAGCAAAGCGGCCAACGCTACTGGGCATTTAATTCATCCTTTATTCTGGCGCCATTACTCTCGTTGAACGTATTAGCCCAGATAAGGGGCACGGCCCAACTCATCGGTGCTAATGAAGTCATTAGTATCCTACATACGCATACTATCCTGTAAAGCTCTTCGATATATAGTATATCACGAGATCTTGTTCCTATCGATGAGCCAGCTTAAATTACTACAATGAACAAGCTTTTCCATCAACAATAGTACAATTTACTCACACCACTGCCTAATATCAAGCTGTTGCAGTTCCGTTCATCTGGATCTTCTCAGAGATCAACTTGCGAAGCTCAGCATCTCTCTCATAAACCTCCTGCTCTGTCTCTGGCCAAGGCAAATTCTCTGGGTCCACCAACGGGGCATATTCCATCCACCAACTTTCCATTTTCTCCACGCTACCGGGATTAGGAACTGTCTTGCCGTCTTTGAGGCGCTCAATAGATTGCCAGTTCCAGAAGACGTTGTGCGGATCCCACTTAGTCTTGATCTCCTGCAGTCTTCGATAGTTGGCGCCGTAATACGCCTGCTGCCAGTCTCTGACGTTCCTGTCGATGTAGTTGATGTAAGCAGCTTTCTGCTCAATGGCGTGGGGCAGAAGCTCCGCCTGGCACTTCTTGATGAAGTCATAGACTTGTTGGGTCTTGCTTGCACAAGTCCACTGCATCTTGATATTGGAGACGTAATGGCCCTGGCGCCAGGGAAACGGTGTCGCGTCTGAAGGAATCTTCTCTGTCGCACCTCCGATGTGGTCCCAAAGTACATGACACTTGGGACTATCGGTTGAGTTATCATCAGTGATACCAACCACCTTTGTCGCCTCCTCAACGATGCGGGAAATCTTCGCCGTGAGCTCTCGAGTGATAGCACCTTCTGCAAATATGAAAGATGCGTGGTGATGGAAAACCTTGCTTTTGACGTCCCAGCCCTCGGACTTCTTCACCCATTTAGTCCATTCCATTTCTTCAAGCTCAACGACCGAGGGATTAAAAGCCAACAAGTTCTTCAGAGCCTTCTTCGCTTTACCCTCGTTGCCGTTGTAAATGACAGTCATGCCGGCGGTGAGCTGTTTGTTTTTGGTATGGGACCATAGAGCATCCATGGTTAGCTCATCAGGGCATTTGGTTGTGTTGAAAACGTTCATCATGTCTTCAAATTCACTCTTCTGCTGAGGAAGATTCCAGACCAGCCTTCCACAGACCACCTTTCCCTCTTGGTCCCTAAGCTTATGCATCCTGCTAGTCATGCCGACTGTGACACCAAAGTTGCCACCGCCACCGCCGGCCAGAGCCCAGAACAATTCTTGCTTTTCAACATCCTTGTCTTCCCTGGACACGGTGACGACCTTACCGTCCCATGTGACAATGGTCATCTCAAGGAGATTGTCACATCCCAGGCCGTAGCTTCGCGAGAAAGGGCTGAGTCCGGCGCCAAGGGTGAAACCACTTACTCCAACAAAGGCACACTGGCCACCGATGATGATGTTGCGCTTGTCCTGGAGATACTTGTAGTAAACGTCCTTCCAGATAAGGCCAGCATCCATGTGGATAAGCATCTTGTCGTAGTCAATGTGACATGTGTTCATGAGACTGAGATCAAGGACAATTCCATCTTCGTTCAGACAGTAGCCCATGTATGAGTGGCCGCCATTTTTGACAGTGATACGAAGGTTATTCTTTCGTGCAAAGGCAATTGTTGATCTTACATCATTGACAGATTTTGCCTTGACCACAGCTTTTGGGGTTGTGTATCGATACATGAGGTTACCGATATTGACTAAGTTCAAGAGTTAGTGGATTGGAAAAGTGCCTCTGAATTGATGAAGTTCCATACTGGCTTCCTCATAGCCTTTCTGGCCCTTCAATATAACCTGATCGGCACTAAGCGTCGAGTTTAAGATGTTAAAATCGGCCATAATGGAAGTTGGTGATTGTACAGTAAAGCAGGGTGTAAAGAGTAGTTGTGATGAAGAATGAGATATAGTAGATGAGAGAGAACAATAGAACTAGCAGGGTATTTATACTACAAATCTTACTCAACAAGACATTTCTCAATTATTCCTATTTCAAGTTCAGCTTGCCACCATCTTTCAGCTGTTCCGTAAACATGTTAATTCTGAGACATTGTGGATGATTTATTGATAACTGCATAAGCTAGATAGAACTAGACCGGTCAACACCAAGCCACAAATTTTGTGCTAGCAGGGTTTATACGGGACGGGCCAGTGCAACTACTGGTTTCCAACGAGATAACAACAGAGGCTGCGGCAACCATCCACTGATCAGGCAATAATACAAGAAGCTCGAGTACTTGCAACACTTGGCTCGTTGCTTAATAAGTTTTACCTCTTATAACTGTACCTGATTTCTCTTAATCGTTAGTTTAACGCGTAGAATAGGAAAAGGGTTTTACTTATCAGCTAGTCACATTCATGCCCCTGGTCGCCTGCCTATATCCCGCGGCGATCCTTGTCCAGAAAGAGTACAGTAGGCGACAACAGTCATAGCGTTAATGACATGTTATCTTTTCAACTGCGCTGTTACCCCGCCCTCAACAAATATCACTGTTTTCACTCAATTTTACGAGGGAACATGAAAGGGTGCATCCTTAAGACAACAACGCCAATCAGTTGATAAATGGTATCACCACCTGTAGCAATCCATTGTCTGGCTACATCTTCTGTGTGTATCGCTTGGTGTCTGTGTCTGGAGTTAATCATTTATATAGTCTCGCCGACGAGCCTATGGTCTGTATCTTTAAGATATGGCAGAATGACGACCTGATGGTAGTTACGTGAGACATGAGAGTCTAGACCACAGTCGCCCTGGTTAATTGTATACCGGGACGCTGAAAATATTTCACGTAAATCTTTGCTCAAGACCATGCCTTACGTGCCTGTGAGTGGGCTTCCTCGTGCTGCAGGAATCTATACTTGGGTGGGCCGATCGAGACTATAAGAGTTACTCGTAACGGGCAGGGTAGGATAGACTTGACTTTTCAGCTACCCCACCCTTTATTCCTAGAGTCCAACCTGGTCAATATCAATGCCTTATTGCCTCTTTTAGTCTTTCTGTCTTACAACCCCGCCTCAGTCGGTGCTCTATATAAGATGGAGTTGATGGCCTTTGAGGGTTACGCAGTACGTTCAGAAATAATTGCAGTGGTACGAATAGGCTTAGCTCGCTACTTGCTTTTTATGGAGGCGGGGGTTGGTCTCTTGGTCTCTAGGCCAATAGACACTTGGTTGGTGGAGGGCCTCATTTTGAAAATCACTAAGCTGCTATGCTAATTGCGGCGCTATCCGATGGTTTTCCTCTTATATATTTAAGATCGTAAACATAGACTGTAATAGATACAGTCTCTTAGTAGCTAATAAAATATAAATATAATAAAGGCTATAACAGGCTAATCTTAATTATCTTTTAATACAATTTCATCGAGGGTAAGTAGTTTACATCCTATTTTCGGCTCTAATTCTCACTTCTCTAACTACAATACCTTCTTTATATTAACTCTGCTAATATTCCAGAGCTAAAGTGGAAGGGACTATAACAAGTCTTGATCAATGCGATCGAGTTGGGCTCGGCCTCAGCGACGACATGGCTTGGATTCTATGGAATAACGCCAAGGTATTTTGGCTTCCTGCGCTCTTTCGCCCAGCAAACCATTATTGTAGTTATGATATTATCAATTTTGAGATATCCGGATCCACCGCCATGATTGGGTCATCAACTGGGGTTTTATTCTTCATCTTTGACATTGGGGACTTGCTTGATAGTGGTCCATCTTTTTCTATATAGTTCTTTGTTAAAAAGCTTTTATTCACAATCTTTAACAAGCTAGAGCTCCTATCCGCAGACAATACCTTAACTAACTGTAACCAAAAGGCTAGGAACTAATTGCAGATGATATAAACTTCGGGCCGCTAAGTGCTAGATGACAGTACGGTTTTATTCATGTTTCAGGACATGGACTTCCCATGGTTCGATTCCGGACTTTTGAACCTAAGTGAGCACACGTCCAGTGACACGAACAATTTCAATACCTTAGTAGTTTCTCATAATTAAACTAACAAAACTGTAAACTCGTCATTACCTATATATTGGTGTCATGATCTGCCATTCAGCACCCGGTCAGAATTGTACTATTGTTGTAGACCTACTATTATCGGTTAATAACCCGCGCGGTGACGCCGTGCGAATACCGGGTAACAGGCTATGCTCTGAGTATATGGACTATGTGAGTTAATATAGTCTTTTACCTTTATGTGTGTTAGGGCTGAAGCCTCTTTTAAACTCCGAACCTTGTCACAGTAATTGTTCACTTCAGCTCTCATCCCTGTACTTTACTTACACGTGGCACAATATGCTATACTCACAACAGTACACCGCGCAAACTCTCCACATTACTATTCGCTAAATGATAGTTATGAGTGGGGAGATTGGAGCAAAACCTTTTCAGATGAAAGAGCCCCGGGTTTCTGTTCCGTAGGTCATGCCACTCTCGCTCTTCAGTCATCAATCAAAGAGCTATATTGTTGGTTGCAATAGTAAAGCTATGAATAACACATGTCTTCTTGTCTGTAGATTTAGATCCTTTCCATGTAGGGGCCTGGCCATTCCTCTTAACCCTTGACTCCCTCATTGTGCACTCTTCACACGGTGGCATATCGCTACAAGGTCCCCTCTTGCATTACATGCAAACACAGCCGCAGAAGTTTCCTATCTAATTCACACAAGACAAGATCCGCATCGCCCGTTATCGCAGCTGATGTTGCCGTGATTTCGATTGAGGCTTTGTGGAGTAAAGAAGTAGGCGACGTGGCTAAATATATCCATAGGCCTAAGGCGCACGGAACCAAAGGTGTCTTCGGGATTGTGAAACCCTGTCTTATTCACATTGTTGGTCGATATGGCGGCAGACTGGTTTCCGGGTGAACCGTAATCCATGGATGCTTGCTTGCTCTTGGTCGAGTAGTAGGGTTCGTAATAAGGAGCTTCCTAAATATGTTACTTAGAATGAGATACTCGTGTAAGCAGATTGTGACTCACTTTGTCAACGAAAAGCAGAGCTGACCCATCGCCATTTTTCCAGCCAAGAAGCTTTCTTATGTATCCGTTAGCATGGTTTCCAGAAATCCACTCTCAGTATCGGACTGTACTTACTTGCCGACGACCCCTTGTTTAAGGAGACTCCTGAATTCTGTCAGTTAATACTACTCAGTGCGCGTGGTCGGGACCAAAATCTTCTTACGAGGCTGTTGCATGAGGGTAGACTTTGTCATCCTTGGCTGGCGGGATATCCCAGCTGGCATATGTCTCGCTGGTAACAAGGAACTGTAGAGTTACAAACTTAGTACACATACGCTATAGAGGGGAAATGGATCACGGAAAACTTACAAATGCAGCGCTGGACCCGCGAGTTGGTTGCTGACTCCGTAGATCCGGTAATATGCCAAATTCCAGGCTTAGCCCAAAAACGAGATTATGTCCGATTTGTATGGTGCTGCCCTTCTCGCCTCCGTCTCCATAAAGAATATCATCATTAGAAACATCCATCTCGGTTTCCTTGTGGTCCTTTCTAAGACTGTGCATCTCGTCTGGAAAAAGAATGTGAGGAAACGCGGCTGGAAAGTCGCCCAAGTCAGTCTTGACTCGTGTAGTCAGACGTCCGTTCAAGGTTGCTGGCGCCGAGCGATTAGATGCAGTGGATGGGGGCTCATCCATGTGAGACGTGGCCAAAAATGTTTGCCGAGTGGTGAAGGGGAGGAGGCTCATGTAGCCCCACAAAGACCCTGCATTAATTGTGTGTCTTTGAAAGACTTCATAGAATTCCTCGCTCTTAGCAGGGTTGCCCTTTCCGGCCATGCTGATATCGAGATGACCCATTCCGCCAACTCCAAAGGTCAAATCCGTCTGGCCGGTGACTTTGATGAAGCCAAAGGCTGTCTTGACGTCAAATCTCGAAGAGCCTTTGGTTGAGGTTGCCTACAGCGCCGTATCAGCAAGATCGAGGAGGGAATGAAAAGGCCATGTGGAATACTCACATAGACTGTCATACCATAGTGTAGGCTGGCATCAACCTTGCCCTTGATGAAAGCTGCGATACCTTCACCATAGTTCTTGTCCCCTACGGGACAGTGATCTGCGGCCTGCCAAAAGACGGGCGTACTTAAGTCCTTTTCAATCTTTAGCCCGTATTCACCAGTACTGTGATGGAAATAGTCTCTTTTCTGCAAAGTCTTCTTCCAATCAAGCTTAAGAGACGAAATATATTTGCTCTCTATATCACGCTTCTCAAGACCGGGAGATTTGCCAAGACCTTCCCAGTGTTCTTTTATGTTTGTCATATCCATTCGTATGGCGACTTTCGCGTCGGCTCGACGCTCCTGTTTGTTGAAGTCGAAGGAGAACTCGTATATCGGGGACGTGGGGGTATGTCGCTTGACCAGGTGGTCCGGCATAGTCTGATCTTTGAAGGATATAAGTCAGTTAAGTGTTACCGTGCAGAGGGCCAAAAAATTGAAAGCGAATTACCTTCAGCAAGCTCTAGTGAGATTGCTCGAGCAAACGAATTTGGGGCACACTCCTCTGGCATCTCTACCAAAGTACCTTCAACTCCACGCTCCATCACCCTAAAGCAGCCATCGACATCTTCACTTGTGCAGACGACTCTTGCTTTCTGGGTTTGGTTAATGGGTTGATCGAATACGTTTGCAGGGCAGTCAAGGAAAACAAAGGGATCCGGTCGGCCATCTCTCTTCTGGAGTTGTGCAAGTCCATGAGTCTCCCCAACAGCGAGAAGAAAGCCAGATCCTGAGCTCACAGGGTCTACCGCTCCAGGCTCGGAGCCGGCTCCAAAGGTAATGAGGCCATACTGTAGATCAGAAGTATTTGAGGGAATGTGCCCCTCGGGGAAGAGTGTCCTGAGATCAATAAGGTCGAAGTCGTGGCCGTCTGAATGCTTCCTGGGCGTATCGCCCTGGGTAGAATCACTGGACGTTTCACGGGGAGCAAGCGCTTCTGGGTTATGGATCCTTTCTGCCATGTACCCTGTAGACTTAGCTTTCAGGCCTTCATTGCCAATCTCTAGATCCGTTCGATTGAGGCGTGCGTGGTGGCGCAAAGAAAATGCAGTGGCATGGGGTGTGAAAAGAGAGGGAATGAGTAGTGCGCAAGTGAAGAGTGACATAGCTATCTTCCTGGAGTGACCCATAGCGAGAGGTGGCCAGAGAGACAGAACAGATTCCGTCAAAGACACAAAGGAGAAAAGTATAGAACTCGGTCACAGACTTGGATGGCAGGCTCTTATTTGTGCCTGTTAGGGGCAGTCATCAGGATATCTAACTTTTTTCAGCCAATATTCGTGAATATGTGTCTTTTACCTTTGTGTTGGGGCCGAGGGCTTTATTAAACTCTAAACCTCACTACATCAACTCTTCACTTGAGCTCTCAACTCTATCAATTGGTCAGGCATTTTGGTATAATGTCTAAGTTGTGAGCCAGGGGTGTTATTTACCGCAGAGGCTTGTGGCTCAGAGCTTGAATCAGCATACTGAATTTAGAGCTCTCAACCCTGTAGGTTATTTGCAGTTGAGACTGGTGACTAAAAGTTTATGCCGCTACCCACTAAGCTTAGCTCCTGACAGCCTCGCGATTAGTCAGTGACGTCTATAAAACTTGAAGGATCCCCTAAAGTAGGCTCTGATGATTCTTTCTACCACTCAAAGTTTGTGACATGATAACACCATTTCACTGGACAAATAAATACCCCCCTCCATTAAGTCTTGTCTGTCTCTACAGAAATTTATCTGTTACATCTTCGATTACTTTCCATTGCAACCATGGGCTTGTCCGACAATGCAAGCCCCTCACCTGCACTCCAAACACTACCAAATGAGCTGCTTGGTGCTATCTGCGCTCTACTTTGCAATCGCGACACCAAGAGTTTACGTCTGACTTGTCGAGCCTTGGGAGACAAGTCGCTTATAAGATTTGACCGCGTCTTTATCTCTCCTAATCCACGCAACATCGAGGTCTTGGTCGCGGTCGCTAACCACAACGTTTTCCGTCATCGCGTAAGAGAGATTGTATGGGACGACTCCGTGTTGATGAGAATTCCTATTACAGACGGCTATGGCCCTTGTGGCTATAGCGCGGATGAGAATGACTCTGATGACTGTGCCGCAAACAATCACAAGGAGTGGATCTCGAGGGATTTTGTTCGCCTTTGTAAAGATAGTATCTTTCTCACCGGGAGCAGATTGCAGAAAAAGAATATATACCAGGGCGACAACGAAGTGCAGAAGCAGGTCGATAACCTAATGTCCTCTCGAGACTCACTGGCGCTTTACCAAGACCTCTTGTACCAGCAAAGGGGGGTGTTGTCATCGAGCGCAGATGAAGAGGCTTTTCGGTATGCCATTCAACGTTTCCCGCAGCTCAAAAAGGTCGCCATTACACCAGCAGCGCACGGTTTTCTTTTCATGCCACTTTACCAAACACCAATGATCCGAGCATTTCCATCTGGTTTTGTATATCCAATTCCTCGAACCTGGCCATCTGACGAGAGTCTTGGACATGGCAGCCCAGAAGATTGCCCCGAGGGATGGGAGAATGACGACGAGAGAAGTCAGTGGCGCGGATTTTGCATCGTTTCAAAGGTTCTAGCTGAGCATGCAGAGAAGCTCCAAATCTCTGAGCTGGTTGTGGATAATCATAAGCTCCCCACCGGGGTCGACTACACTCTCTTCGACAAGCCAAATGCAGAGTATGATAGCCTGTGCAAAATTGTTGCGCGGCCAGGCTTCAGACGCCTTGTCTCGCTAGCAACTGGATACCGCGAAAACTTTGAGGCAGAAGATTGGAATGTTTACAGGAATGGCAGAATATCCAAGTTACTCGCCAACGCAACCGACCTGGAGGAAGTCGTCTTGCAGACCACATACGGGTTGGATGGTTGGTTTTGCCCTATGGAAGACTCTATATCACTCTTTGATCTCTTTCCTGTCGACATTTTCTCGGCTGGAAAACTAAGACACTTTGGACTTTCCGGGATGCAAGTCCTCCAGGATGATCTTATTTCCTTTCTCGGCAGGCTCCCATCATCACTAAAATCAGTCGAACTTAGCTTTCTCTCCTTGGTTGAGGGCCACGGAAATCATGCTACCATGTTGGCTGCTATTCGAGACAAATTAGGATGGAGGCATCGACCTGCCAGTCAAAGGATCAAGGTCAGCATTTCCATGAGACTCAATCAACCCGACCATGGTCGCTACGTATGCCTTGACAGAGAAGTCCAAGAATACATTTATGGTGATGGTCCCCCTCCCTTTCTTGCTAGTGAGAAGTGGATTGAGGCTCACTTCACATGGGGCACTGGTATTGTCTATGATGAGTTTGATCCTGGCTTTGCTGTCCCTTATGAGAATAACAGAATGCGTTGCAAGAGACAGCTTGGTTCTGTTAGTACTGCGATGCAATAAAAACAAATCTGTGTTTGTCTTTTACGACCTCTATCAACTATACTTATCTTTACTTGACGATAGGTTAATGTTGAAAATCTGTCTCTTGGTCCGTCGCTGTTGAGAGTTTCTGACAGAGATGAGGTGGTGGTTTGATAGTCAAGAATAATACATGTTAATACCCTATCCAAGAGCTCTCCATTATACTAAAACTCTTCCAACTTGACCAACACTGTCTTCGTCTCCAAGAAGTTATTCAGGCTAACCGTAGTCCCCTCCCTGCCAACACCACTCGTCTTGTATCCACCAAATGGCATGTCCTTCGCCTGCGTGGGACTAGTACAGTTAACGCCAACAGTGCCAGCCTCTAACCTCTTCGCAACACGCATTGCCCGATCAATATTCTTACTATACACGGCAGCGTACAAACCGAACTCGCTATCATTGGCTTTGCTTATTGCTTCAGCCTCGGTCTTGAAAGTGTTGATGTTGACGACTGGACCAAAGATTTCCTCCTTCATGATTCGAGCATCTTCTTGGGTCTCGACGAAGATTGTTGGGTGGATGAGATAGCCGTCGGGAGTGGCTTCATGATCCATACCGAGGATGCGTTTACCGGACTTCTTGCCCATTTCGATGTATGATCTCACATTGTTGTATTGGATCTGATCTGCCTGTGGTCCATGGTTGACCTTTTCATCAGTTGGGTCTCCAGCCGCAATGGCCTGGAACTTTGTCTTGAACGACTCGATAAACGTCTCTGCGATGCTCTCATGAACATAGATCCTTGAGTTCGCCATGCAGACCTGGCCGCTGTTCCATTGGATGGAATACGCCGTTTCAGCTGCTGCCTTCTCGAGATCAGCGTCGTCGAAGATTATTGCTGGAGACTTTCCGCCGAGCTCCAGGATGACGTTCTTCAGGTTTGACTTGGCAGCAGCAGCTTGGATGAGGCGACCTGTTGGACCTGATCCAGTGAAGCTGAGGACTCGAACGTCCATGTGGCTGGAAAGAATGGCACCTGATGTTTTGCCGTGGCCTGAGATGATGTTGAAGACACCTGGTGGGAAGCCAGCTTTTTGGACCAGCTGGGCGACTTTGGCTGACTGACGACTGTTAGCCAGGAATGTAGCTAAGACGAAGAATTTTGAACACTTACAGTCAATGGTGCCTTTTCACTGCTCTTCAAAACCACAGTATTGCCAGCCATCAGCGCGGGAGCTGCCTTGAGCGCCAGAAACAAAACCGGCACATTCCACGGAATAATCGCCGCAGCTACTCCATATGGTTGTCGAAGAGTAAAGTTCAAGTGTCCAGGCATGTTCAGACTACTTGTTCCGAGCACTACAGCTCCAGCTTCGGCGTAGTAATTAAACGTATCAGCAGCGGCAAAAGCATCAAAGTATCCCTTCACTGGCCTTCCCATAGAAATTGCTTCAAGATATGCTAGTTCATGATGCGACTCGAGGATGAGCGAGGCAAGCTTCTTGAAGTACTGGCCTCGGTCTTTGGGGGAGAGTTCGGACCATGCTGGGAATGCGGCTTTGGCTGCGGCGACGGCGGCATTGGTGTCGCTTTCGCTTGCTTCGTGGACTGTGGATGAGTTAGAATGCGGTACGGCAGTGTGTGACTGAGGTGATAAATATACCCTCAGCTACAACTTGGTGAGTTGATGGCGACTTCAACTCAAATGTCTTCTTGTCAGATGACTCGACGAACTAGATACTGGTCAGTGACACATTCCTTTTGCCCTGTTAGATTTATTACATACCTCTCCATTGATAAAGAGACGAGTCTCAATATCACGTGGGGTTTTGGCGGCTGGCATATTGGAATGTAGGCTGATCTGGGGATGTGAAATTGTGTTCTTTCTCGTCTCAGGTGGGTTTCTGGTGTCGTATACAATGGCGTAGACACTTATAAACTCAATGAGCGGCATTAAGACGCCCCACTTCAATACCAGGTCAAGTGTCCCACTTGGAGGCGTCTGAATAATCCATCGTCCATCGGAAGGATGAGTCCGATGACATCCCCGCAGGTGATGTTCCTTCCGACATCGACGACATTGGCATCCCTCGTGTTCAAACTCTCCGAGGACCTGAGGGGCATGTCGCATTCTAGCAACACAGCATAGTCACTGCATATTCGGAGCCTTTTATCTTAAGCTGTAGAATTATCCGAGGTCTCCGCTGATATCACAACTGGGTAAGTCGGGTTTAAGGCACAAGCAAGCGGATCATCTAAGTCCACGGATGCAAGACACCAATAATGATATCTGTACTTGGAATATTAATTCTTTTTTTATTTACTTCTAATCGACGATAACACCTTCTGCGCGCTTACAAGGCCCAAGGTCACGACTTAGGTGGATAAAGTCATGATAGTGATATTGGTCCCACATGTGGGGTTATAGTTTTGACGTGCATCATGTTCTCATTAAGACAAAGCTTGACCTTAGCATTTACTATGAAGATAAAGAAGCCCAGTAATCGGTACAACATTCAATTTAATCGTAACCTAACCGAACAGCCCGGTTCGTCCCATAATGACCAGTCAATACTCATATGCTGTCAGCTTCCGACTGCCAGGGCAAAGGGCTCTCAGCCGGCCTCACGGGACCAACATCCCCACCTGGCTGCCTCCTAGCCTGCCACTCCTCTATATCCGCTTGATCCACAAAGTTGCCATGAAGTCCAAGTCTTAGCTTCATTGGCAGATGAATCATAGCCACAGGTCCTGCAGCGAGGTTCTGTGCGTCAAAGATGACTACATCGTTGCGCAAGACATCGAGATGGTTCAGCAACGCAATCAGCCAGCCTTCTCCCTCTCCGCCGTTCTTCTTGGGTATGAATGACGGTTCTTGGAATGTAGCACAAGGGCCGGCCCAGAAGATATCTTCTGTTCTCTCATTCCACGTATAATGAGCAAGGCAGTTGAAGAGTCCTCCAGCTGGTGAACCGCACTTCGCAGCGTTGTACTCTCGAGACCCGTCAATCTTGGCTTGCCAGAAATGATTGTACTTCTTGGTGACATAGCGATCATCAATACGGGAGAATTCCCCACTGGTGTCCCACTCTTCTCTAGCCTGTACGCGTGTCCCCGAAGGACTCTTGGGATCGAACACCCAGCGCTTGGTAGGGCTGTTTAAGCGGTTCCGCTTCGCAACGGTACCCGCTGGTGTATCTTCTGGTGGGAAGAAGAAGAACACGTTACCGTCTGCTACTGTGAGATCGAAGACGATGTTGCCGTCCTCGTTTTCGTAGCATCCTGCGACATGGCCGTGGAATGCTGACTGCATGTCAGTAAGCACCTTATCATATCGCCGAATCGACTCACCGTTGTCAGACCGGAACCAGATTATGTCTTCGGGCTTTCCATTTCGCCGCGGGACTACGCCGTACCACTGATCTTCTTTTGGATCCCATGCCCAGTGATTTCCTCCTTTTTGAAGTCGATTTGGGTTGCACTTTAGGGGCGTCATGGGAAGAACGATGTAGTTCTTGCTGATGCCACAATCGTGTATCATGCCGCAGAACGGAGCCTCATACCAAGCTTCCTCTGTCTTGACGCCATTGGCATCAATTGTCCAGACAGCTATCTGACGAGATCCGTCATTTCCATTCCCTCCGGCTTCGTAGGCGAAGCAGATCATCTCACCAGTTTCAGGATCGAACTTGGGATGAGCAGTCATTGTGGGTGACTGTATCTGCCCTTCAAAGTCATATCGCCCGATTGTTTCCAGCGTGACTGGATCCATGGCATATGGCGGGCCATCTTCTTTAGAAGCCAGAAGCATGCCTCTCCAGAAGGTGATGTTGGTGTTGGCAGAGGTTCTGATGACAGACTTGACTAGCTCCGAGCCCGTGAAGGGATTGCGATATCTTCCAAAGAGACTTCTTCTCTCTTTTGTTTCGGCCAAAAACCTATCTGTTCTGACGTATCGCTGCTTATAGTCTGCATGGCCATTTTGGATGCGAATGGCCGTGATGTTGCCGTCCCCGTTGAAGTGGATGTCATCTTCAAAAACAGGAGGAAAGCGATGATCGGGCTGGACTCGGTAAAAGGTACCATTTATCTCGGGCGGAACAGTTCCTGATACCTCGAGATCGAAAATGTCTCCCTCCAAGCGAAATGGCTTGTTGAAGCCACTGAAGACTCCAGTGTTTGGGTACTTGACTTGGTTGCCGACCTTTTTTCCGTCGATATACCCGGTATCGATAAGGGGTGCAACGTCAAAGATATGGGCCATTGTGACCAAAGATAAGATAAGAGATAACAGAGTTTATTAACACGACATAGACCTGTAGAGTAATAGAAAAAACGAGCTGTAGTAAAGGCTTAATTATCTGGTTATTTGTCTTGACCTCTATAGGTGGCCCTCGATTTGTGAGGCCAGCGTTTGATCATGATCTGGTGTCTCCACCTCTGGACCTCCATTTCGTCGGCTTGGAAGTGGAGACCTTTATCGGAAGCATATCGCCGATGGCCCCTCACGACAGACCCTCCATTTCGTCTATTTCCGGTAACTTCTTCGGCTCGGTACAGGGTAGTTTTATGTTACGAATTATGCAGACTCGCTGGAGGAGCAAAGGTCCAATGAGGTAGTCTACGTAGAGTTTGTTACCTTGATGTGCTTTCTATTTATGAGATAAAGCAAATTGCCCAACATCCATAGCGCATTCTACTCAATAAGCTCAAACGTTCAATTAACAAACACTGTAACCAATCATCATGCCAGAACGAGGTACCATTGCCGTGGAAGAGGCTATCATTACCCCCTCAACAAAATGGCTCCTCGAAGAAACATTTTCCATTCTCAACCCCGGCGACAGCAGCAACAAAGCTCTTGAAGCACACGCTACGAAGCTGCTCGACATTCACGACAAGCGACTCGCAACCATGGATGCCGAGGGTGTCGAGTACATGCTCTTGTCATTGACTGCACCGGGATGTCAAGGCATAACGGACACCAAACTCGCAGAGAAAACAGCCAGAGAAGCCAATGACTGGCTGGCTGGCCAGGTCTCGAAAAGACCGGAGAGATTCGGAGGCCTCGCAGCTCTGTCGATGCATGACCCCGAAGAAGCGGCGCAGGAGCTTGAGAGAGCTGTCAAGAAGTTGGGATTCTTCGGGGGACTTGTTAACGACTACCAGAGTGTGGAAGGAGGATCAGGACGAGAGTACTTTGACACCGCAAAGTATGATTCGTTTTGGAAAAAGGTTCAAGAATTGGATGTTCCGATTTACTTGCATCCGAGATACGTGTCCATCAAAGATCTGCAACCTGGGTCGCCGTACGGAGATCGGCCTCATCTTCAAGGCGCAGCTGTTCAGTTCCATCTCGATCTTTCGTATCATATCTACGCGCTTTGCTCCTCTGGTTAGTTGTCTCGATTTAGGTCTACCGATTTAGACACTGACATCACGCAAGGAGTTTTTGACAGATTCCCAGGCGCCAAGATCGTGGCTGGGCATCTAGGAGAGAAGTATGGATTACCAACTTAGAGGCGAGAATCGTCACTAATATTGCTACAAGCATACCTCTGAATCTCTGGAGAGCCAGTCACTGGTATAACAAACCCAGTAAAAAGGCCACCCGCCCATCAAAAGAAGACTACAATTACTACTTCAAGCACAACGTCTACATCACGACTTCAGGGAACTTCTTCACTCCAGGCTTGAAGCTCTGCATTGAGACAATAGGGCTCGACAGATGCATGTACTCTATAGGTAAGAGGCAAAAATAGACGCGGTGACAATGCTGATATCTGGGTAGATACGCCATATGAAGACATTGAAGAAGCGCAGGCGTGGTGGAGGACGGTGGACTTGGATGGCGGAGTGAAAGAGCAGGTGGCAAGGACTAACGCTATAAAGCTGTTTAAGCTTCCGTTGGAGTACTGAAGGCTTGGAGAAGCAGCGGGGGGCTTGTGTTGTCCCGAATGATCGCTTCAATACTTCCGACTCGTAGGATCTCCTCCGGGCATGTCGGAAGGGAACCCGAAGGGAGCTAAACAATAACCATATGGTATTTAGCAAAAAAACACCATATATTAGAAGATATTGGGCTGTAATATCCTTGCAGGACAAACAGGCGGTGATCTGCTCTAGTCAAACTGTTCCCTTGTTCATCTCGTCATCAGTAGTACTCATAACAACTTACCATGGCAATCGTCACCAACGCCCCGTCGACTCACCAGGCTGCTGTTTACGACAAACCCGGTGAGCTCAGCACCAAGGTGGTAGACATTAAAACTCCCAGCCCATCTGCAGGAGAGGTGTTGGTGAAGCTGTAGGTCTGTTGACGTTGTGAGCCAGGGCTATGAGCTAAGTACAACAGGTCTCATTCCGGCGTCTGCCACTCGGATCTTTCCATCATGAAAAACTCCTGGGGAATGCCATTTTCGCTTCCTGACAGTAAGTCTCACTCCGAGATGACCAGTGCACTTCTCTGATATGAATGATGCAGCTCAAGTTGGTGGGCATGAAGGTGTCGGAACAGTTGTTCAGATCGGAGAGGGTGCAGATATACACGGCTTCGCAGTTGGAGATCGAGTCGGAGTCAAATGGCTGAGAGATATCTGCGGTAGCTGTGGTACGTAAAATCTTCTTCACTTACACGGTTCACTAACAAGTTCTCAAGTTTACTGCATTGCTGGAGAGGATGGCCTCTGTGCCAAGCAGTCTGTGTCTGGCATGTTCAACCCAGGAACATTCCAGCAGTACCTCACTGTGCCAGCTCGATACCTGACGCCTATTCCTGAAGGTGTGAGCTCTGAAGTAGCTGCACCGATGCTATGCGCAGGCTTAACATCCTACGCAGCGTTGCGCAAGGTAAACGCCAGTCCAGGTGATTGGGTTGGTGTTTCAGGCGCTGGAGGAGGCCTGGGACATCTTGTCACCCAGATAGCAGGCAAAGCCTTTGGATATCGCGTCATTGGCATCGATCAAGCAAGTAAGGAAGATGTTGTGAAGGAGAGTGGAGCAGAGGTATTCATCGATGCTGCAACGTCCAACGAGGAGTTGACTTCCCAGGTCAAGAAGCTCACTGGCAATCTCGGCGCCAACGCAGTAGTTGTATGTGCTTCCAGCAACGCAGCATACTCCCAAGGGCTAGAGCTCTTGAGGCCTGGTGGAACATTGGTAGGCGTTGGGATGCCCGGAGGAAAGCCCGTGGCAATTGCAAGCGCGATGCCTGGGCCGATTGTACAAAAGCAACTGAAGATTGTGGGGTCGATATTGGGCAATCGCCAGGACGCGATCGATGTGCTGAATTTGGCGGCGAGGGGAGTCATTACTGTGCATTATCAGACGAGACAGCTAAGCGAGCTGACGGAGGTCTTTAGGAAGATGGAAAGTGGGAGTCTAGCGGGAAGGGCTGTTTTGGATCTGCAGAGCTAATGCATGATCCGTTTAGGAGTAAACTCTGTTTCTGGTGAAGTGCTTCAGCCGAAAGGGTTGCGTTGCAAGGTATAGAAAAAGTTCAAGATAGAACTCTAAATGAAACCTGTCAGAGACATCTCACAACAATGGGGTATTCCCCATACAGAGATTGTGTTTATGCTACTTGAAGTGTCTTCAAGACTATTGTACTGAGCTGGCTGAAAGACAAGCGTCACCTCATAGAAGCGGCTGGACTGCAGATCACAACATAGATAAGCAAAGGTTACGCGCGTGATGCTATATAAAACCTGAAGTAAGTCTTTTTGATACTGGGAAAAATTGATATTCTAGCAGTTTAAAGTTTATTCTGCAGCTGAAACCAGGGCAAGATCTACCATATACGAGACAAGATCTATTATAAGCGAGGTAGCTCTGCCGCGAGATCTGCCTAGCGCCGGCCGGAAGTACGGCAGTTAACAGTTCCCCCGCTTAGTCACATCGATCCGCATTTGCTTGCGGCTGGCCCTGTACGAAGTTTACGAGTTGCAAGGGCCGCCGCGCCACATGATTACGCATTGTGTTTCTTATACAGCACGTCAGTCGAACTGATAGGCTGAAACCCTAGACGTTGAAACGCTTGCTGACGTCCCCCAGGCGCTTGAAGCGTTTAAAATTAGGAAACGCTTGTGAGGCGAGGTTGGTGCTGTTGTTGACACAGAAACTGACTCGGTTTCACTGGGGTTTGGATCGTTGTTTTGGCTCCAGCCCTTTTGCTGTGATGGGGGGTTTGGTAGAGAGGTCGAAACTTCAGAATGTCGGATCACAGTAGATATTAAATATTTAGGTTGGCTCTGTGATTTCCCACCGAGTCTTTGACAACTAAACCTCGAACGCTTTCTAATTCACTGAGTCTTCACCAGCTGATCATGTCGACTCCCAATTTACAACCTCCCAGCCCTCCCACAACAGCATGCATCGGCCTATCCGCTACAGCCCTTATCGTCTTCGGTATCCTGTTATTCCCAGCGCTGTATGTGGTGTATAAACACCGGAAAACTGGCAAGGCGTGGTTCCCCCCTTTCATGTTCTTCTTTATTTTTCGCATCACTTCGGACATTTATTACCTCTCCCGGCGAAACGAACCCGATATTCCGACCGCATATGCCATGATGGCCGCTGCTGCAAGCACGGGTACTCTGTCAGCCGCCATCATGGGCTTGATTTACGAGGCGTATGTGACCCTCCGCTCACCCTGGCATCTTGGATGATATCTAATATTACTCTAGTTTGAAACTCCCATCACTCCCATATAAACCCCAAAGAAACCGGATGCTGATCGTCGCGATGAACATAATCTACATCATCGGCACGATCCTCGCAGCTTATGGTGGAATGCGAGATACAACGATGCCCAATAACTTAAAGAACGAAGCTGCCGACAAGACTGGAAATATCATCATGTTCCTTGTAATGATTGGAACTATGGTCTGGCTATATCCTGCTGGCAAACAAATTTCTTATGCTCGACAGGATATAAGCTACCGCTCTGCTGAAGTGTTGATGATGGCTGCGGCACCTGCTACAGTCCTTCAGTTGATCCGCATGAACTACGACCTGATTTACTCATTCACGCAAATCGCCATGTTGCATCCTACTACAGGCAGCTTTGCCATCAGATTCATCACCTTTTCCTTGCAACTCGCTATTGTTTTGATGGTAGTTGTTGCTGGCTGGTTCAGCAAAGATGCTGCAGTAATTCGCGCCAAAGTTCTCAAAACTGATAGCACTTCTGAATTAGTTTGAGGTTTTGACTCTGCAGTGGAAGATCATGGCCTGGAAAGAGAGACATATCTGACTAAGGAGCCGGCTCCAGTCAGGGGAAATGGACTTGGGCAAAGATCTTTGCCGCCTACCATGGTATTGATAGAAGAAGAGTATAAATAGTAAGCAGACTGAGTAATAAATTACATTAAAGTAAGACTTTTATCTATTCTGTCTACTGTAAATCACGACCTTCTAACTCTAAGCGGCAATAAACTTTAGACAGACTGAAAAGTGGAATAAATGATAACTTAGCTTGATCTTAATTAACTACAATAGTTCTAAGATGGCGGGGATGACTCCTCTCACTTGACAAATATAGTATGGCACGGCGTCCGTGAGCACCGGCGACATCCGAATATGTGCAGGATCCCCAGGCACCACAAGATACAGGCATGGTTCAAACACAGGTCCAGAAGCCTCGAATAGAGGGATCTTGCTCACCAATTATTGAGAAGAGATCCTCAATTCTACCAGGACTTACCAATACACCATGGTACCGACAGAACCATTGGGGCAGGCAGACCTCGGGCAACGCAGGGCTTGCCTAGGTGCTTGACCATTACACCAAAGGGCGATGAGGGATGGACACCACTAATGATCGCGGCTGAAAGGGGTCACGGTGAAGCTGTGGCTCCAGTGCTGAAATACGGTGCTGACCCGAATGCCACGGACAATGGCGGGTTTACAGCGCTTTTACACAAAGCCATGATGGGATACCCGGGCCCAACAGGCTACTCACGTGTACCCTATATTTTATTAGCAATCAACACCACTCCCGCTAACGACGATCAGCGCCAAGCCCCTACAATCATGACTGATCTGCTTCGATCATTACTGATCTACCCAGATTACTAGTGATCTAATAATAACCCTACTAATTATAATTATATACTTAATAAATATAAAGTATAGTTATTAATATTCTTATAGACTTAGCTTACTAGCTATT
>JABFAI010000011.1:0-303070 GCA_013266175.1 Fusarium gaditjirri | reverse complement strand
CTCCCTCCCCAAACCCCTCTTCTCCTCCACCATCTTTCACACACCGCTTTTTGCGTTTTGCCCCTCAATGCATCCAAACATGGGGACCATATTCGTTTTTGCCGAGCAGAGCCTCATCTTCCGAAGATTCCCATCTCGGACATGGCTCATTGGCATGGTATCTCGCCCAGGCAGCCAGCCACGGTTACGTTGTTTTATCGTTGATAGGTCAGTTTCCGGCATTCGGCCAAGAAGATGTAAGTCTGCGATAGCGAGATGCTTATTACTCGCCGAGTTGCTATCTGTGCTTGGTGATGATCAACACCATGATATCTATGGTTATGCATGTTTCCCGTTCTGCTAGCTTGCATGACACTGCGGTTGAAAGGATCAATGTGAGAACATGTAGCTACCCAATCGTATCAGATGCAGTCGATGCAGTGACTCTACGATCGATGGCGTGGGATTCAAAAGGCAGCGCTCAATCTCGTCATACATGGAGAGCGAGTTGCATACTCACTGTGGCTGTTGACGGACTTTTATGGTCACAAGAGACTTGATGTGCAAAGATAACGGTCGAGGGTTCTTCATCCGGCTATCAGTAATCACATAAGTTTCAAGTGTCTGTCAAATATCAAACTACAACGTGGGACATGTCTTAGTGTATGAGTATTCCAAGGGCCACGGCAACGGTGTTCAACTAATGTCTCTGCTGTCTTGTTGGCATGTAAGCAGTGAAGCCAGCACCACAGCAACCTCATCATACATACACCATAATTGAGGTATTTAGCTATTGACACTCTGTACTTGTCTAAAGAAGCATATGCCAACTTATCACAGACTGCACTCACATTGGGCACAGTACAACCCTGTGCCCGATCAAACCACAATGTCCAGGTCTGACACGACAGGTCGGTGATCAGAAACACGAACGCCATCATCAAACCCATTCGCCAGAACCCCAAAGGTCTTAACCTGAGCTGTTCTCGGCTCTTGGATGAACAGGAAGTCGATACGCGAGGGTTCCCATCCCTCCCCGAAGCTCGTGTACGTCGTTTCGTTGCCGTAGTGTTTATGCTTGGGCACCAGGCCCGACACGTCAGAGATGCCTGACCCAGGCGCCGTGATGGTCTTGTACGCACCATCCTCGGGCTCGCTGTTGAAGTCGCCGCCGATGAGCACGGCTGATGCCTCCTTGTCACCTGCTTGGCCCCATTCTTTGGCGAACTTGATGAGGAGCTCGGCACTGTGCTGGCGGGCCTTGACACCGATGTGGTCGAAATGGGTGCTGAATACTACAACGCGGGTGCCTGTGACTCGATGCTCGAATTCTCCCATTGTGACGATTCGGTTAAGGACTGCATCCCAGCCGCGTGAGGGCTTCTCAGGTGTCTTGCTCAACCATCGGACCTCCTTGCGTACGTTCTTCCATACATCGTTGCGATAGAAAATAGGAGAAAACTCCCCATCTTCGGGTTTTTCTCCGCGTCCACGACCAACATGCTTCCAATGAGATCCAAGATCCTCTTGAATCTCATTGACCTGGTGGTTGAGACATTCCTGAAGACAGATAAAAGGGCTCTCATGGCCGGCGGTGACAAAGTTCAATTGATTGATGAGCTTAGGCCGACGCACGTCCCAGGGCTTCTCATTATGTTCTCGATTGTTTGTTGCGTAGCGAACGTTGAAGGTGAGGATGCGCAGAGGCATTCTCTGGTGCTTGGCGAGGACTTCCATTCTCAGAGATGCGGTCGAGGGGATGTCGAGTTGAGTCATTGTGGGGTTTACAGTGGTGATATTTGAGGATTACTAAGAATAAGTTGAAGGGAAACCTGGGTGATATCTAAGTAGCTTAGGGCTGGAAGATTCAAGATGAAGCTGTCGCGATACTGAATGTTTGCCATGAGCGTCGTAAGTCGGGCCCGAGCGGACCTATCCAAATGAGGTCATCACGTGGGGATACGTACTGCGATAGGTATGGCGTCTACTTACCCCGGATTTGGTGCTGCAGGGATCCTCAGCCGCCAATTCTCCCTCTGTCTTGACATAATTAATGGAAAGCTTGGTGTATTTATGTTTTCACACCATAGTCACACTCTTGCCTTTTTAATTAAGGCTCGTGTAATTTTTCTTCGATTCGTGATCTTGCGTCGGCCTATACTTCTGTCAGTTCTCTGTGGCTAAGTGCGACTTCAGAGGAACGACGATTTATATACAAATTATAACTAAAGGTTATAGAGGTAACCTTCATGCAAAAGATTTATAAAATTTTCTCTATTAATATAGGAACCTTGTTTCATATCTTAATAGCTCTATTTCCTTATATACTAAGTAAATTATACCAGGGGAAGAAGGAATCTCGTGACACCAGCCAGTTCAAACAAATCATGATTGATATCACTATCATGTTTATTGCGCTGTGACTTGTGTACTTCATAGTGAGCGTACAAATTCTAGTACCATGACTTCTTCACTGACCTATTCTCGTCTACTGTTAGCTAATGGCGGAGAATTCTTCGTATAGTCCAACCTAGTCCAGAGCGCAAAGTCCGATAAAACACACACACCTGAATGATATTTCCAAATTCTACCATTTTATAAAAATTCAATATCTATAACATAATTTCATCCTAAAGGTACGTTGATATGCGTATAGCTATTTAGTAGGACTTGCGATAATCGCATAAGCTCGACGACTTGCCTTCATCTTGAAGTGTTCCACCCTATACCAACTCGTGGGCTTTGGCTTTTCTCACAATCATGGCATTGGAACTCCACAACAACATTTTCACCTTTTATTATAGCACTAGAATCATCGAATAGGTATTTGTTCAGTATCTGTAGCCTTTCCTTTCGGTTTGAATGATGCAATTGCCCTAATGCCTATGACATTACACCTGTCCTCACTCTCGCCCCATACAATTCGTATCACCGAAGGAGACAAACATCACTGTCTAGGCTCGAGTCATGTTTTTGCATTTTTTCTATGCATAATAATTATTGATTTGCATAAATTGTTATTTTCTCCGCTCTTCTGGTTATTGTAGTAATGGATGCCTTGCTTCATTTTTCTACAGTTCGAGCAGCGCGACATGTCAAAATAGCTATTATTCAATAGTTCAGCCTCTCACGCCACGTAATTAATGTAATTGGAGTTCTTGTTGAAATAATTCATGCATGTCTACAAAGATGGCATACAGACTTTCTGACAATGATCAATCGTTGACCATCGGTTTGCTCCGTCTCGGCACGGCGAAACGCCATCTTTCCATGGGCACTCAGCTATGGCTTCGTAGCTTCACATACAAAGCTCACTTCGCAATTGATTCGAGGCGAACTGCAATCGCAGTCAAAGTTATAGGGATCCTTCTCTTTACTTGGAGCAGCCTAAGGATAGCAGTTATGGGTTGCTCTTACGTACAAGGGCCAGTGATTCTACTCACCATGTGCAATGCTGTTGAATACGCGTTCAGGCATTTACGGAAGTAAATATCTATGTCATGTCACGCTGCCAAACCAAATCAAGCACACTTCGGACAATATCATAGTACCTATGCTTGATTTTAGCCTTACAAAAGCTGATCGATAGGGCCAAGACTTCCAGCTTGCGGTCCAATTTTAGTCGCCATCCATACAAAGTACACTAGCTGTACGTCAATCTCGTATACAAGCAGTACCAGGTTGAGATCTATGGCTAAAAACGTAGCGGTGGCTCGTTCAGGAATCATCGGAGCCAGCGTCAACGGAGATTTATCTCCCACCATCACTAGAGACCCGTCAATTGAGTTCTAATATTAGTCACAGTATTGAATTTTGCCATAGTAAGCGCCTAAGATGTCTCTTATTTCGAGATAGGACTTCCTTTGCATATTACATTCAGCGCCTGAATTTCCACTGGAAATGGTCCATAGTCTGAAGCCTTTACTTACATTGCAGAACATGTCACTACAATAGACGAATTACGGTCAGAGTCAGCCGTGTCATCACAAGGATCTGCAAGCTTATCTTCGCTTATGATATGGTTCAGATGGTAAACAGTTACAGTTGATTGACCCTAGTAATAAATGACCTGCGGCTGGCTGAAGTGTGGCCTCCGAGAAATAGTGGATCATAACCCGGAGGGTCTCCGGGTCTAGACCCATAACTGCGGCCCGTGGCCGGGGTCTTCAGCCAGAAAAGGCATATTCTTCGGTGGGTGGGCGTTTCAACTATTGCTTCTAGTCAAAGTTTACTTGCAAACATGTTTTGAATTAGTTACGGGACGTATCGACGCCGTTCGGAACGGCACATGCCCACTGAAATCCAGGGCTAACGAGAACAGACAAGGTCCCGTCTTATCATGCACGGCTGAACTTTAAGTGATGATTCATGGCTTGACACCATGTGGTCTCAAAACTGAAGCACTTACAGGATAATGACGGCCAAGTTTTGTAATGTTTCGAGGAGAATGATGGGAGATAACCTCTTATCGCCGTGTGCTTCTCAACTTGGAAGTAAGAAGAGGGGGTCTAGGCCTGTTAGTGGCTGGGGGGCCATGGGTGAGGTGATCATAAGACCAGGGAGGACCGCCAGATTGGACATTGGAGAATCTGGGCTGGGGGAGGCTAGAGAAAGCTAGAGAGGCTGGCTGGACTTTTGCTGATGGGACAATTAGAAATCCATCTTTTCTTTTCAAGGTAGCCTACAGAGGACAGGCGCCCGCTCACCACACCCTTTTCTCATTCATGGCATCTCCAGACTTGCGTACTAACCCACGTAATCGTTGGTGATCGTCGCAAGGGGTCCAACATCAACATGGGGGAAATGCCCGCAACTTGTGGCTGTAATGATTGATAACTTGGATCAATAGAGATAGAGGCGGCCCTCGTTTTTGACTCATCACTCTTACCTCATAACCGCGTATTACTCAACTCTGTCCTTGGCCGAAGCACCCCGTGGCTTAGGCTTGCGACCCTCCAGTTCACGACACCCAGCTTTCAACTCGATTGCCCTGGAAGTCCGTGGAAAAGTTGGCAGTAAAACAGTACGAGGCCCCGCGTGCTTGACACCCGACTCAGGCGTAATGGCCCAAATATGGGGTCTTTGCGGATACACTATCCAAGCTGCAAGGCACCATGCACAACAGACAGGTCCGGATGGCCTCAGTGCGATCGATCTTGCGGGAAATGCCCGATCGTGAATTTGAATCATTGTTAGTTCCTGAGGAGTTCAGCATGACTCCCTCGCCATAGTCCGGCAAGGCCGGTGGAGCTGGAGACGTGAAGGCACAGTCAGATGAGATGGAAATGGCCCTGTTGGTGGTGTCGGCCATACCATGTCTCACTTGATATAGCATTCCCCGGAGAGTGTCACCGACCCCGCGACCGAGTTTGTCAAGGAAATACCATCGCAAAGCGAGCGACCTCCATGTTCATGTGAGCGAATGAGATGCCATAATTCAAGCCGGCCATGGAGGCATCTCACCATCATTTTTGTTTCTGTCGATCATGGTAGATCGAGTTGGCTGCGCTTCTATGGTTTTTACTGGCGGCTGCAGCGCTAGACCGTGGACCCTATGTGCATTTGAACCTGTTTATCACTACCAACTCGAGCCCGGGGCATCCAGTATTGTTGCCCAAAGAGCTGATTTATCGTCAGCCACCAACTTCTCTCAGCTCGTTTCTCTTGATTATCAACCCGCTAACTCAACCCATGACTTCCATTTTCAGACCCGGCGCCTCCAGATTATTCTATCGACGGGCCGCGTGGCGTCGTGCGCGCGAGACTCTACGGGTTCGTATTCATCTTGGCTGAATAGCTTCACGTGTGAAGATAGGCAGCCCCGCCTATTGGAGGCCGATGACCACCCATAGTGCTTGGAGTCCTCTGCCTACCACTCACAAGGCCCTCGGGGCTTACAGGAATTCCATGATATGACTGGGAGACGGACCGCTTTTGGAGATACAGCCCTGTTTTGGGTGTGGGTTCTTGCAGCCCTCTCCTTCTTGGCCCTATTTCGATGCCTTGAAAGGTACCGCACGGCTGATGCCTGTGTCTCAGATAGTATGTGTGCAGTAGGCTATGAATTGGAATGTGAGCTCGTGGGGAGGCTTGTTTATCTGGCTGACTGACTAGTATATAGTTGAGGCGTGCTCGCCCGTTCATTGTATAGCCTCTCTGAGTCCTATACCGCCGGCCTTCTTCGTGTTCTGTTCAGTCCTCTCACACAAAGCACAAAGAACCTCTACTGCCTGCGGTGAGTGACTCCAAAGGATCTTCCATGGAAAAGACGTCAGGGCATCCACTTCCCAGCCTTAAGAGAACCGGTCTTTGTTTCGCCTGTTTCATACCTGTTTTTTAACACCAAATCGCGGTGAAGCTTTCTGGCACCCACCCACACCTCACTTACAAAGAGGTCCCTGCATACATATATACCTCGCAGGCTTCAGTAGACCCTTTGAGCAAATCAACTTTACTTTACCTAACTTAACTCGAAACTCAATCTTACGAATCTCCACTATGCCGACCGAGTCTGTGATGCGCTCTCATCGAGACTCTTGGCCACCTACCCAGATGCGCCTCAAGCCTACCATCTCTACCAAGAACCGACCACTTCCATCTCTTGATGATATCGATGATGACCCTCTTACCTACTTTCTTACACCGGCGCCTCTTCTTGACGACGATGATATGGATGACGTCTTGCTAGACTTTGATGCGGGTATTGAGGATGCCAGTTCTCCTCGTCCTTTTGTCCGCAGTGTAAGTCCATCAACACTCGATGGACTACGCAAGCCTGGCCTGCGCCCCATGTCACCTGATACCAGTTCTGAGATTTCAGAGTCCAACAATGAGGATGATTACGACGACGATGAGGAGGACTATGTCAGCTTCTCACCCAACAAGCACGGCGGACTCCTCTCCCTTCGGGACCTCTTTGCCAACAGCCGACCACCAGTCCGACCCAAGAGCCCTGCTTTCAACCAGTCGACCAATAACTCTCTCCTCTCACCTACTGCCCTCTCGAGCAACCCAAAGCTACGTGGCCGATCCAGGGGACGTGGACGCCACGGAGCCAGCTCCCGAGGACACTCAGCAACACGCCGCCCAGGACAACTTTGGCGGGAGCCAAGCCCCGATGTGTGGTCTATCGAGGAGGAGACCGAGGAGGAGATGATGAGTGAGGTTGGAAGCAGTATTGGCGCTCACAGCGACACCAGCGATGATGAGGCTGAGAGTAAGAGGCGAAAGGGGAAGAAGACCAAGTCGAACAAGAAGGTTCGCTTTGTCCTGCCTGCTCAGAAAGTCTAAGGGAGGATGGATGAAATACTGCATAACTCGGCGTTCAGGTCTGCATCTCTTTCGTATTCATTTCTTATAGCATCACCGGAGGTTGCATCTGCATAGGCGGCGTTAGCTAGCATGGTGGGAGTGGGGGATCAAGAGTAATGGCTGGTCCAAGGAGGATACCTATTTGTCTAGGCTGCATTTATCGGGTGCCACATAGCCGACCGGCATTTTGCATATCATAGTTACATTTCTTCAGGAGCAATCCGCTTTCGATACCTATTTGGATTGGAGGATTTTGCGATAAATTGAATTTTGTTTGAACAATCGATCTCCTTGTGCTTTCTTGGATGCTACAGTGGCTCGTGATACGGAGCGTCCGATCTTGTGAGATAAAGACTGGTGATCAACAGGAGCCGTGCTGGCCTCGTGACTTTGCTACTGATTGGGTTGCCACGGAAGACGAAGGGCATAGCCTTTGAAAGAGTCACCAGGTACAATGCTAAAGAAAATAGTATGCTCAGGCATACTAACAAAGATAGTCAGTAGAACGTAAGGTCAAGTTAAGAACCCATACTGAGAACCTCCTTTGTCCTTCCTTGACATCTAGATTACAAAGGGGTCGAAGTATCTAGGGCCAACCTCCGAGACACTGCGCTCGAAAAGATGTTTTGATACTTCTTCTATTAAAAGATTTGTGTACTAAGGTGTTCTTGGGGGTTGCTCGTTAGTACTTTGTTTAAGTGATGAGATGTTTGCCCTTCAGAGTAATCTGAACGTGGCAGACTGCCGGTATTCCTCGAGTCAGATGCTAAATCAATTTAGATATATTAAAAGGCTATGTGAAGTAGGTCAAGGTAAATTTTGACCTTTTTAAGATCGTTGAGATAATGTGTTTAAGTATTCACTCCGTTTAGGCAGTAATAGTCGATGATAATCTCGCAAAGAACCTCGGCACTGTGGAATGCATTGATCAGCCCTCAGGCATGGTTTCACTGAATGTACTCTTTATTGGCCATGCAGCTGATAGAGCCTGAAACTCGAAAAGAGAATATGAACATAATATTAAGGTGCTTCATGATAAATATGCGGGGATCCCGAGATTCGTTCCTTTTTGCGAAATTGTTCATATCGCTTCATAAAATGTGATGAAACGTGATCATACCATACAAATACGTCGTAGATTATTCGCCAAAATGCCTTTTAAGAAGCTAACAACTTGTTAGCATACTACGATAGTGTTTTTAATGTCGATTTAAATTAAGCCATGCGTCTTGGACGCAATTCTTGCCCCAATTGCATTCGTTACAGGGTAAGTATCCCAAGGTCCATTGCGAGAGAACAGAACCTGGCTATTACATAATAAAGTTATCCATGCCTCTCGGGTTCGTAGCTTGGCCCTTCAGTTTAGGGGATAGGAAATAGCAACTTAGACAGTCTTGGAGTTGACTAGGTAAGCCAACTTCTAGCCCAGGTTCTTGGGACAATAACTGTGTATCAGAGCTGAAAATCATCGACAAGGTATGCGGGAAGGGAACGTGAACATTGAGATCTCGGCAGGGTACTCCGGCGCCACGATTCCATAGAGTTCCAGGGTCGGTCATGAAACATCAATCGTTGATACCGAATATTGCGGGTCGATAGGTAGGTAAAGAGCGGTATACGAAGGTACTTGGCAAACAATAAAGGCTCATGCTCTTCGCTTGCAAGCACGGGCACAATCCTTGTTTTTGTTTATAACTGGGTAGAGAGTAGCGAACCAGAACAGGATTCAACTCAAGGATGGATGCCCAACGACATACATAAGCCTTGAGGGGTAATAAAACTTCTGACAGTAACGCAAGGGGACAGAATTAACCGATCAAAGCTGATCTAAAGATCTACTCAAACATACTAAAGTTTCCTAAGTCTTTTCATCACTCAGGGTAAAGACCGTAAGTTTTCTTGCCTCCACCTGATAAGCAGGCTTGCCGCGTGTAACTGGACTTCTCCAAGTCTAGATGCGTTAGAAAACTTGGATTTTCGATACTGGCTTCAAGTCAATGGCTGAAACACACATGGCTGCAGCAGAAGCCCATATTGGATGACCTTCCTTTTGTTCTCGCTTGGTGGTTGTCGTCAGCAACGAAAACAAGGTCGGACGGCGCATTGATACTAGCAGGTGTTTGGCCAAGAGAATGGAGGGTCACCCATGTCGAGGTTGTGTTGTCCATTCTTGATATGCGTAATATAATGATAATGCAACAGTCCGGAGTCATCTATGGGATTTCGGATCTCGATATGCTGCCCAGTTTTGGTGTAGTTACGTGCTTGGCTAGCAAAAAAGCAAAGAAGATGGGATAATTATAGAAGCACCAGACGTCTCAGCACTCACAAAAAAGAAGCTTATCGAAGATCTTTCCATGTCGAGTCAGGAAAAGCGGCAGTGGGTTGGAGAAAATTGGCCGAGATACAGTAGCACGCGCCAGGAGATCGGATTCAGCCAGGCTCGGGAGGCTTGGACTTGTTACAGTGGGCAAGCTAGCCTATCACGCAACAGCCACCCGCCATATCATGGCCTTAAATGATTGACCCACTGAAGCCCTGGAAAGGTCCCCTGTCAGTCGGGCGCCACATCCCTCTATCCCTGACCCTGATAGGTGGGATGGTCTCAACTGTTGTTTACACTGAGCTCTAGTGTGGATCTCATTTGGTTACTGGGACACCAGCACCTCAATAATGGCCAAGCCCAAGGTCAACGACGCAACCTCCAAAAGGTCCCTCCAACGGCTTGAGACGTGGATGGCACAACAATCTTAATCTTGCGGTGCATTTCGCTTTTGGAGAACCCTCCACCTCCTATCATTTACACGAGGCTTTTGCTATTGTCTTTATAATCACAAACATTTTCGTTGTCCTACATTTCCGTTTGCACTCCATCCAATTCATTCGTTTGTTCTTGTTCAGTTGCATGTGCAACTCCAACGGCTGCTCCGCCCTCCAGCTGCTTCTCCAAAGCTTCCTGCAAACCTTGCCGGACGGTCCGATAGCACATTTCAACGACGCATAATCGAGTCGAGCAGTAAATTGTTGCCAACCATCAAGAGAGCGAGTTCGGCCTCGACTGGGACCCCACCGCTTCTCTGCTACAGCTGCACAGCATGTTACCGACCTTCAGGTATGAGTCTGCAGTGCTCTCCCGTCTCCAGCGCATCGCACAATCATGTTTCCCTGCCACAGCTGGCTTGCAAAAATAAGCTCACAAGTTTTGTCTTCTTAGGTAGCTGAGATCATGTCATCATCAAACCCCGCCTCGCCAGAGGAAGCAGTAGACGAAGCCGTGCTTGATCCCGAGCCTGAACCCGAGACTCCTCTGAAGCCTTCTGCACAAGACGGAAATGATGCAAAGGAAACGCCCAAGTCAGCTCCGCCAGTGGCACATCGCGGGCGACCTCGTGCCAAGTCGACCAGAGAGCCTACTCTCCTCCATGACTTCCTCCTGGGCCGGCCCTCAGCCTCGCGACAGGCTGCCGAGCGTCAACGGCGAATGAGCTTGGAAGCTGTCAAGGCCGAACTGCGCCATGAAATGAAGCAATCTCAAGTCAAACGCATTCAACCTCCGAACGGTGTCCGAGATCGGGTCAAGAAATGGCAAAAGGCCAATGCTGCCGCCATGGAGAGTACCCCCGATGACGCGGCGACGGAACCCCCCGATATTGCGTTTGAAGATGAGGATTTCCAGAGTGTGACAGAGGAGGATCGGGTTCGCATCAAGATGAGAAAGAAACTCAAGCGACCCAATAACAAGACCAAGGAGAGTCTAGCCACAGGAGATGAGGCTACGCCTGATGGCACACCGACGACACCTACACCGGCAGCAGCGAAACCACCGCCCAAGAAACGTGTTGTTAGCGACGAACATTGGCGGAAAAATCGAAAACATATACCAAAGAAGACCTCACCTGCCAAACCACCTGTTCCAGCCAAAATACCGAAAGATTTTGTTTTGCGCACTGCCGCTAATCCTCGCGTCGCAAGCAGAGTCAAGGCATGGGCGGAAATGGTCGAGATTCCAGATCCACCTGCACCCAGAAGTCATAAGTCTTCCAAGTCGGTCGGAGCGAAACCGTGGATGGATGATACCGACAGTGAGTTCATGAGTGATAGCGAATTTACAGTGAGCAACGTCACTAGCAGCCGGTTCACAAAAGCTCGATCCGCCAAATCAACACCAGGACCCGATGATGGCATTCGCGTTAAACCAATACGAAGGGGAAGGAATCACGATGATGGTATTCGTGTGAAAGCCGTTAGGACAACACTGACCGACGACGAAGGAATCAGAGTTAGACCTATGAGCGATATCTCATCTAACGCCGGAACTTCAGTTCGCACGGCAAGATTGCGGCTCAAATCTGCCCCTAGCTCACGGAGACCTAGTATGAGTTCCGTGAAACGGGAAATGAAGAAATCGTATTCAGATAAATCTAAGATCGAAGTCATTGAGGATTCTTCGGAGGTATCGACAAACAAGTTTATCGAGGTCATTGAGGATGACTCGGAACTATCTAAAACAACGAAGACACCCGACAAGTCGGGTTTATCTGGGACTGCACCAATCGAAGTTATGGGAGACGATTCGGCAATCGACACTCCAACCAAGAAGAGAAGCGTATCAGCACACAAGTCAAAACCTCGACCAAAGAGTTATCAGCCTCCCACGACGAAACAGAAGGGCAAAGAGACATGGGTGCCCGAAGAAGAACCCACAATCGAGTCCTCTCAACTCGACGGCTCAGATTTGTCTTCAAGTATTTTGGCAAAGTCGATAGCGGACATCCCTGGAGAAATCCCTTGGGGTAACTCTGCATTCACTGAACTTGACCTTCCCCTGCGAGCTCGTGGGGGACCTCTCCGAAGTCGACCCATTCGCCCTGCTCGCCCAGCCAAACCCGAACGAAATACCAGCTTCAAGTCAATGCCTAAGGTTTTCAAAAAGGTGGTGGAAGGCGCCAACAAGATAATTCATGAGATGAACGATCATCCTCCCCCAAGAGATACTGTTCCAAACAACCCTCGGAGCATTGAAAAGTGGCTCAACACTACTGTTGACCCCTTCGTCGAGGAGCCCAAGTCTGAGCCAGCCACAACACCTCTGAGTGAGCATGTCCCAGATAAGCTATCGTCCCCTGAGACGGTCAAGAGTCATCGCCGCTCGTCTCGCACCGAAAAACGAAGGGTGTCGTCCTCAACCATGAGTAAAACAGATACAGCTGACAGAACTGTATCGAGCGAAAAGTTGCCTGTTACGCCGGAGCCCATGAAGGAACCCATAAAAGAGAAAACTGCACCATCGCCTGTACCAAAACCTGGGCCTGTCAAAGAACCTGCCAAGGAGCCGTCTCCAGAGCCTGAGCCACTGAAGAAGTCAACACCAAAACCTAAGCCGGAGCCCAAGTCTGAACCACACCCCGAACCGGCCGCCGTGAAAGAGCCTGCGTTAGAAGAGGTCTCACCACTTTCTTCACCAGCTCCCTCACCAGAGCCTGAAGCCAAGACAAAACCGAAGCGACAAGATACAAAGGCACCAACCAAAGCTCCGGGCGTTTCGGGCCTCAAGAGGACCAAAGCAACTCGAACTACATCTTCACCTGTCAAGTCAAGCCCCAAGAATTCGCTCTTTGGGATGCTCAAGGAAGCCTTTACCGGAGAATCAGGCAATTCTCTTCCCAAGGTGAAGCCTTATCAGAGTCGAGAGGAACGACCTTACGATGACGAGCCCGAATCCATGTATACCGACTCCAGATACAACGATTCTCGTTATGATGACTCAAAATACGAAGGATCAAAATATGATGATTATCACTATGAAGAGTCTCGTCATGATGACGAGCTTACATACGATGACTCAACCGAAAATTGGACTGAAACAGAGCTATCAAAGGCTGAAAAGTCGAGAAGTATCAGATCTCCGTCTCCCTTGGAAGAAAAGACGAAGCCTCGAAGCCCAGAGCAACCACGGGAACCGATTCGGGAACCGGTGCGAGAACTAGAACAAAATCGTGATGACCGATCGGCTTTGCCGTCGGCGCGAATGGCAGGCCCTCGTCTTCCACCACCAACTCGAGGTCAATATGAGTTGTCTACAATTCTTTCTGAGGAAGCTTCCAGTGCTGTCGAATCCGATTTTACCACTGATGTCACGCAATCCACTCTTACGCAATCCACTGGCGTAACGAAAGAGACCAGACGTTCGAACTCTCGCTCGAATTCCAAGAGCCAAGGATCTGGCCTTAAGCGACGGCTTACTCGTCACTCTGATCTTGTCTCAGTCCTCTCGCTACCTGATGACAAGAACGTCCCCAGCGCCATCACAAGTAACCGCTCAAGACCCAGTATGCGGAAGAGCCGGGGTGGGGCCACAGATGTGACAAATGACGACCTGCTCAAAGAATTCACTGAAGATGAGAGTCTATATCTTAGAGAGTTAAAGACACTAGTCGACGGTGTTATTCCAGTCCTACTATCACAGGTCGTCAATGGCGACAACGCTACTGATCTGTTTGGCACTAGCACCCCAGTCACCAAAGCTGATGCGCTCTCGAAGTCTGTGGTCAACATGGGTGTTGCCCTAGAGAAACTTCGCATGGCTCACCGCAAAGCTCCCATTCATGATATTCGTCGACTGGCTTCCTGGGGTCATGGCGTCGTACCCATCTACCACAAGTACCTCGATGCCTGGAGGCTGGGCTTCCAGGATCTAGTCGTTAATCTTGCTCCCGCCGCTGGATTCCCAGAAGATGAGGATTCTCTTGTCGGTGCCATGCCCAGGAACGAGTCAGGAGATATTGTTGATGCTACAGGAGAGCGTGTTGATGTGGCACACCTCCTCAAGAGACCCCTCCTCCGACTCAAGCAAATCACAAAATTCTTTAAGTGTGTTGACTCTATCATTGGGACCAATGATACCTATGATCTCCTGAGTGACTTTGAGGACCTTCAAGAAAAGGCTCGCCGCCGACATCGAGAAGAAATGGCTCGATTGACTGACGAAGACGCGATCAACACCGATACAACCAGATCGCGGGACCTTCGAACACTTGCTCCAATGGAGGCTGTGTACATTGAGCCATCACGACAAGTCAGCGCCAAAGACTTCTTCTCTCTCGACTTGGCGCATTCCAATGGCCAGCGCCTTGAGTGCCAGATTGAGTTGGTACACCGAGATAACCAGCGTTATCCTGAAGACAAGGGTGATATCCTGATACGCGAAAATGGGGTCAAGGGTCGATCATACCTTCTATTTCCTCCTGTACCTATTGAGTTGATCTCAGCCAGGACAGGAGACGGCAATTTTGACATGGTTGTTATGATACGAGGAACGCACAACGACAGGCCATGGCACGAGCTACTTACACTCACCACTGACAACGAAGACCAAATCTTGGACTGGCTCGATATCCTTCCAGTTTCACCTGTTCCTCCCAGAGAGCCAGAGCCAAGTATAATCGACGACGAAGAGCCATACTCACAATCTCGGATGCCTGATGTCCCAGTTGGCGTTCGAGGATCCTCTCGCAAGTACTCTGCCCAATCTCTTCGGAACTCACACTCTCGCCGCTCATCTGCTGCTGAGTCACCTCCAGCCAGCCCAACTACACCAAAGCGAGCGCTGCCAGCCAGATACCGTCCGCGATCAGCATCTCCGGTAACTCCTCCTCCTATTAAGTCGCCAGATCAGTACGATCTGCATAGGACACCAACACAATACGACTACGGATATGAGGACAGACCAATGACTTCTCAGAGCATGCAACCTGATCCCCTCAACATACGCAAGAGCCCAACTAGTTCATCCTACAGAGACGATGGCGCACCACCACCTCCAGCTCATCGAACTTTCAGTCCCAGCCCTAGTCAACAAGCTCCTTCTAAGCCCAGGTTTTCCAAATTACCACCTCTTGAGCCTCCCAACAGCAACCGCGTCAAACGCCGTACCTCATCTCCGCTCAAGCACGAATACCTACCTTCAGACCAGTCATCAATTTCTGGCACTGATATCACGGGTAGCTACGAGAATACCGAGGATGACTACACCGAATCAGAGTACAGCTATGAATCCTCGGACGATGATATCGAGAGTGTTGATCTCCCAGAGACTGAGCTAGGAGTCAGTATCAGAGATGAACACCCAGCTCGAGACATTATCAGACAGGAGTTGGAACATCAACTTGAGACACTTGAAGAGGAAGGATCTCTTCACGACTACCACCAACGACATGAGCTCCATGAATCCGTCGTATCTGGCTCAATTGATAGCCTGGCCCCATCAAACTCCGCCTCCCAGGCTGGCCTCCACGGACAAAAGGTTGCCCCCGAAGACAATGCTACAAGATACGTGGCTACTATTTCCAGGTGGTCCGACAAGGGGGTGTGGAAGGATATTTCTGGAGGCAACCTTGAAGTCATCGTCACTCCAGGCTTAATCGAAGCGTATGCCGTACATAGCGGAGCTGAGCAGGGAGATAAGCCCATGCTCGCACTCGACCTCACCCCGCTCGTCCTCATCCGTCAGAGCACAGCTCTCGACCTTGAAATCCGCTCATCAGTCCGATCTGACTGCCAGCTCGCCAGCTCACACAGCGGAGGAAACTTCCGCTTCCGATGCCACAACGGACCTGACTGCTACAACCTTTACATGTCAGTTCATCACGCTCGTCTCAACAACCAAAAGTTCATTGAGCTTGAGAATGAAGCACGGTTTAGAAGCTTTGGTGAACATAAACCACCCCCCGACAACGATGACACAAGCGGTCGACGACGAAGCTGGTTCGGCCGTAAGAATAGCTACCGTGGTTCAGTTCGTGCGCCTGCCCAATCTCACGATGGCGCAAGCACTACTCCCTCATCTACTCTCTCCGCGTCAAGCTTCCTCAAGAGACTCACTGGTCGCGGACTTCCTTTCAGTCTGGCTCGCTCATCTGTTAACCGAAACAGCCGCTATAGTGGCACCAACACTCCTGGATCTTCATCTTATGGCGGCAACACACCTCGCTCGCCATCCATCAGTGTTGAGAACAGCGGTCGCGGCCCCGCAAGCTTTGGTACTGAAGACCTCAAGATCCGCCTACATCTCCTCGTCGCAGCCGCCAAGTGGGAGGACTTCGGCAACTGCAGACTATCCATCCGACGACCTCCTCCAGGCTGGCACCAAGCTCTTCGTGCCGACCACGGTCTGGAGAAACGTGTCACTGTCACTACGATTCCACGCAAGGACTCGGAGCAGCCAAAGATTTTGTTAGACGCGGTCTTGGGCAGTGGATGCTTCACAGCCATGGGAAGCCGTGGTATTGTATGCGGTGTCTGGGAAGAGATGAAGGACAGCAATGGCGTTGTCGGCGTTGTTCCGGCTACGGGCCCTACAGGCGGCAACGTCAAGAAGTGGTGCTTCCAGTGCGCCAGCGTTGCAGAGGCAAGCTGGGTTCTGAGGCTTGTCCACCAGGAGGTCATGACAATCTAAGCGACTCTACTGTCATCTCCTTCAACAGTTTATACCTTCTCTTGTATTTAATTACAAGCACATTCACAATCTGGTTTGTCCCCAGACTCATTGCATTAGTCAGTTCTCCTATCTTGATATCCCGGTGTTGCCCTGCACACCACCTCTTTTACATTTGTTCTTATTACTTTCGATGCATGGCATGGCATGGCATACGGTGAGACTTAACGATACCACATTTCCTCAGCCCTTTTAATAGGCTTGTATATACCAATCTCGTTTCTGCGTTCACGCATCTAGACATGGGCGGATGGCGTCTGGATGACAATGGTCTGGGCTACGGGAGGAGTCTTGGGCCGGGAGGAGTACATCAGCATGCATTTTGCAAGTCATCATGAGGAGGACGCTTGGGGCTTTGTTATCGGGGAACATAGTAGGAGGGAGCGAAGAGAGCATAACGAGGAGAGAAGTATATAGTGGATGACCATTGAATTATATTTACACAACTCTGTCCGATGTGGACTGTCCAAGGCAATACAAGTTCATATAACTTCAAAGATGTGGTGGTTTGCTACCGCTCTAGCCGAGTTCATCATGGATCACATTACTGTAAAAGGCTGATATAATAAACCATAAAAGTGAGTTCAAGACTCATACGTTGTACTTAGTCGACCGAAACAACTCCGTTCCCCATCCCGAGACTATATAATGCCGTCATTAACTCTGTTTGCTGCTGTATGTAGCGACAGGTGGGATATTTTAATTGTTATACAAAAAACCTCATGTTCAAACATGCTCCTTGATGTGGTCCTATGACCCGTCTGTTTTGTAAACGAAAAAGGATCACACCGTTCTATAGACGCGTGGTAGCTAATCATCCCAAAACACGAATACAATAAGTTCAGAAGGGGTACTTTGCCCCATAAATTTAGAGTGTCGTAAGTTCATGAAACGGGAGCGATAGGTTGAGGTTTACCGCCGTCGACGATAATCTGTTCGTGAATGCGGGCAGCTATGTCTCCGTATTCGAGACGTTTCCAGGTCTTGATACGAGCTTCGTTTGTATCGACTTCAAACAAGCGTACTCGGCGATGATAACCACCGTAACCGGCGTAACCGCCGAAGCCAGAGCCACCAGCGTAGCACATCCACATGGCTGGGACCTTGGTTTCGCCTTCACCCATCAACGATAGGGAGCAGTAGTCGTTGCAGTGATCACTAAAATATTGTTAAGTACTTTTCAAGATAAGATAGTGATCCTAAACTTACTGTCCTGCGCTGACCATAAGAACACCCTGCTCTACAAGGGCATCGCGGAAACCAGAGTTATATATTGGGGCAGTGACTCCTTCTTTCCAGTCACCCACACGGGGTAGTTCCGGGTTAGCATACTCTGTCAAGGGAATATGAATGAAAGCGATGTCCATATGCCGGCCAGTGAACTCATTGTGATTCTTCTTGAGACCAGCAGCAGTCTTCTTGAACCATTCTATTTGATTAGGTTTAACCCAGTCGTAACCAGGAAAGTTGCGCTCATCGGGCGAGTAGGCGTGCGTATCGAGAAGATAGATGGTCAGAGCAGAATGATCCGTCTTTCCACGGGCCAGGACCTCGATATAGTAATTGCCAACACCCTCAATATCAGCTGGTCCAGCGATGGAAAGAGAATAAGGAAGTGTCTCCATAATGGCCATCTGAGCCTCGCGAGACATGGTTTGTTCGTCGTCGTGGTTACCGAAAATGGCAGCGTAAGGGATCTTTCGCTCAATCAGGAGCGAGATGATCTTGAACATGGCCTAGATAGTGTTAGAGGCGAGCACTATAAGGTTAAGCCGGGAAATACTCACAGTAGGTGCGTCTGGTGCTGTATCACCGTTGACTTGGTCGCCACTCAAGACTACCAGATCGGGCTTCTCGTCGTCAAGGACTCGGCTAACAAACTCCAGTGTCCTGGGATCGGCCTCGCATTTACCGCCGTTGTAAGAATCGGGAACTGCCTCGCGACAAACGCCAACTCCAGTACTGAGATGCAGATCACCGATCTGCATAATCTTGTATCGGCCATCATTGCGGATCCTGGGCGTTGGCTTCTTGACCTCTCGGGGAGGACCTCGGCGCACGCTTAGCTGAACAGAGAGAAGTCTACCACCCGTGTTGAGGAGCAAAGGTGTTCCGGTCACAGCATATCCGTCTCTTGCTTCAACAGCATCATCTCCGAAAAGAACATCGAGATCCGTCACCGCCTGCTTCGAATCGCTGGCTTTCTTCTTAGCTGAGCGCTTGATCCAGATACCGGATGGACGAGGTTCCCACGAGTCATCCGTTTCTCCCTTGGGTTGAGGTTGGAGCCTGCCGACCGCAACATCCACAATAACACGATCGTCCGCAGTTAGATCCCCCTCATGCTTTCTCATGATGTACATGTATGCGCTCGTAGTCCATGTCTTGCCGAGATACAGTTCCTTATCGATTCGGTGCCATTCTTTGCCGAGGTCGCATGAGGAGAAGGGGTTAACGCTCGAGCAAGTGACTATTGTGACATCGGTGACGACCAGTCCGGGGTGATGGGAGGGCATGTAACTGTGGATGGAATTGGGGAGGACTCGATAATTGCGGTCGAGGAATGCAATGACTAGAAAGGTAAAAATGGCAGCGGCAGCGAGCTGGGCGGCTGTCCGAACCTAGTGATGAGATAGAGTTAGTCAACGGCCTCTTTTTGGATCAATACTGATCATGAATTTACAGAGGACTTGGGCCACATACAATTCTTCGAGTCATGATGTGTTAACTATGAGGTCAACCAACAGGCTGATAAGAATCGCTCTGAATGTATCCAAGTATAATATTCAGGCCACTTCAAGGATGAACGGCCAGATAACGACGTTCGAAACGGGCATTCGGGAGTTTAATGGCAGGCTGAACTTTTCGCATCTTCCAAGGGGTCAGACCAGATGCTATTGCATGATTCGTGGGGCCAAGTCGGTAATGGATATGATGGGAATAATGCGCGCGCGGCTCTCGATCAGGCTGAAACTGTTGCAGCGGTCGCGAGAGCGTTCTCCGAAGTTGAGAGGTGATGGCTATAAAAGTCGATATGAATTGAATGGGCGATGATGATGCGATCGACAGACAAATCGTGGGGACGGGAGGGGACAGTCCGGCCGTGTTAACACTATCCAATATTGTTGGTTGTTGATGGAGCAAGTGGCAAGGCGACAGACTCTAGGTATTTTATGAGAGAAGAAGCGAAATAGAGCAGAGCAAACCACCTGACATTCACAGTAACAGGAGAAGGAAGAAACTAAGCTATCCCGCACCTTCCTGACAATAAAAAAGGGCCAAAAGCCAAGAAATCGTTCAATTGTGATACCTTACTCAATCTTTCCCCTGTGAACCTACCGTCAAAAAAAGGGTACAGGTACCTTGTACCTCAGTAGTCTAGGTAGGTAAGTAGGTATCAAGTGTGGAGCGCCCGGTTAGGGATCCGGATCTCGGGTTACAGGGGAGTATTTGAGTTTATGGTCCTCTACTCCGTAACGTCTAGAATCTTTTACTTAAACATGGCTATCATTTTATTAACATTTCTCTTCTATATTGATGATTCATTAACAGAAACGTACAAGGATAACCTTTCAACTTCTTGCACATGCCTAATGCTTGCATAAGGTACCTAACTAACTCTCCTGCGAGCACACCTAAGAAACAGGCGTGCTCAGCTGTACAGGCCATTCTGGGGTTACATCAACAGATGCACTCTCGATATGGCCACGTGAGGTGAGGCCCTCGATTACCATCCAATACTGGGATCATGTGGCATCCGAAGCAGCCATTTCTCTGGCTAGTATTTGTCTGTGCAAGCCAGTCTATGATGCTGCAGAATATGCGACATGGTTCGACCAGACAACCGCACACTGCTTGAAGTACCGTTGCTCCATGAGTCGACTTGCATAAGTGAGGGTGTTATTGTCTCTGGCGCATCCTGCAATGCAATGAGACCTGATGAAGCCAACGAGTGCATAGGTAATCTATCTTGGCAGAGGGATGAGGAGCTCTACGTAAAAGCTTTGTCAAGCTTCTTTAAGAGCTTCGTGGCCCGTGCACATCTCCCTCTGAACAGAGGCAAACACAGTCAAGCCAATAGAAAGCAAGATCGGTTTCATAACAGAGGCATCATTGAATACTAGGTACCTACCTAGGTAGGTACAGAGCAGCTCCAGCAGGATAATTGAAGCCTGCCCAGACGAGTTGAGCAAAAGAATAGACACCTTAGTAGGTGGGCTTTGCAATTTCAATGGTCGTCGATATCAACTTGAGTCTCTCATTTTCTTTGTTTGATTCGAGATAAGATAAAGAGTTTACCCTTGGCTGATTCTAGGGGATGACGCTTGTATCACTGTGGGTCGGCTCCTATCCATTCTTTGTTTGAGGCGCGTACCTTGCTTCGCCCTCGTCCGCTCCATCGAAACAGCTCAAGGCTTTTCTCTCCTTTCATCAAAACATCGCAACCCAAGTCGCAACAATCGCATATTTAGCCGCGCTTCTTCTCCGATCGTGAAAAGTCTCCTAATCATTAGCTAACGCGCTTCAATCGACTTGCGCAGAATGGCCGAATATTCGTCACTCAAGGTGCCCGAGCTGAAGAAGCTGCTGGCTGAGAAGGGTCTGCCTCAGACAGGCAACAAAGCGGATCTTATTGCAAGGCTCCAAGAGAACGACCGAACCTCCGAAACCGCTGAGAAGCCCGGTACGTGATTCCATCAGATCTGCGATCCACCCTCTTGCGCGTCACATCGTATCGACAACATCGGCTAATTGGATCCTTTACAGCTGAGAACAAGGAGGATGAAATCAGCTACAGTGATGACGAGGCTCCTGATGTAACCACCGCTGCCGCTCCTGTAGCCGCCTCTGAGCCTGTTGCTGAGGCTGCACCCGCCGAGGCCGCCACGGCCGAGGAGACGACAGCAGAGAAGCCCGCCGAGACAGCGGAGGCTCCTGCTGAGCCCGAGAAGTCTTATGCCATCGGTTTACAATCCACCGCTGCCGACGACGAAGCCAAGAAGCGTGCCGAACGTGCCAAGCGGTTCGGTATTGAGGAGGACGAGGACGCGAAGAAGCGCGCCGACCGCGCGAAGCGATTTGGCCTCGACGAAAAGGAGCTTGCTACTACTCTTGACTCAGCACTCCCAGAGCGCTCGCGAAAGCGAGGCCGGGATCGCACCACTGAAGGTGAAGCAAACCGCCCTGGGAAGCGACAAAGCCTGGACAGAAGAAACGGTGGTGGCGGTCGACGACGCGGCCGTGGTGGTCGAGACGGCGGTCGCGATGGTGGCCCCCGAAAGGAGAAGACATCTACCAGAAGTGGCATTCTTGATGACCCAGCAGAGAAGGCCAAGGCAGAGAAGCGTGCTGCTAGGTTCGCTGGGAACTCGTAGTTCTCATCATAACCAACGCGACATGAAATTTAGCAAGTAAAAAGGTTTCAAATTGAGGATAGGAGGAAACTGGGCAGAGCAGGCAGGCTTACGTGAATGGACCATTTCTACTTGTACAACATTCTTATTTTCATACTCAGGCGCAGACTATCAAGGATAAATGAATAAAGAGGAAATCGGCGTCTTCGGTTCGACCAATACCCACCATCAATCAAAATCTTGAGGTCCAGTAAGTTCGTCTTCAGATCTAACCAGTTGTGATGAGCAGCCTTGGTAACAGTCCCGGACAAGACATGCCGGTGCAAGGCAGCCAAATGGAGGAACAATAAAGAACCGTCAGTTTGCAGTTTCTCAAACGGCTAGTCTTTGCACATAGCTTCAACCGGTCAATATCGATCCAAGCGTTCAAGTATTCAACTGTCTGAGAACATAGGTACCGATCTCCTATGAGAGAGCTTGGGGGCGTAAGGAAAAGCACGAAGGGTTATCTGGCCAGACTTCGTCAATAGACTGCTTACCCCTATCTCGATGTTGTGCGAACCTGGTGGCCTTGTGTAGAGCAAGATTCTACTGGGATCATCCTTCAAATTCGGAAGAATCCGCACAACCCGAACAGTTACACTTTAACTAAGGAGAAGCGGAATTTCAAGATTTTGCATCTTGTTAGGCAAGACGGGGCTCGATTAACTTGAACTATTTTCTGTTAGTCTTGTCGCCGGAACGACAAAGAGACTGTTCGGATATGAGCCGTAGATGGGGCCAAGCTGGCTTGAAGCTTGACACGCACATCCACTAACACTCAACACTCAACACTCAACACCATGCCCTTGCCTGGGTTCCACTACATATACGGCGGGATTGAGCTTCCATCACGGGGAGGACTTCCTTTGACTCTAGCTCCCGAGAGACTTGTGCGCCGGGGTCGCGGTCCTGGTCTTGCGATGCCCCTATTCCTGGAGGGCCACTCGGAGTGCAACTTACTTTCTCCTGATGGATGGTTGAACTAGGAGACCTTCATGGGAGAGCGGAATACGACAGAAGAATTTTCAGTTCTCTTTCGGGAAAAGGCGCGTTTCTGGTAATAGCTGAGCTTAGTTACAGCTGGTGAGCGGAAGCCGGCCAAGTGGGAGACCAGGCGATCCAAGTTCAGCGTTGATACTTCATATTGGACAGTCCGACATGAGCATCATATCTGTGGCAAAGCACGAGACTCTATTTATCAGCCCTACCAAGATTCAGGGATGATCCAAGTGCTGGCGATTCGTGAATACCTACAGCCATTGAGCAGATCGACGTTAGGCCAAATTTCCGATCAAAGTGTACCCCTTCTCCTATACCTAACACTTCGGACCAAGGAAACTCATTATGAATAGCTCGAAATCGTCTGGAACCAACGAGAAACAAATACTCGCGGCAGCGCTAATCCCGCAATCCCAAAGGGGCTCATGGTTTCTTCAACGACGCAAGCCACGATCTCCGTTCTTGGACGATAGCTGCAGTCTCCGAAAGGGCCCGGACAAAACGTGCGGTGGCTGCCATGCCTCAATGGCTAGTATTGGTGAGACAATGAGCAGAATAGAAGACACTATAAAGAAGAAGGAAGCGAGATAGGACCATCATCACCAACAGGTTTGATCGTGTGGTTGTCAACGTTCCCAAACGCTAAGCTCGAGCCAAGTCTCAGACAACAAGCCAATGAAGAGGGCAAAACCCCTGCTCTCGCGACAAAGCAGCCCTGGTCGCCGAGCCGTCTGGCGGCTATGGTTGGTAGAGGCGTCTAATCAATTGGGTCACTCCGACTCCAGCGACTCCAGTTGCCGTTGGACGCTTAGAACCCGTCGTTGTGCTTGAGTGCATAGCTGGGTCCGCTTGATCATCGCAAGCGAAGAAATGGCTTCACAACCGAAAGTGCTGGGCTTGCGCTTCGCTTCACATCACGGGCTGGCAAACATTGCAGTTTGATGAGTTGTCAATGAGGCAACGCTGCACATCGGGGCCATTTGCATGCATTCACCGCTGCCCAAAGTAGAGAGTACTTTGATGTCGAATTCGAGTGACTTTGCAAGGGCCAAGCATATCAGATGGCACCTTATTCGCTCGGCCGACTGACAAGCCACACGGACAGGGGGGACCTGGCCTGGGTGAGGCTTCACGTCTGCCGGAGTGACCAGCCACGCTCGATCTGCCACGTCAGTGAAGGCATCTCAACTCCCCAGAAACCAGGGTCACCAGCCTCAAGGATCTGAGAACCTGTGGCGGACATGGGGAAATTTTTGCTGTGGCGGAGTCGCATGTTGCATATGGGATGCCTCTCTTGTAGCCACTTTTGGAAACATGTTCCCCAAATCATGCCGGGTCCTGCAGCAAGATCTAAGACTGATCCAGGTACGACATGCTAGAATTCATGGACGTAGACGTCAAGACGCGTTTGCCGCCTTGCCAGCGCATTAATGATTCTCGCCTTGCCACTATCCAAGCTGGACCTGGACTATGAGGTAGTCTTTCAGCTAGCCAAGGTGGTTCTAGAGACAGGGCCTAGCTGCACACACCGATCTGGGTCTATTTGGAGGCTCAAACTCTCACCGAACGTTTGGGACCTGACCTCGTGATAAGGCTGTCAGCACGCATGAGATTCCAGAGAATGCCTTGTGTCTTAGAATGACGTCGGAAACCCCAGGATCGTGCGTTTCTTTTCGACTGCCGACCGTTTTACCTGAGCTTGCTTTTTTGGTCTCGTGGTGTCTTACCTTGTCCAAAGTGCCCATCACGAGACTAACAATGCATGGCGGTGAACTTTGACTGTCTGCCTACGTTGGCCAATACGTAGACCTTTATCGCGCAATCGCTCTTCGCTTTGCTCATGACTGAGCGATCCATACGACTAACAAGTTTTTGCTCTGTCGGAAGCCGACTTTGAGCCCCCTCTTCGCCATCTCGCCTCTACCGAATTATAGTGCCCCATGTCAATAGTTAAGTGCAGGGGGTCTGAGCAAGACATAGTTTTTTGCAGCGAGGATTGGCGAACGATGAGACGCATTGTGGATTAGTCGTTCACTCACCATGGACTTTTTACAAGGAAAAGAAGACGTGCAGGAGAGAGGGTTATCATTATCCTGGTGCCCATTCTGACGGGTCGTGGAAGTGAAACGAGAGAGTGCGAGTGCGTGTGAATCATTGGTAGAAAATCTCTGAACGGCAACCAATGGCATCGATGAGTCCTTTGACGATTGACACTCCTGGGCGCTTTGCGTTGGGATTTTCAACGAATAGGAGGGAGGGTGAGAGACGAGATATTGCTGCTCATGGGGCAAAGCAAATTAATTTGTAGAGCGGGATAAGGCGGGACGGGATGGCTGAAAGTTGAACGCTGAAGTCGTGAGTCTTGTCCTGTCTGTTGAGTATCATGCTCTAGCATCGTGAGGCGTGCAAACTGCTGCTGCTATCTCAACACTCTCGCGTCTAGCACAGACGCCGTAGAGAATGGCCCCATAAAGATAAACTCCTCTCGTGATGCTATTCTTATACCAACTTGGCCGCTACTGTACCTTGGCTGCAGCTGCATGAGTTGCAGCTGGTCTGGGGCTTGATGTTTGACCGGCAGGGTGTATTTCGCCCCAGGATCTCTCGCCCCGGTCAGCGACCAACGACGACCAAGTCCTGTCACCGAAGCAGTTGATTCGAGGTTTGAGACTTCATGTCAGGTTGCGAAAATGGCAAAAAACATATACAATTCGAGATGAATACTGTCAGATCATCCTACGAAGGATCCGATAATGATAGACTTTCCCCAATGCGGGGGCACTTTTATAACGGGAATCGCCCGTTGGGACGGTAAAAGCTTACCCTGATTCTAAAAATGTGAGCGCCAGGTCCACTCATCCATCCATCGCTAGATCTGAAGGTCCAGGTAGGTATCTAGGTATGCAGCACAACAGCCACAGTCTTGTTGTTATTTGCAATCATGATTACTCTACTCTACTCGATGAGACGGTAGGTGTCTGGTGTTTGCTTACGCTCATAATATTGATGGGACAGATTTGGAAGGTGAGGCTGGCTATGGGCAAGACATTTTAGAGACACGCAGGCCAGATTAGCCTGTGGGAGAGGAACAAAGTGAGACATTTGATATGCATGTCTAAGACATGCATATGCCTCCAACGACGCCGCATGTTGTGCTGAAGAAGAGAACAAGAACAAGAACAAGAACAAGGAGCAAGCGCCGTCATGTTTCTACCTACCTCGGAGTCACGGACAGTTTCCTACATACTCCCCTTGAGATGATGATACCGTGCTCCAAACTCTCCCAATCCTTCGGCTCCGGACTTAGATCCATGACCCCCTGACTATTGAAAATCGAGAGGTGAAGGGAAAAGATAATCAGGTCACTGGGAATACCATTCCTGCCCCCCCCCTCACACAGCTTCATCGTCTCCAAAATGGGACGCAACCAACATCTACACCCACCAAATGTCAGGACTATACCCTGCACCCGCATCAGTTCTTGGTCAGGCTTTTTTATATGAGCGAGGTATTAGATTATGATTCGATGATATCTTTTTGCTGATAACGCTCTATCTTTCCGTATCTGTGCACTCCTTTCTTATTGTTTACCCACGTCCTCCGACATCTTGTGTTGTAGAGACCCAAGATTGGTTTACGATGAGCGGCCATCGGCCCATCCCTTTCTAGTCCACTCTACTAACCAACTAACCAACTAACCGACTAACTAACTAATGTCAACGGTCCAGCCCAGCCCAGTTCAAGATTAACCAGTCGTTTAAAGATCTCCTTCTCTCATGTTTCCGTGTCTGTCTCTCTGTTTGAGAAGCCCCACTATGGGTAGTCCACCACACCAAGGGTCCTTCAAGGCGACCAGGATTGGGAGTGCAAATCGCTACAAGGGTGTGATGCCCAATCACTGCGTCAAGATGCCATGAGGGCTTTCTCATAGGATAATATGGATATGCACCCCGAAGGAGGGAACGCGGCGCAGTAGCACGCTTGAGTTGATGTGCTCCGTAGCGACGGACACTACAGCTGTAGCAGTGTTTTTCTCTCGCTGGCCAAACGGATGACTCAAATTTGGGGAGGGTTTTTATCGCATTGCATCGCATCGCATCGCATTGCATGGCATGGCATGGCATGGGCGGACTCCACGCTCGAAATGCGATGCCTGCAACCTCCCAGTCCAGGCCAGACCAGGATTAGGAGAAACGCCACAGTCAGAGCCCTCCATGCTCTCCTCTACCTACCAAAGCAAGTATGTACCTCTGCCCATCTGTCGATGTATTCATGTACCAGATGTCGTCGTCCACTCATGATGATGGCCCCAGAAAGGCCGTCCATTGCCTAAATACTACCTATTCCTAGTTATATGCTCCCGTCTCCGTCTCGGCCCTCCCCGCTGCTACCGTCTCTTCTTGACTTACTTGCTTTTCTTACCTTATCATATCTATACCCATTCGCTCTCTAGTTTTGCCACTGTTTCGTGTCTTCTTGTCTTTTTGTCTACCATTGCATTGTCTCTCATCTACCACTGCATTGCCTCTCATATCTTAAACTTCAGCCCATCTAATTACCCTTTCCCCTTCCTTGTCTTGTCTCACTTCCTCCACTTACACTCCAACCTTGAACGACACTACTGTACTAAAGCCCGCACCTCAAACACTCATCACATCAACCGAAGCGCCAGCTCTACCGTCAACCAAACTTTTAGACGCGGGTTCATCCCACAGCCCACACCATCACCCATCGAACTAGGCCTCTTCGAGCTGATAAATTTACCCACACCAATTCTTAGAATAACGATTCCCCTTCCACACTAATAACGACGACTCTACCTTGCTCTCCCGATTCACGGTCTCGGTTACTTTTTTCCTTTTGGCTTTCATATATATCATACACACATTCATAATCTTCCCGGCGAAATATGGGATTAAGTATACGAAATCGATCCTGAAGAAGGTTGGAAGATGGAATCTTACAGATTGGGGTCTGGCATCCCGACCAGGCCCTCGGAGCCGTCTCGCATAAGACGGCCTGGTCCGGGAATGGCAATGGGAACAGAACCTGGAGTTATACCAGGAAGGAGGGATGAGATTCCACGACCATTACCGAAGCCCTCTTCCATCTCACGTCCATCAGCAAGGGCTCCTCAACCTTCTACTACTCGACGACCATCAATTCCTCAACCTGTGCCACGACCTAGCCTTAACCATCAAGCACAATCATGGGGTTCTTCTTCCACTTCAGCGTCCACACGATCAACTGTCAACCATCGTGGAGGTTCCGGATCATCATCATCAGCCCAGTCCATGGACAACCCGAGGTCTAACCCAAACGCTCTGCGTAGGAAGAAGTCATCGGTATCCGGCGATGTCAAGACAACACGGACTGGCTCATCTCGGACAGACTCCTCTTCTTCGTCTCAGCATAAGCGCCGAGGTTCACTCGACCCTGCTTTCGGCTTCCATCTGGATAGAGAACTTACCAGCAGTCCTGCCGAGATTCAAATTGCTGAGGTCATAGAGGTAAAGAAACCTTCCAGATCACCAGTGATCTACCCCGAGCTGGACCGTTATCGCAACGTTCGACGTCCGTCTGACAGCTCGGATAACCGCATTGAGGTTCCGTTCCGGTTAGCGACACACGATCTTCCACCTCCAACTCCAGCCAGCCTACTGTTTTCCGGAACTAGTGGAAGCCCATCTACTAGGTTCTCCGAGTCACCTGGGCCAGGGTCCTACAGTCGCGACACCACGCCAACCTCAATTGCTTCTCAGTCTCCTGGTCTTGTTGCGCCTCTTCGAACTCAGAATAAGAACCGACTACAAAGCCCTATCCTCAACAGGCCTCCTGTGACACGAAGAGCCGGTGGAAGTTTCCCTAACGAAGTTGATGCCATCACCGTTGATCCTCATGGCCTCGCAGCTGTTAGAGAGTCCCTGACTTCATCCTCGTCGAACTCTACCGTTCGAGAAGCCACCATCAAGAAAAAGACCAGGAACCTGCTTCCTCCACCGCCCAGTCCTCCACCACGAAAATCGTCACAGTACTTTCGTGAGGAGACATCGTCGCCCAAATCGGTGCGCAAAGTGTCAAGACCTGTTTTGCGATCCCCTTCCCCTGAGAGAAGTGCCCAATCCTCCGCCTCCCCAAGAGCCGTGCCCCCTTCACGACCCAGCAGAGATGGCACCCCCGACATGCAATCCCAACTGTTCAACCCCATGCCAGTCATTCACAGCAATCTTTCCACTCAATCCCTCCCAACAACCGAAAGACGTGGAAGCGAATCTGCAGCTACAGCCGCTTTGTCGCCCCCGAAGCCACAGTACACTCATGGAGGCCGAACAGCATCAACTTCACAGCTCCCCATCAAAGGCGAGTTGTACACTCAACCGGCAGCCAAGGCAACAGCCGAATCGAAGAAGGGCAAGGGCCTCGAACCACCTCGAATGACACGCACGCCGAGTCCCAATGTGGCAACCTCCTCATTCTCGCGCTTCCCCTTTTTCAGCCGTAAGAAGCACGCCAACGGAGCACAAGTCGACAAGACTGAGAAGGAAAAGAAGACTCTTCGCAAGGGCCCTGTAGCTGGCACAGGCCATGAAGGTTACGGACGCATCGGCGCTGCGAAGAGACGCAGTGGCAGTATCAGCAACATGACGCGCAACTCTCCTGGCAGTCAGACAACTCAGGAACCCCGTTCCAGCAACGATTCTTTCTTCGCAGATCGGGTCAACCCAGTGGTCATCGCTGGAGGTGCGGTTATCGAGAACCGAAATGCAAGCTCTGAAATCTCTCGAAGTGCAAGCTCCCAAAGCCTGGCGACTGAGGAGTCAAGGTTCGGAAGCTCGCAGTCATTGGCAGCTTCTCAAGATCAGCCTCGAAACACTTTATGGCCATCGCCCATGTCACGCACTCCTCACCCAGCTTTTGGTGCTCGCCGTCCCTCCGAGAGCAGCGATTCTGAGGGCCCTACAATGAAGTCGACATTGGCTTTCCGACGATCTGTCCACCGTCTTCGATCCTCGTCTGATGACCCCTTGAAGCTACCTCAGCCTATCAACACCTCGGGCTATGCATCGTCGCCCATGACAAGCTTTGATACCAGCGTCATGTCTGATGAGTCCCACTTCGAACTGCAACGAGAGATTTCTCACGAGGCTAAGTCTTCTCACCCTGCGCCTAAGAAGCTTGTCAAGAGGCCGCGATCTCCTCGAAAGTGGAACTTATTTGGAAGATCAACCCAGACCCAGCAGCCTAAGCAGAGCGAGAAAGTCTCTGCCACTGTCAAACCAGTGGAGAAGAAGCCCCTTGCCTTTTATGCCATAATGGATTCGTCAGAACAAGAAGACAGCGAGCCGATGGATGTCCAAGATGTCTTGAGGTTTGCCGAGGTTTACGAGAAACCACCTAGTGTTGATGGTACTCCCGAGCTTTCGCAAGGCACACCAGAGATACGGTCATCAACCAATTCTCCAGTGCGACCTGCAGAGCCAGCTCGACCGCCAAAGCGGCAGAGCATCGAGATGAAGACCAAGCCTCAGCTGCCTGTACCACAGCCGACTTTGATGTCCAAGAAGCCTACTCTACAGCCTCCGTCAACAAGCACCACTTCTGGTCGACGAAGCCGACTTCCTCAGGTCGGAAGAATCCCCAAAGTTGTGAGTCACCGTACTGAACATGTGTCGCCTATGAGCTTTTCTAGGCCTTTCAGAGCTAGCATGCAGTTGGCACCTGAAAACCTTGAGGTCTATGATCCTGAGTCCATTGCCAAAGGTCCTTCACCTTCTAGGCCTTCGACTCCTGTTCCTGATCTGACTACCGATGGTTCAACAGCAGGAAGCACCAACAACCTCTCATCAAGAGACTCCAACCCTCCTGCTTTGAGCCGAGTTGAAAAGGAGTTTTTGGCCTTTTCGCCACGTAAGGACTCCGAGGGAACCATTGGCACATCTAGCTCAAGCTGTTCTGGTATTCTTGCTTTCTCTGGCTCTACTGCCGTGATCCCACAGCCTCATGACCCCCCTGCCGAAGATGAGGTGTGGGATGAGTATGATGATCTTCTTGGAGAAGATGCTGGCAAAGCACTGCCCTCGGCAACTTCCTCAAGAGGTACACCGTTCCATCTTGAGACTTACGAGTCGAAGCTGGCTAGCAAGGAGAAGCCCTTGGAGTCGCCGACGATTGTCTTCGATAAGAAGGCAAGCCGACAATCCAAGACAACAACCATCTCTAGCACTTGCAGCGCTGATATGACTGAACGTCTCCGGGCGGCTTTCCAACCCCACCCAAGCCCTAGCACTCCCTTTTCAGTCTCTAAGTTTGTTTCGGGATACGAAGACCGGAACACCAACACTGAGGCGCCTGCAACCGGCGAGGTATCTCGACGCAGCAGCCGATCTTCCCGAAAGGCGAGACGGTCTGATGCTAGCTCCTCTTCAGAGGATGGGTCACCACTGGCACAGGTCAACCTCAGGGTTGGTTCAATGACGGTGAGCAAGTGGCTTACCTTCGGGCATGTTCTCTTCAGTGATGTTCGCCATGAACTGGTTCCTGTTGAGGGATCATTGAAGAGACACTCAATCCTTGTGATTGATGGCCTTGGTAACGATGACTGGTCGTTCTACGCTGCCGAGACATACCCGGCCGCTACCTTCTTCAACCTGTCTCCTCGCGCTCCTCTTCCTGAAGAACTCAAGAGTTCATCTTCGAGCTTTCCTCTCAGCCCTCCAAACCACCATCAGATCCAATACATGTCTCACCTCGACAAGTTCCCCTTCGCCCCTCAGAGCTTTACGGCTGTTGTGTACCGCTTCCCTGTCGCAGCTCCTGAAGCATACTACCGCAGCATTCTCACCGAAGCTCGCCGTGTGCTGAAGCCAGGAGGCTTTATCGAGCTCTCTATTCTCGATGTCGACCTGAACAACATGGGCAACCGGGGCCGACGTACAGTCCGCCGTCTCAAAGAGCGGATCAATGAGAAGACGCCTGATACCAGTCTCGGATCAACCGCCGATCTCATTGTTCGTCTTCTCGGCAAGGTTGGTTTCACTACAATCAAGGCAGCACGAGTAGGCGTGCCTGTCGCCAGTTCCGTCACTCACTCAGATAGCAAGGCCGACAAGGGCAAGGCTACTGCTGAGAAGAAGAAGGACCCGCCAAGTCTATCCGAGATGATGAGCGACAACAGCCCCTTGGCAGACGAGGGCATCACCAAGATGGTTAGCCGTGTTGGTCGATGGTGGTATACACGATGCTACGAAAACGCTGCTGAGAACCCCTCTGGAAAGAGCATCTGGAGCGATAAATCTCTACTCTCTGAATCTGAAGAGCTCGGTACAAGCCTGAAGCTCATGGTCTGTTGCGCTCGAGCTCCCCTTGAGCGCATCACCAGTGTCTAAGCACCTAACTAACACAACACATTATTTTCTTCCTCTACTTTTCTTTATCGGTCACAACATTGCGCAAGATACGCAAGTTTAATTGGAAAGCATTACTGGTTGGAAGATTCCATGCGGCGCAAGCCCATGCCTCAGAAAACGAGGCTATACCACAAGATTGAACCACAGAAAGCAATCTTTATTTCATTTCGTCCCTCTGCAGCAGAGGCATAAGTTCTCTTTTACTTGTTTGATTAATCTTCAGTGCCGCAGGTCGGGTTAGACCACGTACTGGATGCACTGGTATTTCAAGCTACGGGTCATTTTTTGGGTTCTTAATATGGGGGAAATGCCGGACATTGCACTCTGCAGCATTTGGAAATGGGGTGCAAAGGATTGGGGAAAAAAGAAAGACGGGATAGGGATGATTATGAAATCTTGATGATTGAATGTGAGGAGGAGATATGACTTGATATTTGAGCATGCTGCATAGAGATACCCATTCATGCTTTGGGGAGCCAGAACGAGATAGCAAGCGGCATTACTGTTCTTCCACTCTGATTACATTCGTTGCCCCGTTTATTGTTTGTATGTCTAGACTCTATAGGTTTAAAAGTCTACTATGCAGATTGTGTTGTACAAGATTCATGAACATCGTTCGGTCTTCGTTGGCTCAGCCTCCACCGTGCCTTCAGCTTGAGCAGTTTCTTCAACTTCTGGGTTGCCCTTGGCTTCAGAAGCACTTTCAGTTTCAGAAGCTCCCATGTTCTCAAGTTCACACCCAACTTCAGAAGATCTCTCTTGCGCAAAAGACTCAACTTCAGAGCATATCCGACCGACAGGCCATCGCCTTAGAACAGCTACAAACCCACCACCGGTGACTCGCTCACCCACCTTGGGTCGCATCACCTGCACTGCAGCGCCTTTGGGGTTTTCTCTAGGAGTAGCGGTTTTGACATCCCACTCCTTCCCACCACCAGTATCGAGAACACCGTCGGCCGTTGTTGAAACCTCAAGCTCAATGACTCTCTCAGGGCGCATAGGCTGGCTTGTGCGAGCAACCCAAGTTTGGAAGTCGGCGATTTGACTGATGGAGGGTGTGAAGATGACAAGAAGGCCGTTAGGCTGGAGGGCCTGAATAACCTGAGAAGCGTGGTCGTGAGCGGAAGGGAGGTCGAGGATTGCATGAGACAGGAAAGGTTGGTTGTCCGTCTCAGCCAGACGGGATGAGATATACTCGTCTATGGAGCCGACATGGAAGTCTATAGTAGGGAAGTACAAAGAGCGACGGAAGTGGCGAATCAGTTTATGTGCTGCGCGCGAGTGTTTAATGTTCCGGTCAAGGGTATGCAGCACGGCGCGACGGCTGGACCGGTAAGAGTCGAGGGCAGCCTGGTCCTCGTCGGCGAGATCAAGACTAAACCCGTCGGTCCTGTAGTGTGCCGTGCAGAGGGTGTTTCGCAGGCTTGGGGGCACAGCTGGATTTGCTGCATGAAGAGCACGAGCGAGGTGTAGTGTCAAGCTCCCCATTCCAGTACCAGCCTCAAATATCTCAAACGTCCGGGTTTGATGATTGGGATCTGCGTCGTCTTCTTCTTCACCAGGCCGGGAAAGGTTTAAATCGAGGAGCGATACGATGATATTCGCATGATGGGGATAGATCTAAGAGCCAATTACATATTAGCAATGGCTATTGAGTTCAATTGGCACTGTATTGTACCGGTGTGGCCTGTCGCGGGCTGTTAATGATGTATGAAGCCATGGTCGGCTCGTGAAGAGTGACAGGACGTCCCGAGCTATCATGCAGAACATCAAGCACCTGGCGACCAATGAGCTCGGACGACTTAACAGAGGCACCATAACCAAGTCTTATTTTCTTATCGGCGCGAAGAGGGGACGTAAGATGCCATTTGGGGGCTTTAATGCCCTGTTGGCGCAGGAAGAGAACGTCATTTTCTGGAGGACCGTGGGGTTAGTATCCATGATGAGACTTCGAGAGGGCAAAAGTAGGAATTGACTTACTTCGGATGGTGCACGATGAAGAGTAGAAGCGTTTCAACGGGGTAGAGGAGAGGCCCGCAAGGCCTGAAGGGTGGGACAGGCGCATGATGGGGGCTTGAGTGGTGGAGAGTTTGTCATGATGAGAATCTTGAGAGGGTTTGGTTTTGCGCCGGGGATAAATCGGAAATAGCTGGCAAGGATCACAGCTACGGCGCCGATTTGAACCTCAGTAGTGACGAAGGAAGGCATAACTATATGCTCAATAGTAATGTTGTCAAAGGAAATTGTTGGAAACAAGTACAATTTATATATGCTTTGTAGATAAATGTCTATGTATTACCTGATTTCACTACCAAAGGTATCGACTTGTAATTTTGGCCCAGGGTATCGCCTTCCCTCGTTGTGGAGGAGTTTGTTCCTTTCCTTCCTTCCTTCCAACCTTAGGTTCCGAACCTTCGCGCCTGCCTTGCACCTTCTCAATTCAAACATCTTCCATCCCGTCTCTTTAGAGCGCCGTCATTTTGAAGACTCCCCAAACTCCGCCATCATCCAACATCGTCTCGTCTCATCAGTACCCGGCGCGTCAGTTACTATTATACAATGGGGGATGTCATATCATAATCAACCAATACCAAAATGTTCAAGCACGCTTCCCCCGAATCCTGCTGTGCGGTGTTGGCTAACGCAAAACCCCAAGAATAAACGCCGGTCCATGAGACGTTAAAACCCACAAAGAAAAGATATGCTTGCTCGGTACCAGACTCCAGGCTGTGTACTCATCAATGGGATCATGATCGAATCCAAAGTTATCGCGCGCCAAGATATGTACACATACTGGCAACACGTATAGTATGTCGTGCAGTCGTTGAAGCCGCCTCCGTCACCAATACTTGTTGAAAACGCTGGCTTCGTCGAATTACATACGTCGGATCCTGATACCACGCATCAGGACCAAGAACAATAAACGATCTGAGATCCTGCTCAGATGAACGAATATTTTGAGCTCGACATGTGCTGCTCCATCGCGGCTGCCCACGAGTCCTGTGCTTGGAGCTGTTGTGGGCGTTGCTGTTGCTGCTGCTGCGACTGCCGATGCTGATACTGGTGACTATGCTGGTGCTGGCGTTGTTGCTGCTGATGAGGGATATGTTCTGGTGCGTGCTCCGTGGTATGGAAGTCCTCCTCGAAGTACACGACAACGCGAACCCCGACATGTTCTTCGAGGAATTGGACACCAGAATCGTATCGACGCCGACAGCGCTTAGTCCAGGGATCGACCTTGACAGGACTGTGATAGCAGAACATGTTCGGTTGCTGGCTACGAATAGGGAATAGAAGTCCCATGCCTCTCATATGATGCCAGAGGTCGATCGTTGCTTGCTTAGTCGCATCAGATTGAGGGTGCGCTGCGAACATCAACTGGACAATTGTATATCGCAGAACGAGGACATCGACGTTTTCGAGGCCTAGTCGTTGCTCCATTTGTCGCTGCAGCAGTCGCAGTTCTCCCACTAATTTCTCGAGCCGCTCTTGATTCACATGGTTATAGAACATGGCGAGGTCAACCCATGTTCGAGCCACATAGGGATGCTTGCGACCATAAATGGCCTCCAGTTCCTCAGCGATGGTTGGGATGCTTCCCCACAGGAGTTCCGATAGTGTGCCTGGTCCATGCTTCTGTTGCACCTCATATAAGCAAGAGAAGATCTGCCGCAGAGGATGCGACCTCTCGAAGTTGGTCGTCGAGTAAGCCGCTAAATACTTGCAGAGTGCCGTCATCATTCCTGGATCACGATGAACCATGCCCAAAAGCAATTCCTTGATTCCCTGAGGAGACAGCTTCTTCAGATCTGATTCAAGCTGTTGAAAAGCCTTCATCAGAAAATGGCCACCCTGATCGTGGTCCTTCATCTCGAAATAGTGGTTAGCCTCGAGAAGAAGATCACTTGATCCCGCTCCCCACACCATGATAGTTTGCCATCCAACTTGGGCGTCAGTCTCGACTTCGAATTGCCGACATTGTAAGAACGCTTTTCTCATGTTACTGACGATGATTTCTTGAGCTCGGAGGAGATCTGGTGATTGAAGATACCCTGGTGCTGGAGGCGGAGTTGGTGTTCTGCATCTGATGTGTGCTGGCAAGTCGGCGGGCAGTTCGAAATCGACCAAGTCATACTCGGTAACACCCTTTCTCTTCAAGTAGGTGCCCAGGTTAACAACCTTGCCGTTGCGAACGAATTCGGACACCTTGCCCTCGGCGTCGCGCTGGAATTTCATGGATAGCAGACGCTTTACTTCCTCTTCGGTATTATTCTTCACAAAACCCCATTGCGAGAATCTAGTCTTGTACATTTTTGGTCTACAAAGGATGAGTTATGGCACTCAGTGGGTGACGGATTGGGACTTACGTTGCCTGGAAGCCATACTGGTCGGCCATGACAGACATGACCTCTTTGAGTGGTTTCCTTTCCTCAAGATACAGTTTGCGAATTGTGTGCTTGAAGGATTCCCATGCCTCAGCCGGGACCTGTTCTCTTGAAGGACGGCTTCCTGCTTGAGATCGTTGAGATACGGAAGTTCTTCGTTCATTCTGAGAAGAGTTAGCAATCTGTTCCCTCACTCCAAATTTCACGAAACATACCGGAGGCAACATAGAGGAGGCAGAGGCTTGAGAAAGTTGTGGTGTAGAGGGTTCACGTTTAATAGGGGGGCTAAAAGGTCCAGGTGTAGACATTGATGATCGGGAGGGTTGTCGAACTGGCCTGGGTGGTTTGACAGGCGGCTTTGCTGGGGCCTTGCCTTTAGCATTAAAGGTGGAATTGGTATTGAAATCCAAGACCAGCTGGCTTCCAGCGTTCATAACGGGTTTAGGTGTAGAGGGAATTGGAGGTTTTGCGAAAAAACCAGAATTTGAGGAAGTACTGCTGCCTTGCGGTTGATCCAAGGAGGGCTTAGAAGTCATTGGTACAGGTGGCCGCCATATGGCAAATCCAGGTGTACCTGGCACACCTGGGGTGACTGGACTGGGTGTGGTGACTTTGGTGTTCATGCCAGAATTTGGCATCAATGAAGGCCCAGCTATGGATGATGCCTCCATCGTTACTCTATTGTTGTTGACCATGAAGCTGTTCATACTTCCGAAAGGACCGGACGACGAGCCAACACCTGGACTGTGGACTGGTATATCATGAAATCCGCCAAAAGCGAGGGCGGGCGGCGGGCTAACGATCGGACTGGTGACTCTTGAATGGCCACTTAAGAGTCCATAGTTGGGCTCTGCAGGACTGGCGAGCGGACTCGTAACGATAGGCGAGGTGACACTGAAGTTTCCGAAGGGCGAGGAAACGGGAGGCTCTTGATGTACTGGGCTTGTTACGACGTTTGATGGTCTTGGAGGTAGAGGGGGCGCAAAGGATTTGTTCTCGAAATGCGCAACCAGACGTCCAACGCCACCTCCTCCACCATGCGAGGAGCTCATATTATCGAGTTCGACATCTTGAGACATAGGGCCATGTTGATCGAATCGCATGTCATATTCTGCTGACGGAGTTGGCGCCCAATCCATGCCGGATGAGTCGCCATAGGATGCGCCAGCATCGTGATATGATTGCGAATCTCCCGCCGAGAAACTACTTGTGTTGTTATTGTTCATGGTGAACCTGTGCCAGCCTTGGTCGGCGAAACCATACGACGGATCCTCATTGTTGTCGGAAGGGCGAGGCCCGCCTGCTGAATGGTTAAACATATCGCCGGTAATGCGCAGGCCGGACGTGAGAGGCCCGGTCTGCTGGCTGAAAGGCAGTCAATGACGGACTGAGGCGAGTCGAAGGCCTCGGCTGTGTCCTCAGTCGCCAATGCGAGAATTCATCACTCGTTAATGTGGCGAGCGGGAGAGCTCAGATGGAGGTTCGAGAACGAGAGGATGAATAGGCGGGCAGAAACGCCTATGTCTATCGGTACGTATAATAAGGAAGAGCGCTCGAATGGACGGTACAGGCAAGAGCAGAGCAGAACCAAACCAAGAACGACAAACCAGCGGACACTACCAGGACTAGGGTGTCTGCCGCCTGTAGGACAGTGCAGTGAGTCGCACCAAAGCAACGGCCAGGGCTTGCTAACGTTATCGTTCCCCAGACTTGACGCACCAGCTAGACAAGATATGGGTGGTGCTGTGATAGGACCATCAACGCAATGGGAGCTAGAAAAAAGACGGGGAGCATCCACGGCCAGAACGCCAAGTAATGCGCGTGAGAGAGCGCCAGCAAAAGTTCCCTCGCCAAAGTTTCCCAGAAAGGCAACCCAAAATGTTGTCTAGAGGAGGCTGGAGTGGGTTCTTTGAGGGAGATAAGAGGAAATCAGACTTATCCTCGGCTCAGCAGTTCTGAGGGTTTATGGTTGAAACCAAACGCGGTCCAAATCATTCAGGCACGGCAAAAAACACAGCAGCAATGACTCTCAATGCCAACGACTCGAGTTGACGGGCTGTGCAGAGGCGATACTAGAGAGAACGAACCCAAGAGGACGAATTATGAATTTGAGATTCAACACCACAGAGAGAGAAGGGCCGATAAGGCTGCACTGGGGTCAATGATACTCAACCAGTCAGATGAAAGATTTCAGGGGTGCGCTTGTGAGAGCATGCGACCATGCTGCCAAAAACAGAAGGTGAACAAGACGGAGACACCACCCTAGCCTAGAAGCACCAATCATATTGACTCGATACGGCTCTAGGGGCTCGTACCGACAAGGAAATCTGCCGAGGGGATGAGCATTCCAGTGTGTTATGCTGTGTTTATGCTCTGAGGATATTGAGTTCTGAGATATTCCAGAAGGCTTCGTTATCTTGGTTCTCTTTCAGCTCAGCTGAATCAAAGCCACCATGAGAGACAAGACGCGACTCTATTCCCTGACATTGTCAGGTGCTGCAGGAGAGACGACAGGATCGGCACGGCACATTCGGTGGACAAGAAGAAATGGGAATGGCTTCGGAGAAGCCTAGGACGTGGACGTGGACTTGAACTTGGAAACTCTACTGGCCATCCGATCGCTTCGGCCGTGGCGTACGCCACTGTCTGTTTGACCTGCTGTTTCTGAGGCCACACCATGAGTTGGCCTGAGTGGCTAGTGACAAACTTTGCCAGGCGTTGTCACCCTGGAAGCTTTGCTGCTTGAGCGCGAATCAGGATACCGAGACAGGCTCTACTGCAAAGCTCAGTATCTCAACGCGACGGAGCTCTATCGATCTTCAATCAGTCTGCTCCAATCAAATGAGGAAACGGCCCTGTGATGGTGGTTATCTTGCAAATTGACAGGAGACACAATGTTGTGGGGGAGCGAGAGCCGTTCTTAACTGGCTCTGTAGCCAAGCCGGCTCCCGCCGATAGCCTACAAATGAGCCTTCAAGGCTTTGATGTTGTTCATATGGATTATGGCGCCGTTGTCTTAAGTTTCGTTTTCCCGTAATTTGTTCCGAAGAGAAGGAAATTCCGAACGTTTGGAAGAAGACTAACAACGCCTTACTGAACCCGAATAACGCAAGATTAACCTTGAAAGTCTTGCTTTCTTGAATGATTCGACAACCGCGGAGTTACTATGTAGTTGTGATTAATTGTTCGCCTTACGTGAGGGTGTCGGTATGGGCTGAAAATGGAACGTTCCATTTTGGCTGGAGCCATGACATGCCACACAGCCCCTGGTCTACCAACGGCTCCTATGAGTCGAAATGGACTCGGCCGAGAGAGCGGCCGAGTTATCTCGAGGAATTGATGTGTCTCGTTCGAAGATAACGAGTTGCTTGTTATTCTATGCAATACGCTTTCAAATATCATACGGATATGACCGTCAATGCAACTCGTCAGAAGAACAAGTCTTGGTCTCCAATTCAGGTTGCTATAATAGCGTCTGTTTTATGCCCGAGTGTCCTGGGGATATGGCCCAAGACAGCATAGTCAAACCCATGCTTGCCTTGCCTCGCTTTGCATGTGCGTGCTTTTCTCGATACTGGCACCCCCTGTCCCCTGCTCCCACTGAGCGACGGAGATCATGCCGCAACTCCATCTCACACGATCCAGTACGCTCGTCATCGGGTCCCTGAAAGCACTCACTACAGTTTACTCCATAATATTACTCTAGATGCCGTGATGCTATACGAGATTTACGGTGTCTTTCTTAGGGATCTCATTGAAGCAGATTGATGAAGAGTAAGCCACTGCCAAGGCTGAGATCAGCAGTAGGGTCAAGCTACATAGTACGCGGTAATCTGGTCCGCATCCGCGGCGTCTCTAGCTAAATGCTCCGAGACATAGTCTACGGCGCATATCGCTGGATGCGGCATCACGTCTGACAACATCTACAGCTAGCCTGCTTGATGTGCCCCCTACGTGTTCCATCCGTCCTTCTTTTCTTCCTTTCGAAGGACAGTGATAAGGGGGGAAATTCAAGGCAGCCAGGGGGAGCTGAGTCCTTGTGCTGATATTGAATTGTGTGTTCATTGGACGGCTCCTGGTAGATTGAGTTGACTCATGACTTCATGGCTCGTTGTCTGTTGTCCCCAGCAGATAAAAATAGCCAGATCAGTGGCCAGGCCTTGCAGATCTCTGAGCTGATACAGAGGGGTTCCAGCTGATAAGACAAATGTGACCTTGTGTTAAGCGACTGGTCAGTCATCGACGAGGGGGAACAAGCCCGCCGAAACGGAGTTGGAGGTCAATATAAGCATATTTTTGTTATGGGAATCCAAGGCGCCAACCCAAAGCCACCAGCGACATTACGACCTGGGATACGATGTGCAGTCAAGCCTCGAGTCAAATTGACCTTTGCAACAAACAACGAACGGGCCGGTAACTCTATCAACGTCGACCATTGTCAACTTTAGCCTATGAACGAAGAATGGGTTGCAAACAAGATAAATAAACATGACGGGATCAATACGGCACTTTTGAAAGCATGAAAGAGGGTAGACATGTCCATGGGGAAGACAAGCCAGTCAACCGGCCATTTTCAGAAGCTATTGTTCTTTTTGCAAAATGGGGAAGATGATAGAATGCTCATTGCTTGTATCCCTTATGAAGGTATTCTTGCAACAAAATCATCACGATGGAATCAGACGATGCTGATAAGAATACAGCAAATGGCTTTCCAATTCGACAACAGTTGTTGCGGCGCAACAGAGCAAACAAACAGCATTTTACGAGAGAGGGAGGGTTCACGCAGCAACTACCTCAAAGTCATGCTCTGGAAAACATCACTACATTCAATGCCTCGTAAAGCAAAGCCAGTGTTACCAAAGTTTATGTTATTCCAGACACAACGCTAAATAGTTGAATCCGTGTAGGAACAAGTGAAAGAATCTTGTTGCACAGTTTCTCACAATTGAGAAGGTTGTTTTTTCACACTAGGCACAAGAACATGTTAGAGTATAAAAACACCTTTCTATCCATTTTGGTATAACCTTTTTCTACTCCTGAAAGCCTACGAGTGGCATGGTTTAATGTAAAAACGAAGAAACAAAGTGGGTAATCGAAGAATAAAACAAGAAAGGATGTCAAGCTAGAATGAAGCGAACCCAAGACAACCGAAAAAGACAAAAAAAGACGTATGCCAAAACATAAACACATGCTAGAAATACACAACCGAACCGCATCATACTAATACCCATGGAACAACACCTTCCGTCATTCTTCCTGATTTGATCAATCCGTTACCCATGTGCCCCTTTGTCCCGTCATGTAGTCGTATAAAGATTCGTAGAAGGGGCGCGCCATAGATTGTAATGTAGTTGTAAGGGAGCCGCCGGCGTGTTGGCAGCAGCGCAACCGATGGTTCCAAAAATCATCGAGTTGGTTATGGGGAATATTTGAGAACAGACCTCTGGTCCAAGTTGAAAGAAGTCAAGACGCTGTCGGTGACTTTAGAGTCGCGCAAGTGAATGTCAGGAAACTTCCTCGCCGTCCTTCTCTTCGCGGAAACGTATTCCACCTTCGACATTGATGGCGCCTTGAACCCAGGGGGTCTTGGCCACCTTATCGACGGTCCAACGGCCCCTGGCTCGCCTTAGTAACCCTTCCGTGATCTCCATAGCACCGAGGAGACCCTTTTGCTTGAACTTGGCTTCGTCGCCATCGTGGTCGGTGTCATCACCGTAGTATTCTACCCATTTCCATTCGACCCTCGCGATACGGTGGCTGGTGCGACTGCGCATGCGATGCGCTTCACTCATCCCTGGATGAGGATCAAAGGGAAGTCGAGCCTCAAGAAGGGCATACAGAAGAACACCGAGTGACCAAGCATCGGTAGCTCGTCCGTCGTAAGGCTGTCCCATAATGACCTCAGGAGCTGCATAGTCTTCTGATCCACATCGAGTTTCCAGTTTCTCATCATCGGCAATGCGTCTCGAAAGGCCTAGATCACTCAGAATTACCACTGAGTAAGGGTAGGTAGTCCAGTCGATCGATGGGTCTGCAAGCTCAGAAGGGGTAAGGTTTACGAGGACATTCTCGAGTTTGATATCTCGGTGAACAATTCTCCTTTCGTGGAGATAGCTCACCGCACCGACCAGTTCGGCAAATATTCTTCGCAATAGAGGCTCCTTGAGCACACCACGATGAGTGGTCGCGATATCAAACATATCACCTCCAGGGCAATAGCTCAAGACAAGAATGGCCCGAGTAGGCTCAATGCTCCAAGCTTTTAGGTCGACAAGCGAGGGATGGTGGATGGAAAGCATGATTTCTAGTTCACGTTTTAGACTCATCTCAACACGTTCCTCGCTGGCGCCGCCCTTTGGACCATGCTCGCAGACCTTGACCGCAACCAGAGTCTTACGATCAAGGCTCTGTTCCGGTTTCGGTGTTAGTCTTCCGTGGTCAACTTCAGGAGAGTCTTCGTCGGGTTCAATCTGGCTTGTAGCTAGCATGACCCTACTGAAGGTTCCCTGACCAAGCATTCGCACGGCCCTCCATCGGCGACGCTTCTTATCATTGCGTCCGTTTGCTTCGAAATATTCGAATCGGGGTCCTTTGAGCTTACTAGGGCCATCAGCAGAGTCTCGCGAAGACTCGCTTGGTGGAGGAGTTGGTGGCTGAACCACCGAAGGTGTAAGTCCTCGCGATTCTGCCAGGTTAAGCTCTCTCCGAAGCTGGGGTTCATGGGACCGTGCTGAAGCCTCGGCGTTGGGTCGTGCTGAAACGGATATTTGTCTCTTAGGAATGCCCATAGGATCAGGAACGTATTCGCTCACGCTTCGGTTTCGCGTATGCTGTCGTGGCTGCTGATTAGAAGGCGATTGTGTATGAACATGGTCGCCAGGCTCGAGGGTTGAATAAATTTTACGTTTAGCACCATTAGAAAGTGCTGCATCAATCGATTCACCTGTACTCGTAACCAGAACAGAGCCCTCTCCTACGCTTTTGAGGCGCTGTTGAGGAGGTGACGCAGAACCTGCGCTCAGCCTCTTCCAGGGTCCTGGGGAATCACCCGACATGAGCGGGCTTGGAAGAGGCGTCATATCCCCCATAGCAGAAATAATAGGACTAGGAACCAAGCTGCTTGTGCCGCTGGCAGAGCCAAGACTGTTAGTCAAGGCAGCTTTAAGACTTGGTGTCCGGGAGATGGGATGAAGGCTGTTGGACGAAGCCCTGTGGTTCAACGTCAACGAGCCACGGGATGAACCACTGCCACTCCCGTTGCCGTTGTTAAATGATTCACGGCGGTCTGGGGTTACGGGACGTGCGGCAAAGTCAGTTGAGATACGCAAAGATCCCACAGGACTGACGGAGCGTCTTGGAATAGCCGGTGATCCAATGGACAGGGTATTGGGTTGTGATGGCGGGAGTTCGCCCTCTTGTATGGAAGTCGGTGCTATTGTATCCGCACGGAAATGAGCAAGCGGTGGCGTTGTAACAGAGACATCAGGAAGCGTGAAGGACGACAAGGGACTGGTGGACAATGTAGCGTAGGCATGGTCGTGCCGACGGGAAGTTGGTGTAAGGGAGGCCCCAGCACGAGAAGGTGTATGTGCAGGAACTGGTATGGGACGAGAAGATGAACGAAGGGAGGTATCACGACCTCTAAAAGAGTTGTTTCCTGTGTCTCGAGAGTTGTCGTCGAGGGGCAGGGCCGTCGCAGTTCGGGGGGCGTGGGGCGTGTTCATGGCTCCGCGCTGTCGGGTCGTCGGAGTCGCTTAGAACCAGATTAAGGCCTAGCGAATTTCAAGGAGGGGGAAGTCGAGTAATCGTCGTTTATTTAGATCGCAAGACTGTTGAATTGGCTGTCAGCCTGCTGCAAATGGGATGAGAACGAAAATGGAATTGGCTAAGTCGCTGTAATCCGAAATCCAGGTGGGGTGACGAGTGTTGACATTCAGAGGCTGAGAGACAATGCAGTTATGAGATCTTGAAGGCCTTAGGAACGTACCTTGGCGCAAGGGAAACTCTGGGGGAATGCGAATGCGTCAAGGGAGCACGGTGCTAAGGAATGGGCTTGGCGATGCTGATTGAGGGAGCGTTGATCGAGTCGAAGGAGTCCAAGGGGGTTGTTTATAAGGACGAGGAGAACGGCGGAAGGAAGAGGAGAAATGGGCCAAAGGCTCTTCTATAACGCGAACATGAGAGGCGATTCGAATCGTCGTTCAGAGGCGGGAGGGTGAATGTGCCGACAGTGTCGCTCAAACAGAGCGAGAACAAGAGAAAGAGAAGAACAGAAAAGAAAGAAGAGGAGAGGTCAAAGGAGTCAAGATCGACGTGAACAGCCAAGATTTGGGTGGTTGATCGTTCGTGGGTCCAGCACAGCGCAGCACACACAGCACAGCAGCAGTAGCAGTAGCATGGAAGGTCAGGCCTTGCTTGACCTTTGAACTGCGAGAAGTGAAGACAGGCTCCCTAAAGGAAGGGATGCCAGAAAACTGAAAGAGCTAGCTGACCATGGGTGACAGAAATATTCAGGCAAGGTCTTGATAAACTAGGAGGTGTTCATGACTGCCTTACCTGGTTATTTTAGCCCCCTATTCTTTTGGAGGCACCGCACTTGGAGGGCGTGACTCCCACTAGCTTCAAGGACTAGCCTAGCACAAGTGCAAGTGCAAGTGCTAGCACCAGAGATTAGGAACTGGGGATCAGAGCGGGTCCCCGTTTGTCTCTGTGACTCGTTCCGTCTGAGCTTGTCTCGCTGTTGTCGTTTCTGTTCTTTTCTCGGTCGTTTGTGTTTGGACTCGCTTTGGACCAATCCGCTTCCCCCTGTATGTCTTCTTAGATAGAAAGGAGTTCTCCTTCCTCGAGAGCAACTGACCTTGTTAATCACCATGGGAGTTCATCCACTGAGGTGGGCTCTGTTCAAAGCTTTGGCAGCGGGTGAGGAAAACCGGGGCCGTCACAGTGATAAGTCGATAGTAGCTTTAGGGACCCCTGCAGCGTTGAGCGCTATCAAAGTTACTTGCACACAATGGAATCCTTATCGACGGATGCATGTGCTTTTATGCTTGGAGGAAGGAAGAAAAGGAGGGGTTCGAGGTTGGGATTAAGTTAGGCTTGCGTTGAAATTGGGTCCAGGTAAACTTTGTTTTGCTCAGTCGTCGACGGCCGTGGATGTTGTGCAGGCGATGGTGTCAATTGAGGTGACGGCGCCTTTAATGAGGTGCAGGGAGCTACAGATACCTTAGTAGGTAGGTACCTAGGTAAGTAAGCGGCAACGGTAACTGTAGCAGTAGCAGTAGCAGTGGCCAAGACGGGCTCGAGAGCTGGGGAACCAGGACAATTGGTCTCGTGCAGGAACGTCAAATATTGCAATACAATCACTTTTACGGATATGGTATGTATGTTGTTGGGCGTGGCGTGGTGAAATTAATAAGGTCACGCTGAGCTGAGCCGGGAGTGCATGGACTTGTAATTTCCTGGGAGAAGATTATGTCCTAGGGTCGAAGATTTCCCTCAATTGAAGATGCAGATTGATTGTAGAGAAGAATCAAAACGAAAGATCCGGCGGAAACAGAAGGTCAAAAAGGACGCTGCAGCCTGTGTTGGAATGGGGAACAAATGGATGATTCATGTGGAGGTTGATGATATTAACGTTACGATCCAATATCTTAGATACCACCACCACCACCCAACAAAATAAGCAGAATGTCCAAGCACAAGCGTTGACAGCTGACAGAATACTTACACGAGTATCTCATCTATAACACGAACTTCAATATTGATTATTCCGTATTCTAATTATTCCGCGATTATTTCCACTAATTAGCAGAGACTATACGAGGGGATGAATTACGGTAATTCACCAAAGTTGGGCAATTGAGTATACCAAACAAATCTAACTTTTCCAAGATGCAAGCTCAGATCTGATAGGGAACTGAATGACTCAGTTGAGATAGAGGTCAGACGCAAATTACAGAGCATTTGATACTGATACAGCACACTTCAGTACTTTGCACGCAAGGTAACTTGCAGGGGCTCATCTGCAAAGTAACGTTTGGCGCTGTGCTGCTTCGTTACACCTGCATGCATTGCCCCATATTTTCTCGGCCTTCGCTGTCTGTTTGTGGCATCCCGAGAGAGGCAACCAGGATTCACACAAGCGAAACACAGATGGTCGCGCAGTAACGATAGCGACAAAAAATAATGCCGGCTTCATTTTTATGTGTATCTACTTGCATTGGATCCTTTTTCTCTCGCATTGACGCTGGTATCAGGCAAACATTTCATGAGCAGGCAAGCACTAACAAACTCTCACTAACATGGTACAGTACAAAACACTCACTCTCTGGTCTACCTATCTATCTCTCTCTCTCTTGGAGCTCGCTCTCCAACTCTCTCCACTCTCAATCCACGCTGCCACGCTGCCCTATCCCACTGCCGCTGCAGAGAGCCCACCAAGGCGGCCACTAAGAGCCCTATAATCGCCCACCCGCTCCATTCCTACGCATTTCTGCGATCGTCCCTTGATTCCATTGCAAACTGGTCCCCTCACCCCTTGTCACTTTTTGCTTCATCATGACGTCGATAGCTGTAACTTCATGAGTCGTCACATGCACCGCTCTTCTATGTCATCGCCCGATCCCTCCGCTCCGGACCTCCGGTCTCTCGACTGCCGAAACCCTCCGGGTTCTTCGGCGTCCGTAAAATACTACCCTCACCTCTCTCACCTTGGGTAAGCTCCACGCAATGTTCGTTTTGCCAAGTTTTGATGCACTCCGGCCAACAAAGCCCTCCCTGTCACCCAAGGATGCGTCTCGAATAACTAAGACCTTAGATCTATCTTACGGGATATTGAACTCGCCGACCAAATGAATGAACTTTGACTGCATCATGGACGAACATACTTGAATGCCGCGCCGGGCCATAGATCCTTTCGGACCACTCGCATCACCGAGCACACATCCATCATTTTTCAGTTCCAGTTTCTTTCACGCCTCCGGAATTCGTTGCCCTTTGATGTGATCCTCTGCCTCGACCACATGGCCCATCCGCTGACATTATTGGCTTACTTGCAGCGACACTCTAATTCTACAGACCACCCATCGTAATGACAAATTATAGTAGGCGCTGAAACACCGTGGTATTCTTCTAGGAGAGCTCAATACGTTTTCGGATATACCTTTTGCTATTGCGGATAGTTACTGCTCTAGGTCAATTTGGAAGCTCTCTGCGTCCAGTCGCTTGAGGACAACGTCACTTACATATCTGTCTGCTGAACTTGGTACTGCATGTCTGCATTTATCGTGAGTTGGATTACGGCGGGGAAGCCATTTCCAGAACTGTTTTTGCTGGCCGAAATTCCATAAAGCTAACACTCGTTACGTACCCTCTTAAACACTGTTGTACGCACACAGCCTTGAGTGACGTGCCTCTAAACAAGACACGAAAAATCTAGGCAAGGACAGACAGGTAAAGAACCTTTGTTTAAGATATTAATAGCATTCATTAACTAGCTCTTTGCGGAGTACAAAGCTTTTAACATCCATCCCGCTAACAATAATAACTTGCTGGGTTGGTTTATCAGATGCAAAAATGATATGATCGTTCATTGCATGTAATAATAGCAAAAGACAAACTCCGGTACAGGGAATCGAACCCTGGGCTCCGCGGTACTGATCCCTCAACTTATGAGAGCGCGAAATGTTAGCCACTACACCATACCGGATTACTATCGACTTTACAAATAAGAGTCATAGACTGATGCAGCCGTTTCCATCACGGCCTTTTCTTATTATTCCTACTGGAATGCTCTTTTTCACTAGAGTATTATGAGAGCTCCCATTATTCCTTAACAGAGACATGAGCCCTTGTGGCCTTCTTGAGGTAGTTCTAGGAGATAACGAGGGTAGTGGTTCCTGGCATATAGACTTCTCCTACATGTCATTACTGTCCAGGTGCTACTGAACAGAGCCAATGGTCTGGAAAGAGACCGCTGTTAGCTAAACCTGTAGGATATACCAATAAATTGTCATGGTATCTTACTTCTACCTCCATTGTGTTGCCGTCTGCCTGCATTGTTCGTCAAGTATCCCTAAGAAGGCTGCAAATACAAGACAACCCTCGAAGGTTCATGCCACAACGAACTCGACAACACACCCAAGAGCCTTATTCAGCTGCCGCTAATGCAGGGGTCTTTTGTCTAAAACAGGCTGGCTTCAATGAGCATACAGCTCAGGTTGTTACCTCGTTACAATGCAGGACTTGATCCCCAACGCAAAACATCACGATGCCACGTTGTACTTGACCAGTCAACACCATAAAAGACAGAGTCAACAACAATAGAATAAGCTTTTGTAAGATGGATACAGTCTTTGCAGATCCATGATATGGTCCCGCTTCAACTAGACTTGTGTACACAGCCCCAGGAGGTCGCCAGTTGTGGCCTCGAAAAATGATACCGCTTTCGTCAAAGATGCCCACCAGCTACCTAGTAGTCTTCTAGACTGATCCTTCTTTCAACCATCAGTATTTTATTATAAGCAGAGATTTTCCCCTGTGCCTCTTGAATCTCATTCCTAATAGTGTCTTCGTCGTAATAAAATGCTAAGTCGTAAAAGCGTTAGACCCGAAATCCTCGCTCAATATATACAGACAAAGTCGTATTCCACGTCGTGTAGAACCCCTTGTATATTTAAATACAATGCAGTAAGCAGATGCTGCAGGCATCATGTCAATCCCAAAGTAGGAATCGCACTACCGTGCCCATCCTCACCCCAGTGCCAATCAGGCACCTGCTGAGCATCCCAGCTGTAACTATCCCCCGGACTCAGGGTCGCTGCGCAGGATTCAGGCAGATTTGCAAAGGTACCGGTCTCCCTGGCAAAGTCTGATAAGCGTGTGAGTCGTAGCTCATGCACTTGGGCTGCCTCGTCAGCCTCCCCGCTCTTGCGCAGTGCAGACTCGAGGTTTGCGAGACATGTGAGGTGGATCCTCTCGTCGCCTTGGCTGGCGGTTATGAGGTGTGATGCTTCGCGGAAGCACTCAATTGCCAAGGAGAAGTCACCCATCTGATAGCTGTAGTTGCCTAGTTGAATGTTCATACCTGCTTGTTGTTCTTCGTTCAGGTCCCAATCTTTTAGCGTTTGGAGGCACTGCATTGCCTCTTCGATCTTCCCCTCGGCTGTTTTCGCATTGCATATGATGCCTGTTTGTAAGATTGCAAGCTCGCGGAGCCAAGGATGCCGTAATTGTGTGGCTTCTGCCCGGGTTCTGTATTGTGTAGCGACACTGAGTGACTCTGCTGTTTGACCATGATGGACAAGACAGTCAATGTGGTCGCAGTATAAAATTGTGGTTAGGGAATTGGCGAATCCAATTCGCTCCTCAAAGAGAGGTACGAGAGAAGAGTAGAGTCGTGTGGAGAGTTCGTAATGATCAGAGAAGCCCTGGGACCCAATAATTGTCCAGATTTGTGTCATTGGGTGATCATGGCCCAGTACAATAGGTACTAAGCCAGCGAGGTAGTTCATGACAATGTGAAGAAGGTCTTCTTTGTGAAATCGATGGAGATACCACAAGAGGAAAGCTGTGCGCACAGCGAAAACTGGGCTCTCGGAGGCGATTATCTCCTTGAGCGACTCGAATGCTGGAGTGAGGAGAGTGCTTATTGAGATCTCGTCTTTTCTCATCATTGACCTGTTGACAAGACCAAAGCTGGCTACCACACGTTCAAACAGTTCGACGCTTCGGTCGCCAGGCTTTAGGCTGACACAGTCGCCATTATATTCATGGTTCCATACACCGTTGGTGAAAGAGGAGTCGAAATAGTCCTTGAAGAGATTGAGAACTTTTTCAACGTTGGAAATCTCCTTCGTCGGTGGCGGTAACGAGTGATGACTCGGTGTTGGTGACGGTGTTCGACATTGGACCTCGAGAGTCGTCTGGATGCTGGGCACAACGCCCGCTCTAAAGCGTGCAACGAGGCCCGGATTCCGTCGGATGTATCTGTTTATGTTATCCAGGTCGACTGGTTGACCACGTATAGTAAACTCTGATATCTTTCCCTGCGCCTCACGTTCAGTCCTTAGGATAAGAATAGCGAGAACCTCATCACTCTTGAGCTTCTTATCGAGGCCCCACTTCCAGATCCTCGACTTGTACATCTTGACACTGCAAAAGGAGTCAACACCCAAGACTTTGAGAGACAAAGAGGTTTTGTTTACACACGTTGCAGTGAAGCCATGCTCACGCTCGAGGACTTCCATGACCTCTTTGAGCGGGCGCTTCTCTTCCTGGTAGAGCTTCGTGATCACCGGACGTTTCTTCTCCCATTCTGAGCTGGGGATACGTCTCACGGGTGCGCAGCGAGGGAAGCTCATATCGGTGTCGTCAGAGTCGCCGGGTGAAGTGCGACGTCGAGCGGAGAAGACGCTCGAGGTAGCCATCATAGCATTTCTGGTGGGCTACGTTTTGCGATAGTAAGGCTGACTGATGGCTTTGTTGCTGACGCGGCAGATGTGATTGAGTAAGGTAATTAATTGTTTACGGAGCGAGGGCCCATATGAAGTTTTATGGGAGAGGGAATCAGGAAAGACGTCACATTAAAGGCGAAGATGGAACAAAACGAGGAGAAATGGATTCAAGGCAATTAATTAATGATCAAGGTTTGACATACTTAGGCCCAGACCCTGTCTGTTAATCCTCTCATCAGCGCAGCGCGGCACGGCATGAGGCAGCCTTGAGGGATCACCCCAGTCCGTTCCATTCAGCCCAGCCCCATAGGGCCAGTGAGAGGGTGACAGGACAGTGCAGTACCACGAAGTCGGGTAAGACGACTTGGACACAGCATCTCCCCCTCCTAAAACTTAGCGATATCTCACCTTACATGTGTGTGCTAATGTGCTATCCATGTCAAATGCGTTTCTAGGGTGGGGGCCGTTTTCTCGAGTCATCCATGTCGAAGGGAACACAGAGTCACAATTCATGGGTATCTTACCTTAGGTACTAATGGTACCTAGTAGGAGGTAACTAGGTATGGATGCCTCGCGATAATCTTGGATCCGGTGTCTTGTGCTTATCCATCGGCTCACTTTTAGTTTATCTAATTCCCTCAATGCCATAAACTAGATACACATTTATTATCGCGATCGTTAATTATGCCAGTCTTTTGGCTCTCATGTTACATTCGTTGGTTTCATTTCTCCTTCAGCCCTACAGAAATGAGAGCCACTGTCCGCCCTTGTACTGTAACCGTGCCCCATAAGCGCCCGGCCATCTCCACTCTTCGGGAGCGAGAGGCGCTCTAGTAGCCGTTGCTCGAGACCGACACCCACTTCAGCCCTCGGCCGTGTGGTCTAGATCTGTCAATCACTGCCTCCATCTGGCTAATTACGGAGACGGATAGACAGACAAAGGGTTCTTTGTAAGTGGAGGCCTGAATAGCAGCATGTACTGCGTCAAACTACCTACGTCAACAAGCATCTAGACCGTTCTAACAAAGTTCAATCTTGGCTGGCATAGATGGTTGACAGCGATGACGAAAATCTCATTGTAGAGGCATAGTTTATACAGCTGTACTACGAGAATTGCCTTATGCAATAAAACAATACATAAGTACTGTTTATTGCAGTACCTACTCCCCAATTCATTGACCAGCAGCAAAACAAAACTGAACCTCTATACCTTGCGCAACCCATCGTGACCCCTAAAAAGGATAAAGGATAATAAAAAAAGACACTCAAGTTTGGCCCAAACTGGGATCACATGTGCACAACTCTTCTCATAAGACTCATGAACAAACGCATGCCGTCGCAGACTTGGCCTTACACCCAAAACAACTCCGTCAAGATAGAGCCTGGCAAACCGCCCCGATATCCTACCAGCCGACAAAGAACCCCATGGCAGCCTGACTAGGATCGAGGGGGACATCTGGCTGCATATACGGAGCCCAGGAATCGTCGGCGTCGTCATCTGGCATCTGATAGTACATGCCGTCTTCAACAGGAGAGCCCATGCTAATGCTAGAGTCGTGCTCGCCTGCAGCTTGATCATCCTCGCTAGCCCCAAATGCATCGTCTACAGTATTTTCGAAGGTTGCATCCAGATCCGGACTTTGATCATACATTTCTTGAATAGCTATATCATTATTAGTCCAAGTACCAACAGAGGCATGGCAGAAGACTTACTGGAGGACGCTTGAAGGAAGAAATCGAAGGCCACGGATTGCAGTTGCGCGAACACGTTGGGGTCGAACGGATACATGTTTGCAACGCCAGCAGGAATCACTTCGTTTCCTGGCATGTACAAGTTTGCAGCCTTTGGGAAGAACTTGACCGCAAATGCGGCACCAATGGCCCCCTCGAACAAGCCAGACAGGTCTGGTTGGTTCCGAGTGCTCAAGGTCTTCCATCGTCCAAGATCTTGATTGAACCTAAATGTGTTTAGTAATGCTAAACCGACAAAAATTGGACATTGCATACTTCTCTTCCAGCTCTTTGACTTGGCCTGGCACCTGAGGAATCAAGCTATACGCCACTATGAGAGCAGGAAAGGTTGAGATGAGATCAAGTGGTTGATCATTCGTCCCGATAAACTTCAGGCAATGGAGGCCATTTCCTAGAACAGCATCTGGGTGCTGGCAAAGCGCCTCGATTTGCTCAAGGCTGTCCATTTCACATCCTTCCAAACTGAGTCTAATTCTACAGAAGTGCTTCAGCCTCCGACATGCCAGCCTTAGCCGCTTGAGGAAGTTCCGAGCTAACTTATATCGAAGCCTGTAGCTCTCTGTGTAATCGACAATCTTTTCCGTTGGCATTTGAGCGTCGTGGGAAGAGTGGAAGTCGTGAGGCCCCGGTTGGGTGCCCTGAATCAGTTGCTGGTAATAGTCGCTGATCTCCCTGGGCGCATGAGAAAGTTCGTTCTGGATGAGATCGATGTTGCGGAGAATCCTGATATCTGATGGTTGCAGGTGAAGTTCGATCGGTTTCCGAAGCGCCTTTAAGTCGCCTGTCGTCACGAATTCCTGGAAGCCAGCTTCCAGTTCCTTCAAGCCATCTCTTTCTTGTGCCGGCTGAGTGCGGGCCAGCAAGAAGAACGTTTCGATATTCTCCACTTCAGAATCCAAATTTCGAAGGGGCATCTGGGGAGGTAAGCCCATGGGGTTCGAGTCATTTGGAGACTCCTCCAGGGAAGGCTCGTGAAAAGAGTGCTGATTCATGCTCATTATGTGGAAAGGGAAAGGCTAAGTGATGCCGAACTTGATACAGGAACAAATATCAAGTGCAAAACAGGGAATGAGTTATGCTAGATGATCTGAACTATGCCAGGTGATGTACAAATATTGTTGTACAAATATGGAATGAGAGGTAGGTACCTAGGTAGTAGGTATGTTCTGGTGTCTGTCAAGGGAAGGGGGAAACGGTAAAAATATTTATATAGGCCAGGAAAAAATCAGGTCAGAGACTTAATGCTCATTTTTAAAAGTTTAGAAACGAGCGCAAATTGCTGATTGGGAGTATGGACGATTTTATAAAAGTCAATGGATGTTCACGGAGGCGAAAGGAAGTTCTGTGTTGTGAGGGCATCGTCAGTTTCATGGCATTTCCAAGACATGTGTTCCCTAATTGCCCAAGGATCATGAAGCCGTTCAACAATATTCCAGTGCACAATATCTCTAGTTTATGCAATGTTTCTTAATATTATCCAGATATTTATGCCTTTGTATCTTGTAGTTGAGAATTGGGCTGTTTTATTTGTAGTGTATGTATTAGGAATACATAAGTCAGAGACCGTTGAAAGGAATTTCTGATCACGAGATCCTCAAACCCGTTTACTTTCCTGAAAATGAAAGTTAAAAGACCATAAGAAATGCCCGTCAAAAGTATGTACTTGTCTATATCATCATCATACTTTCGTTCGCGAAGCATAGTTGTTGACACTATTGGACGTCTCTCAGGTAACAAATAGGACACTGGTGTTTGAGTCCGCGACTGAACCAATCAATACTAGGTTCACGATTTGGCAACCTATCTCGCGATTTCCTAGTAGGATCTCTTCTCATTCGACGTTCCCACCATGATCGTCTTGTCGGGAGATACCTACAGCAGTCCAGGCACCAACTCCACGCCCGACTTGGTCGACCACGCGCATCTCTTGGCCGAAACCTTCGGAGCAAATCGCCCATGTCCAAACATGAGCATGAAATTCCATGTATTAAGGATTCAGGCCTATTCCAAGTAGCGACGTGCGATCCGCGGAGAGGTACAGAGAGGCCGCACAGCCTCGAAATAGCGAGTAAGCTTTTGCAGGACATTGCTAACATGATCTTGTCCACCTGTGGCGCTTGGCCGAATATCATGGTGAGAACCTCAGGTGGCAGTTTAAATAGCAGAGCTGAGTCTGAGCTGTTCTCAGTAGTAATCTGAAAGTGTGAGCCGCCAATACAGAATGGTTGGTTGAGGCTCGTACACACTGTTGAAGGAATTCTAAATGGAGTTGTAGAGCAACAGGCCTCTAGGGCCTAATACTACAGGCCTACTTCTAAGTTGAACTGGCATGGTTCAATCTATGGACAGGGCTCATTGATGCGATATATGTGAAGAAAGTTCGATGATAGGAATGAGAGCTTCACTTGCGAATGATGGGGAATTGGAGCAATACCCAGCTCCGACTGAGGTCATCGACTCCCTCTTGAAAAGCATGGTGACAGGACATTTAGGTGTTAAATCGCTTTCTCTTTTGCGGTAAGTATGGTTTTGATTGACATGTTTAGTCTCATATTAAAACTGAGCGTTTGGACACTCTTATTGACTTGAGAACAAAGCCTTCTTTCTTCTGTATTAATTAATTGCATTGTCTGAGATAGAGCCCAGTACAAAATCACCTGGGGAACACCTCACGCGCTTCTGATTGGGCCACATGCATTTAATTGCCTGGCCCACCCCGCGACGCCAGACGCGTAAAGTCGCGTCTCCCTTCTCATGCCTTTTGCTAACCAATTCCACTCCTTGTCCAATTCCCAGTCAGTCCATCGATACAGATATTGAACAGACAACGAAATCATGTTGCGGCAAGACTTTAACCGAATTGACCCGAAAAGGCGAAATGTCGTCGACCATCGCAAGAAGCAATTCGCTGCGCCTACATACAAAGATCTCGACTATCCCCATCGTCTCAACTTTTATACAGATCCTCCCACTGCGGATATCACCCTCGAGCAGTTTGAGCAATGGGCCATCGACCGACTTCGAGGTAGGCGCAGAGAGCTGTGATAATGGGCGTATCTAATACTCGGCAGTTCTCGCTGAACTCGAAGCATGCTCGTTCCGTAACAAGACTCCCGCTGAGACTGCAACACACATGAAGCCCATCCTCAAGAAGCACCTCCACCTCGAGGCCAACAGCTCAGGCTCCAAGAAGATCTTTGAGCAACGTCAAAAAGACCACTACAGCCATTTTATCCTCCGTCTTGCCTTCTCGTCTACTGAAGATCTGCGCCGTCGGTTCACACGAGTCGAGACGATGCTCTTCCGCCTGCGACTCAATGATGATGATCTCGCCGAGCGATCTGCCTTTGTCAAGACTCTTGGTCTAGACTGGTGCGAAGACGTAACAGATGAGGATAGGAGGGAGTATGCTGCAGAGCTGGCTGCATTTGCTAGTAATCGAAAGGGTGAGAATGACGATGATACGTGGTTCAAGGTAGACTGGGAACGAGTTCCTGAGCTGATTGAGAGCCGGAGAGTGTTCTTGAAGGCTGGAAAGGCGTTTGTGCCAGGCCGAGAACAGGCTGGCATGGTGGTTTCGGAGTTCAGCTCGCGACTGGAGCGACAACTTGAGGTACAGCAACTGACTACTCCACGCCAAGGTCTGAACTGACAATGTATAGTTGACTGCCCGTGCTCTTCCTCGGCTTGACGAGGACGATCGACTCACGCCCATCCTCAACCATCTTTCCAAGAACTTCATCACCCCTGACGCATCCTACATGTCCAGCACTGCCGCTGTGCCCGGTGCCGAGATCAGCGCTGCCAACATCGACAACTTATCCCAACACTTCCCAGCCTGCATGTCCCACTTGCACCGCTCACTACGTCGAGACGCTCATCTCAAGCACTATGGTCGACTACAGTACTCGCTCTTCCTCAAGGGCATTGGCCTCAACCTGGAGGAGTGCCTTGTATTCTGGAGAAAGAGCTTCCACAAGATCACCGATGACAAGTTCAACAAGGAATACCGTTACAATATCCGTCACGTTTATGGTGATGTTGGAGGTGACTCGAATCGAAGGGGAGGTGGTTACAGTCCATTCAGTTGTCAGAAAATCCTGACCGAACATCCTCCTGGTCCCGGTGAGGCCCACGGATGCCCATACCGACACTTCAATATGGAGAACCTCTCAGCACTTGTCCAAGCTATGGGTGTTAATGATCGCTCTGTTCTTCAGGGCGTCAAAGAGGATAAGGATAAGCAAAAGTTCCACATGGCGTGCAATCGGTAAGTCTATGCTCATTCCTCGAATAAAATATATATATACTAATTGCGATCGCAGTGTATTTGAGCATCTGCACAAGCAAGAGATCAAGAAAGCAAAGGAAGAGGGTGTCATGACACAACAACAGCTCGAGACCATTGTCCATCCCAACGAGTACTTCAAGCGCAGTTTCCTGCTGAAGAATCTCGGAAGGGAGACGGATGTGAGTATGGAGGGTTGATTGCTTAATTGTCGTTGGTTTACGGAGGCATGATGTTAGGATACAAGGCATTTGCATGTCTAACTTTGTAATTATGGGCTGTATGAACTGGGAGTAAGGCGTTGGAATAGCCTTGCTGTGACCATGCATGAAAACACCTGGGTATGTAATCGAGAAGACAATCTCGGTAATCAGAAATCGAATATTCTTAGAAGCAGCATAGAAGCTCCCCCGTTGACCGCCAGGTGCACAAGACAGCCCTATAATGCTCAAAATAAGTCGAGTTACACATACACCGCAGCCTCACCGTTTCGCTCATCGTAGGGGTTTTCTGATCCTCATGTGCTTCATCCTCACACACCTCATTCTATTCCCGCTTGGTTACCGTTTCGCCAGAAGAACCCATGTCAAATACCGCAAAAGCAAACCGTTAGGCACTTTTTTCCCTCACAGGCGACGTCACGCACCCATGTCAGTGTTGTTTTTTTATAGACCGCCCTGTTTTTGGGTCTGCTCGATAACGTAACGTCGTGTTGTGGTGGCCTGCACGATGAGGTCAGAGGCGGGATGACGAAAGAGGGGTGGGTCTCTTTGGAGTTGAGGGCATTCGCAGGGTCTTTGTGGGAAGATGCATGTTTCGATGGTGTGTACGCGTTCGTGCAAGGGAATTGCACGGACCCTAATCCATGTTCTTGCTGTTCTGTTTCTAAATACGTGTTTGTTTTCTATTTTGAGTTTGAGATCTTGGGGATCTTGAGCCTCAAATAGATAATATCTGATCTTTTGTGATGATCCCCCATGCGTTTGTTTAGTTCTCCACGAGAAAAGCATACATGAGGTCCATTCCATTTTTTGTTCTCCTCTTCCAACATTCTAGCTAGATCATGGCCTAAGGGTTTCTCTTGTGCTCATTTTTCTCCTTCCATTTTGGTGTGGCTCCTGTCACCGCTCTGATATTGCTAATAAAGGGAGCAAAGAAAACCCTTGACGCATGAGAAAACGTCATCCCTTACGGCACTGAAGGTGAAGCTAACTTACGTTGGAGTTGGTGCGCGGGGACCCTCTGACATCTGGCTGCATAGCTCACGGGCGCAACTGTTTTCTGGTTAGACAGATGAAACAGGGTGGGTGTGTAAGGTGGTTTAAAAAAGGCTCATTTGCTGCATGAGAAGACTGAGTATTGAGGACGGTGATAACATCACGACGTTGTTGTGCATGGGGTTCGATAATTAGACGGCTAATCGGCATTAAGACGGAACTGCTCAGAGTCCACGGTATCTCGAAAAGTGTTATTTCCTTCGGACGGATCGGCCTCGGGATGTTTGTTGCTATTACATTCAGATCCGTCAATTCCGCTTTTGCTTTAAAAGGATGGCATGCCGAGCGAACGCCTTGAACGAAGTTCGGGGGCGGTCGGATCTAGGCCGGTGAGTCAAGTCTCACTATCTATCACGGATGAGAAGAACTCCGACGTTGATTGTCTTGCAGCCTTGTCAAAATGATCAATTGTCTCTGCGATTGCCTATCTTCTAAGACAAAGTGACATTCAGTGCATTCTACTCCCCGACTGCACCACTTGAGATGCAAGGCAAGACAAAGGGTTCATTTTCTGTCTCACGTCTCATGCCAAGAACAGGAAGAAGCCAACAACATGACAGCCCATAATTGCTGCATGTCAGCTTTTGGGGCGGGCGACAGACAGACAGACAGACAGACAGACAGACAGACCAGCAGGCTGGGACATGTTTTTCTCACTTCCATTTCCATTTCCGTTTGCATTGCCATGTCTGTATGCCGTAAAATACGTACCCTGGCTTCACTGCAACCCCTGCGAGCCGATGAGATGCTATTTCGAGCTTGGTCAAGAACAGTACGGATACTGAAACTCTGGACTGTAAGTTGAGCAAGGAAAGGCAAGGCACACGAGCACGAAGTAAAGCTTGGCACAGGGACTTTGAAAGGCTGCACTACCTTAGTGCCGCTGCGAGTGTGAGGTCCTGAATCGCAGAGGAATCAAGAAATGACCATTTCGAGCAATTCGTAGTCTCGGACTGTTAACCTTCCGGCATTTGGACCCGTCAAGCCACCGCCGCCATCTTATTTCCTTTATTTTTCGCTGCTGCCTTTCACGGAGCCGAGGATAGCGGGGAGTCGGGCAGTTCTTAAACAGAGTCTTTGGGAGTCTAGACCTGCATCTCCTCTATTTGAAGGATAACGGCAGACGCAACTGCAAAAGCCAACGTTGCATTCCACTCCAGTCCAGTCCAGTCCAGTACCGTAGAACTTTTGTAGACCCCCTCAACTGCCGCTCCAAAGTCAAAACTCTGTTCCTCTCAACCTGCTACAGGCTCGTTGTGCGGCAGGAGGCCAAGTCGCACATTAGCTCCTCCATGTGTGCTTTTTTAGACCACATCGTGTGGCTGGGATGTTCTGAAATGCCTATAACAGTTACACTCTTGGCTTGCAAGGCTTGCAGAAGCGTGACAACGGTGCTGGGTAACTTGCAGTTAGGCTGGGAGCTATCTTGGTGCCTTTTACGGATAGTCTACGGCACTTATACTCGAGACTCCACTGTTTTGTTTGCATCTGAGTTCCCGCACGCGAACTGACATTGACTTTCGATGGTTGGCTGGGCAAAACCTAAGCTGTGCAGTCGACAGCTGAAATCTCCAGCTGCGATTGCATTGCAAGCGCGAGTGCAAGTGTGACTGATTGAGTTTCAAGTGTCATCGTCACGCTGATATAGGCAGACATTTACATAGAGTTTATGCAATGATCGCAAGCCAATCTGCATGTGAGCGCTGCACCCACAGCACTATTGGATCGATTGGTCTTGGTCTTGGCCTTGTTCTCAGGGCACTCATATCCGTGTCATGTCAGTCACGTCGTCGTAATCTCGACGCATCTCCGAGACGGCTCTAGACCACGACGAGTGGGACGGTGGGAATAGCCTCAAAAGAGAACAAGGCGGGAAGTGCAGTAAAGAGAGAAATGCAAATGCAGATGCAGATGCAGATGCATATGCACTCCACTATAAATCTGCAGAAATAAGCAAGTAAACCGAAATAGTGGAGTTGCTCTGGGCTCTGTTGAAAACCCTAATCAAGGAGAATTGCCAAAGCCGGGATAAAACCTGGAGTGACAGGGAGAAGAGCACAAAGGGGGAGGCGAAAAAGGAAAAGGACATGTCTCAGAGTCTCAGATTAAAGTAAAAGCAAAAGTCTAAGTGAAATGAGTCGAAGCGAGACCGCCATGTCTCCCATTCCCAACTCCGCTCTCATTCCTGTCGATGAAACCAGACTCGGATTTCTTGACACAGACAGACAGACTCTCTCTGTGCTGCATACATACACAATTGGGCCCCTGCTTGAAGAGAAATGATTACGGAGAAGTTGGGGAGCCAAGACGTCAGCGGCTGGTATGTGACCTCTCGGCAGCCAACATCGAGTCTACAGTTGAAATTCCTCTTGTACAGTCTGTAATTGGCTCTGAGAGGGGAGGGTAAAAAATGGCAATCACCGTTCGGGAACGAAACAGCCAATGGCAGTATTCCCGACCCTGGTCGGATGTGAATACGTGCTAACAATGCGAGAGACGGCACGTAGCGCCGAGGGCTGCCGTAGCCTGTAGTTAGATTCTGTTAGAAAGATCAGGCGTCAATGACCACCAACTACATGACCAACATGCAAGACACAGATGAGATTGGTGCGAGAACACAATGCACGAGACAGAATGATATGATATGATATGGTAAATTTTGATACATTGTTCAAAAATATATAAAATAGCTTGTCCAAAAGGCTAAAGCCATGCCAGGCACCAGGCCGTGGTCTTGCGTGTATCTACCACGATGCATAGAAGCGAACAAGTAAAACATCCAAATAACCCCAAAATATCCGAAGCACGCGGCGGCAATAAGCAGGGTATCCGTGGGTATACAAGAAGAAGAAGAAGAAGAAGAAAAATCCGATAGTGTGACAATGTTACATCCCATCCCAAAGAAAACTCCAAACATAAAGGTCGTCAAATACACAAAAAAAGGTGGTCATGAAAATTGAGAAGACAGCGGTCTCAGTGGTATCCATCTCACCACGAGGCAGTGAATGCAGTCTTCTTCTTTTGGAGGGGTTGATCATCCGCAGGCTGGGCTGGGCTGAGCTGAGCCTGACAAGTGCTGATCTGGAAGCTGACGGGGTACCCATACATTGATGCCGGACATGCCGCACCCAATCACTCGAATGCCCTGAGCCTCAAAAAGTTGGATTGGTCACTGAGTCTGCAGGTGCTGAAAGGGGTTGTTTTGTCGGTATCGTTGGGTTACTTCGGTTGTTGTTAAGAGTGTGCCAATTTAGATCGTCCTCGCATGTTGATGTTGATGGTCAACTTGCTCTGTGGCGACATGTGGCTTTGCTCTTGGTGTTGGTCGGGTTTGCCAAATGCAATAAATGACTGGCTGGCCCTAATGGCGGGAGGGGGATGTATTCATGCGGCACGCTGAGGGTTAAGAGCCGAATATCATATTTCCTTTGCGCCGAAAGGTGGTTGTTGTGGGTTGGCTGGTTGGAAGAATCATTGAATGCTTTTGGGGATTAACCGTCCATGTCGCAATGTGATTCGTTTCCCTCTGCCGGAAAGGAAAGGAAGCTGAAAGTAGTTTCGTGTTACTCGTGTTCAGGCCTTTGGTTGGTGTGTGTGGTTGATTGATTCATTTATTTGTAGCCGACCATCTTTGCGCAGCGTTCGCAGTAGTAGAGGTTGTGTGCGATGCGAACCATGCCCATGGTGCTGACGTCGTCGGTAGAAGTAGCCTCGACTGAGCGAGCGCATCGCATGCAGCGAAGAACCTCGACAGAGGCGATGGGGAGGGCGATTGAGTCCATGCTGTATCTGTGTCCTGAGCTGGAAGAGTCTGAGTCGGAGCCCGAAGAGGTTGTAGATGAGGTTGAGCTTGATGATCCAAAGTGGTGACTTGAAGGTCTGGCAGACATGATGGCGGAGACGAGGTTGGAGAGGGCAGACGGGGCGGGTATAATATAGATAATCCTGAGGTGATGTACCACAAGGGGCAGGGTAAGGAATAAGAAGAAAAAGAAGCTAAGGCCTTTTTTTGTTTGTTTCAAGTGGATGGGGATGTGCTGGCGCCTTGGTAATTGCTTTGCTGCTTTGTACTCTTGCTTGAATGCTTCGCCCTCAAGGGGGACTGTGCTGGTTAAGAAGGATTGAAGAGCGACCAGGGGCCTAGCCTCTTGGACTCTGGAGCCTTGAAATCAAGCCCGCCCGGGGGAGGGGGGTGTGTCTTGTATTGTGTTTTGTCTTGACCTGTCTGAGCCTGAACGGGACTGGGCGCTGGGGACCAGGGAGGGCTTTGCTACGCACGCTACGTCGTATACGTAGACGACAGACAGATACGATACGGTACGGTACAGTTTAGAACTGTAGCACAGGTGGCTGAGGCTTAGTCCGGTCGATTGCAGCTGAGACAAGACGGACGAGCAGAAGGGTGGTCCTTTTGTTTATTTGAGTGCGCAATCAATCAGTCGCTTATCACTGGGACTCTAGAGTGTCCTAGGGTATTGGATCGTATAGAGTCTAGTCCAGTCGAGTCGTATCGCGAAAATCGTTTGATAAAGATGTAGGTTCTGGATCCAAGGCGTCGTTTTGGGGGGGTAGTACGCCTTTTTATCAAAATAGCTTTATTCTTTTTCTTGAACCTACTAGCAATTGGATGCAACACAAACACACGCGCGCGCCCAGAGAGAAACAGGGCAGTCTCAGTGTGTGGTTTCTGGGGGCTACGTAAGTTTTGTCCCTTCGTCTCCTTTAGGTGTGCTGCTGTGGATCGACGATTCAACTGCTCATCCATGGAGGTGTCTTGCAAGACGGCGTGTCGCGGAGTAAAGATCGGCAGCGGGTCCAAAAGAAACGGCAGCAAGACATTGTGCCAAGCCCAAGACCAGCAAAACGGAGCATCCAAGTCCAAGCACACGCCCCTCTTCAAGGCACCAGCATTCAATTCAGTTCAATCCAATGCAATTTGAGTCCTGGAAGAGATGCATTGTAACTGCGGCATATGCCAGCACCAGACAAAGCTGAGCTGTAACCTAAGCTGCTCTCGGTGAGGGATAATTGTCTCAGCAACCATAAACTCTCGGGCTGTTGAGTCTTGGCTTGAAACTTGGTGTTCACTCACTCAATCACCGTACGGCAGAGCAAGCTCATGTCCAGAGTCAAAAACGGAGGGGGCAGAGGGAGAGAGGGGGGGCGTGGCTTGGCTCGAACCCAATACTAGAACAGGCCTGGCCGATGCAACGTTAGGTCTTGGGTCCTGACCAGGCGAAGCCCGTCCATCTCCATATTGTCCGTTTAGTTTACTTTTACCCCTGTCGGTTCATCTGAGATGCTCCGTTTTCTTTAGTGTTGGGCTTATGCGATCTATCGGGGCTTACGGATCATCGACTTCGAGACTTGTTGTTTTGGCTTGTGATTGCCCAGAGGGTCATGTTGGCGAGGCATCACGCTGTGTCTAATTGATTAACCGACTCTACGGAACAGTCCAGAATTATTCTCTCATCATTCCCTGGAGCGCCCGTGATTAACCTCACGCCCAATCCGCCCCCTTGTGAGGCTGGCTGATGTCTCGGATATGCCTGTATGTACCGTACCTCTTACAGAACTGTAATATTCTCACGGCACGGGAAGAACCAGCTCAAAACTGCTTACGACGACAACGGGGCACAGCTTCAGAGCAAAGCAGGTACAGCGCAACACATTCATGCATTCTTTGCTTTTTGGCAGCAATATACCGCCATGTTCAACCCGGGCACGAAAAAGAACAAAGGCAAATGCATATAAAGCTTGTTGCATCAGATGTCTTGTTGTCAATCGTTGCTCCGGGCTCCCGTAACGGGGTCTTCCTTGCACAATGGGAGCTTCCTGCAAATTAGATTGCAGAGTCTCATATTGATGAAGCTTCTAGCTTCAGGGCCCAAAAGTCTGTGCAAAAAAAAAACCCTGTGCCTGTGCCTGTGCTGTGTCACTAGCTTTTCACCTTTCTACAGCTTGGACCAAGATGAGTTGTCCAGTGTTGCTCTGGCAAGATGAGTCAAATGTACGGTAGGTAGACAGTAGTACGGCAATTCAGCATGGTCCGCCTCATGAAATTGAGTTCACCGTTATCCCGTAAAATAACCCCGGATCGGCCAGCTCAGCCCAGCAAGGGCACAAAGCCACAGGGATAAATTAGGTAGTAAAAAGGGCATATCAAGCTGACTGTGTGCGCCCGTCTTCCGCGGGTGCCTGCTGGCTCTTGTCTCAAACTCTCATCTAAATGTGCAAGTGACGGCTTTTTCGGCTTGTGCGGCATGCCATGGTGATTGATAATGGATGGCGGCGCTTGAACCGCGCCAAAAGGCCACGCAATTGATACAATAAGCATTGGATCTGTCGCATTTAAACAATGCCGTTCGCGTCAGGCGGCATGTACATTACATGTAGATGCAGTGATTTAACCCTTGTTGTGCGACCAACGTTATATGAAGGGCGGATCTTTGGATGGAGTCTTGAATCCTAGGGCGGGTTTCATGCATATCGCGGAATCTGATGAGAGAGTTTCCTTTCTCCATCCGTGGTCAACGCATAAGTTGAGGTAAACAATCGGTACTGTTTCTCAATGCACGAAAGAGTCGCTATAGGGCGCCCGCCAAGCTTCCATTGTGACAGAATTGTAATTTGCAAAGTTTTGTCCTCGTATGGAAAGGCGCTATTGGATGGCTGTCACTTACAAGCCTCAATCCTGATGCAACCAACGTAGACAGCCCAGCAGAAAAGAACAACAGAGCTGCCCGCTGACTTACGGGCACCACCACGATCTAAGCACCGGGGTGATCCAATATCCACAGGGAGGTAGACGAGCAGAATGCTACAGCGCAGCACACCGCGTACCCGGGGATTCGGGTCGCTCATTTTTCAGGGCTGCAATGCTAGTCTTGCGGGCTCCAATATTCTGAGGTCAAGCTTGAATGATACTCTGTACACAAGAAGATGGACCCCTAATTCTTTTTGAGGGCTGACTCTGACCAAGAGCGAGAGCAAGAACCCTGTCCCTGCATGATGAGCCTGAACCGTTGGATTGGGCTCTGAGCTAGCGTTTAGTGTACCCAGAAATAGAGCATTGTTGAAATGTGTAAATTGGCGTGTTGGGTTTGGCAGGAGTAAAAAACGTCCACCGCAGAAAATACAATGCTGTAGAGTTCCATGATGTTTATGACCGCTTCTTCTTTGCTGTCTCTTGTCTGTGGATCGTGTTGGGATGAATTGCTATTTCGGGTGCATCTTCCCGCCCTTTGATTTTTTTTTCACAGGGCCCCTTGCCGTGACTCACAAGGGACCTTGTGAAGCTGTGTTGTCAACATGCAACTCAACGAGGTGAAGAGCATTAATGGTTAAGGAAATATCACAATAGGCGGTAAACGGAGTTAGCGAACGGAGATCTTGGCAGGGCATTCCGTTCCCGTGTTTGGAGTCAGCCTTCAAAACAGTCCTAGCGCCGTCGGACACTCCTTTGATGACACAGCCAATTTCCGATCTCCAGGACACAGAGACGAGAACCTTTGTCGGGCCATTAGAACAGGATCGAAGAGCATGAAGCTTCGGTTTTTTACTGTCTTCTTCTGTTCCTTCTGTCCCATGGCCCAGATCCCACTAGTCGGAGATGATCCCGTTTGAATGGAGATATCTCGTCGATTCGTTTCTGTGGTTATACCACCGGTGTGGATAGAGTCCAGAGCATTCTAACGACATATCTGAATGTTCTGGACGGGAATCACGACACATTACTGGCTCCGGAGCTGTCACTCTTCTGATATGTCTTTTTGTTGAGCATGAAAAAGAAAGACATGGCATTGCATGGACACATTACAGTACAACGGCACTTGACCATCTCGATGTCGTCCGTTACGGCTTCATTGGATTGGTCACCAAAGTCGCAACGTGCTTTGCCAAGACCTTCAAACAGAGAGTCACGGACCATTCACGTTCACGCTATCACACCCGGCCGAGTCGTGCCAGTCACATCCGGCACGGCACTCGAGCCAGGCAAAAAAACACCCATGACCCCGAGTGCCATCGGCATCGTACTATAGCATGCAATCGACATCGTGAGCTTCCCTCACAAGCACCGGAGCTCCTCCGTCCACCTTGTTCTTCTAGGCTGTCTGCATGACCCCGTTGGCGATGGCAATACCCTGCATCTCATCATGATCGATCCTTAAAAGCAAAATTGTGAACAGGGTATGAGTTATTCCCGATCACAGTAAATCATCGTCGCCTAGCCAGCGGTTCCGAGCATCGAGAACATGTGGTGATTGAGGGAGCTGTCGATAGCCGTTTGAATAATGCAATCTCCATAGCACGCGCGTTATTCATCCCTCGAAACATGACACAAGGAAGCGCTTATCGCAAAACTGACGTCGACAGTTACGCAGCACCACGTGTGATTGAAACCGTCTCGATGCCCAGAACCAGACTTACTCATCGGATCAGCGAGTGAAACTGGAGACGTACGTAGTTGATTGATCGTCGAATTCCCGGGACTGGGCGTGCCCGGGAACGCTTATCAGAACCCGCGATCGTCTATCATTTTTATTTTATTGTTTGCCTTTCGATCGATGAGAAGGAAGATGTGTGGGGTTTTAGACTAACGTAGGGTGGGATCTTGATTGATTCATCGAAAGATTATCAGTTCAAGTGTGGGATGAGAATCCGTTTGATCATCGTTACAGAGGAATTAATCATCGAGATGTGTTTTAAGTTGACTGGTTGAGTCGAGTCATAGATAATAATAAAGGCACACTGTACTTGTCTCATCGCGATCAATCACTAATCAGAGTGGTGTCGCTCCGTTCAGCCTTTTGAAGAAACCGTTTTAAACTGGATCGATGGGTCAGTCTAGAGTTTGAGATAGATATGTAGAGCCATCCACATCGTCCGGACACAAAACGGCAGCCATTCAGTGGTGGTTTTGAGCAAATGCCCATGCCAGCCATGGTCGATACCACCCACAATTCCATAGATTACCAATTGCCCATGGCATTGGCATTGGCCGTAATCTCATCGAATGGAAACTCGCTCAGCGTGTGGCTAAGTTGGATGGAAATGTTGACTGGGAGCTAGGCAAGGCCCTTTGTTGTAGATCGATCTGGAACACGCCCTATAAAACCGCCCTCATCAAGTGATCGAGCCATATCGAGATGGCGACGCCACCAGCCGAGATGCTCTACCAAACCTTCGATGGGCGTGCGCTTTCGTTATAAGCAGTTAGGGAGTCTCCCGTTCGGAGGTGCCCCTGGGAACCAATTACTTCTCTTTGCACATATATCGAGAAGATTTGCCTTTTTTTTCCTTTCTGCACCGGCATATCCATATTCAAAGACAATTCTCGATCTCGCGGATTGGGAATGGAAATGTAGCCCCATCAATGTGGCAAGGGGATCGAGACGGAGATACTCTACATCGGGGATATGGATGACCCTTTTCTTAATTGCCACCCCACGCCTTTTCCCCTCTGCTCCGTTTCTCATTTTGCCTATACTAGTACTACAGTGTCAGTTTTATCTGATGCGATAGCATGCGATGCATGCGCTGAGCTGCGTTGCGTTGCGATGCCGCGGCATTCAGGTGCCATGGAACCAATGTATGGCGCTGTACTGTAATTAAGCTCCCCGACGGATGCGGCGGATCAGTCAGTGACTTCTTTGTCAGACGATCACGAATTGCTTGGCAAGCCGTGCCATGTCTAGAATCACTAACTATCTCCAGCACTGATCTGAGGTTGTTGCTGACTGATGTTCTTGTTTTCCGCTTGAATTGCCATTTCCGTCAAAAAAGAGGAAATAATACCGCTCGCCATTTTTAAAGTGAGAGTCAGACTGCTAGACTCAGAGTCTAGAGTCTAGAACTCTGGCTTGGCAGGGTCCCCTATTTTTTTACCTTTTTTTCTCACTGGCGTTTTGAACTGGGGGTGGGCCCCAAAAGGTCACTGAAGCTGAAGTTGGATGAATGATCGACCCGCTTGGACATTGGATGCTGCATATCATTAAATTACAAAGCCAACCCAACCAAGCCAAACCGTTCTAAGCAGTAAACCTGTCACAGCCACGATGTTCCGACGAACCTTTTGCTCTCTTTGCCATCAAACCCCCAGCAAGTGCTTACAACAGCAGGACAGTGTTGCATTGCAGGACTACAGTCCCATGCGGGCTAGGATTCGTCTTGGCGGTCTTCTGCGGGAAATTGCATGGCACTCAAGTGAGACGCTGGAATTGTATTCCAGAATACGCCATCGTGCAGAGCTTGGATCTCGAAATGACCTTTTAAGCCACGGGCCCGGTGATCCCAGGGCTGAAGAATTATGGAGCGGTGAATCCCGTTTTTACAAATTAAGGGTTCTTTTGAAAGGGCCCGTCTGGTCTTGCTTATCACATGAGGGAGGCTCTAGGTTTGGGTCTTTGTTTTACATGCTCAGGTTCTAGGCCAAAAGCTCGGCCAGTGTGACTGATCTGGTTCAGCCTGACTCTAGAGAAACGTCCGTGGCCTGTGCTTGATGCATTGTAACTGAGCACTATGCAGCTGGTCGCTTTCGACCAGATTGCATCGCATCGCGGGTACTGTACTCTCGGAAAACCTTGATGCCTGAGTAAGCGAGTGTTTCCGCATGATAATCCCTCAGGCACTTGGTCAGTTATTTTATCAGTTATTCCATTTGGGTCTTCTCTATCAGATCATGATGGAGCTCGGGCATGCCGATGCGGACCAGGCAGGGCTTGGCTTTATTGATTTTCAGGGTAGAGTCCCAGAGGGTAGGTTAACAGAGACATTTGAATCGGTGCTTTTACTGTAGTCTCAGCGTCTTTAAAACCATGCTGCTATTCTTGTCTGGCTATTGCCCAAAAGTGTTGTTTTTCTAGCCAGTCGATACGACGCCTCCGGAAAAGACCATTATCGATCTCCCGGCATTCATACAACGTTGCTTCAATTAGGTAGACCCTTTTCCACTCCTGCCGGGCTCCGAGCGTTCCTGGCTAATTCGAGAACATGCTCTTACACAATGCCCCAGCGTGCACTATCCCATTCTCTCCTTCGGGATCTCTCAATCGCCCTTCTCCGTTGCGCGCCTTGTGGTTAGTAGAACCAATAGCGAACCGCAGTGGCACAGGAAACCTTCGCACAGCCGTGCAGTCCTATTGGATGACTTGGTTCTCAAGAGCGTGGGAAACTCCTCGGGAATACCCAAGATCAGCACAACGACGTTCTAGACCCTTTGGATCCATGGGTTGCGTGTCCTCGTGCCCTGAGCCACAGTTCTTGGCTTCGTAGGCTTTGCTCTGTTGGTCTAGAACGTGTTCCAAGTGCTACTGTGGCGCCCTCTTTTTCGGATGAGACGGGAGGGCAATACCTTAGCATAACGGTTTTGTTGTGAAGCCCGAGAAATCAGAATGACACGATAATGACAGGGGAGGGGGGGAGTTTGTGAATGCGTTTCCATACGACACGGGCGGTTAAAACGGTGTTTGTGATTGAGGTCACGCGAGGCTTGGCACGAGTTAATTTTTGTGTCTTGGGGGTTCATGGTTGCGAAGAAATGACTGATTGCTCAATCTTGTGACCTTGAATTGTCCAGGGTATGTGTTTCGAGAGATGCTGTCGTAGCTGGGTTGGTTGTACTGATGCAGGGTCTTCGTCTCACATCCTATTCCTGCTCTGATATCGATGATCTGAGTCTGTTAGGGCTTTGGTGTCTCGGCTCGTCAACGGCCCGTCAACGGCCCAGTTGGTTACTGGCATTGGGTTGTTGGGTTGGTGTTGGGCCTTGTCTGCGAGCATCAGGCAGTTGAGGGCATGGCCGTTGGTGAGTACATGTCATGGACTCGTTCCGTAAGATACGGGGTCAAATACGGCAGTCAGCGCAGGATGAATAGATATTGTTTACATCGATAATTCATATCTGTATGACTTGTAAGTCAAGTCGCAGGCGCGGCTATCGCTCGCTAGCTGCCGAGCAATCGTCGATCATCTCCGCCTGGGGCAAGTATGGCGAGTTACCCTACGGCATTTCTCAGGTACCAAGAGCAAACTTGGAAGCTCTTGTTCCTGGAAACCTGTTTTAGTGAATGTGTTACACATATATTTTGCCGCTGCCTGTGATTTGGCCGTCCATGTTTGCTAGTATATATGATTGCTAGCCCAAGCGCTTGGCTGTCAGACGGTGAGGCTGCCAGAATGCAACAATCTCAGTGGTTGGTTGGTAGGCCTCCTACAGCTGCCCACATATCTCATGACGCGGACATGCGTTCGATCCCACACTCTTGACATTGCAACTCAACTACAGCCATCGGCGGTAAAGCTTGATCAAAATGAGTAAAGAAGTTGATTTCGTTGATACCATGTCCACGGCGTCCACTGTCGACGGCCCCGGCACACCTACGCACTCAACTACAACCGAAATATGCACCGTTGGCACTGAATCGGTTCCCTACCCCGGAGCCGTCTTCATCATTCGTCATCGCGCCTCAGGCAAAGTCATCACCATCGTAAACGGCGACCTCCAACTCTGCCAAGGCTTCAACCCGAGAGGAGGCTTTCACTGGGCGTGTATCGAGCAGGATAGATGGCTGGGCTTTCGCAACTGTGTATCCGGAACTATTATCGGCCACAACGGCGGGAAGAAGTTCATCGCGAGAGTCGATAAGCATCAGCAGCATGAGTATTTTACGCTTAGACCGAGTCCGCAGGGTGGTTATGAGCTTTTGACGAGACATGGGCAAGAGTTGTGGAGTATGGCTGTTGGAGACGATGGGAGTGAGTTGGTTGAAGTGAGAGGCGAAGGTGCTCTGTGGGACTTTCTCAAGACTTGATGGTATTTTTATCTTTGGATCTGATGTAATTATTTTTGTCCTCCTTATGCTATAGTGCCTCTGAGCTCTGACAAATAGCCGTGGATACCCTCCTTTTCTTCATCGGTGAGAGATATCTGGAAATACTTCTCAAGAGCTTCTAAACGCTCCCCCTCGGTATTGCAAGTGGTGATGACCTGTGTCTTTCCGCCCAGATTCTCTTTAACAAACCCATTCACAAGCATTCTCTTTCCACAAATCTCCATCTCCCCTTCGAAGCTTGCCTCACTCTCCACAGGTCGAAGCAGAAACTTGATAGTCAACACATTGCGCAGCTGATGGCTGTCAGCGTGAGTGTTAATCCACCAGTTGACGACGTCCCAGTCCAAAGCGAAGAACTCAATTCCTGGAAACGAGTAGAAAGAGTTCCACTCCTTTTCTTGACCGTTACGATACTGATAGATCCAGAGTTTGGTCTCTTCTGTCTTGTGGACTTGATGCGGTATCCAATCTCTCTTGAGTCGGATTTGTTGGGTTCCAAGATTCTCGTGTACTAAGCCGTCGATCAGAGGCATTGGCATCGTGGCGCCGTCACCCCCGAAAGCTACATCGGAATGATATTTGTTGCCATCCGGAAACGAAATGATATTCACGATATGGTTCCTTAGTGTCTGGTTAGCGCTTGGTTCAAGCTGCCAAAATGCTTAGGATGTTCAAAAGAGAACATTGGATTATTTCTACTGTGATATCTTTGCTTCTAGCTTCCTGATGTGCAGATCTCGTCTATCCCATTAACTGAGATACAGTAGGTTACTTACCAGCCTGGATAGTCCCCTCTTGGAACACCCTCAAGTCTCCCTCGAGTTCGTACACCAGCAGTATATGCATCGAATCCTATAGCCCGAAGAATGTGGTTGTACAAGATGGCGATCTCCATACAGAAACCACCACGCCCACGCTTATCCGCCACCATCTTTCGAAAAAGATTTTGAGGATCGAGGTCGATACTATGAGTGGCATTGTAGTGCAGAGAGAGATTTTCATATGGGAACGTAGCAAGTGAGTGAGTGTGCAAGGCTTTCAAGAGCATCAAAGAAGGCCGAACGTCTTCTCGCAGCGCTTTAGGAAGATCGATGCAGTCGAAGAACTGTGAAAGTTGCTCTTGACTATATGCGGAAGCCATTTTGTGAGGTAATGTGATTTGGCAGAGACTGGCTATTCTTAAGGTGATTCAATGCTTCTTTTAAAGCTAAGTTGACGGTGAGTCATTTCGGGTCCGACTCGATGCCGTGCTATTGCAACACCAGACGCTTGCTAGGATATCTTGAAAAGCTAATTGGCTACGGGGCCTTATCAGAACATGAAGGTTCCCAGACTCCCGGATAGCCGATTCAAAATCTTTTTCATGGGAGGAAACTCAATTTGAGTTGGTATAGCCTTTGTGGTAATTCCCTCAGCTTACTGACCAGTCTGAGAAGACTCGTGAATACAGCAAAGAAAAGATTTACTATTCTTGCATGTCTCTTGATTCCCAGGCCATGCTCTATTTCTGAGGAAATAGTGTATGCAAATCATTATCGACCTGGCAATGGTACTATAGCTTAAACTTCCTTTCTAGAAGTAGATCTTTCATAAATTCCGTGACTTTGATATTGAAACGCGAGTTTCTGAGACTTTAGGAAATATACAAGAGCTATCATACTTCTCGAAGACCTTGTCACTTGATTGTACTTGGTATAGCCTTACGAAATATTGGATATCCGATGAGATTAAATACCTGTTGTTATACATTCAATCTCTCACTCATGGTCCAAGGACGGGAAGACTGGGTCTGAAACTGCCGCGGAATTGGATGCCAGATACTATCTCGTTCATCGCCTGAGGTTCGTGCACGACCAGCTTCAACGTCAAATTGCTCGAAGTCAGATATGTTACCCCATGACCATGTACCGCCCTTGCCCGATGACATATCCCGTTGCGTCAACCGTGCAATCAGTACCGGTGCTGTGAGTCTGATATCTATCCTTAGCGGCTTGGTCTTGTCGAACAGCTCAGCTTGATTCTCAGGTTTCCAGAGCCAAACGAGAGGCCTGCCTGAGTGTCGAGATTGACGTGTCTTGTCATCAACATAGAGGAATGCGTCTGGCCGCAAGCCTTTAGGGATGGCTCTTTCATCTCGCATGTCGGCGGAGCGACTGTGCAGAGATTTCGAATCGCCATGCTTTGTTTCATGTAATGCGACCTCGTCTTTGATCGCTGTCTTGACTTTGGGCATGAAATTGAAGCTATGCTGTATGGCAGTTTCCATCTGCTACTTAAACAGCGGCCAGTCAAGATGTTTTGAGTGAAATATTACAAAGCCACAAGATTCTAAATTATGATCACACAAACCCATAAAGTATACCTGCCACTGGACAGTACTGGCCTCTTCGATAATCTGTCTATCGTTGTCCCTAAGCGTTTCTTCGGCATTCCGGCTTTGTTGATCCCAGAAGCCCTTCATATCCAAGCTGATTAGCGAGCAGCGAGTTCTTCTTCTATCAAAGCAGCCTCTAATGCATTGTCCAAACGGTGCGGGCCAGTCTTACTCATCAGATACCCCTGTAGACTTAGATAGGGCTCCATGGCTGGGCTGAGTATCAGGGATAGTCGAATTCTGAGATGGATCCGGGATCTTGAACAGCTTTGGCGATAAACTCAGACCGGATTAAATCGCATTGTTTACGGCAATGGGAGTCTTGTGCTTACTAAGTTGGCCATTGGGAGAGCTTCAGCCGGTCATCATCGCTCAGTAATGACTGGTTAGTGATGACGTGGTGTGAGGTGACTTGGGATGAGGCAATCGTGAAATGAATCTCACGGTCACGATACAGACTAGAAATAACCATTCAGATGGCCTGTATGTGCTGTTGAGTACTCAAATAAGTGAAAAAGATGCTAATTAATTTTGCTATACAATTACTGCTGGATATTGGCCTCCACCTCAATCTCAACGATCATACCAGGAATACCCAACTCCGTAACGCCCACACAAGTCCAAGTTGGCTGATGATCAGGCATCCACTTTCGAAAATGCTCTACCATGAGGTCGAAAGAGCCCGAGAGAGAGATGTGATAGCTCCTAACGGAGTGAACGTCTGCCCAACCCCTAGCACCAGCATCTTTGAGGTTCTTCTCAACGTTCTTGAAAGCGAGGTCGATTTGGCCCTTGAGATCTTCTTTGTCAATGTTGCCTTCGCTGTCCCATCCGCCTTGGCCGGAGCATTTGATGGTGTTGCCGACGCGGACAGCCTGTGAGTAGGAGTATTCTTTGTTGTTGGTCTTTCCGACACCTTCGTAGTTGTAATAGGTGAGATGAGACATGATGAAGGTCTGTTTGTGTAAGGCACCGAGATAAGACTGACAGTGAAGTCGGAGGCTTACCTGTAGCTGAGAATTTGTGACTGAGAGGTACAGATCTTGAGACAGCCGCTGTGCTTGATGCTCGTATCAGAGGCACAGTTGCCCTTATGTACTACACAACACGACACACAATATCACCACCCTAGATCTTGGCGCATGGCTATGATGATCACAGAACCTATCATGAATATTCGCCTCGGCCACCTCGTCATGGCACAACGACCGAGTGGTCCCCTAACATTCCTAATCCAGTTTGACTCCCTCACTCTTAATAGCTGTATCTCCCTTCCCCGGCAGAATTGCCCAGAAACATCCCAGATGCAGTATGAGATAAGACCTGTCTGTGGGTTGCCAGAGGCCCAAAAAGTTGCCCAAAGGAGAATAGCCCACGTTCCCCCGCATCGTGGGGTTAGAGATATCGTTAGTGTCCCCTCATTCTGGCCTCAATACTCTCCTGACTTGAACGGGGACATGATGAGAGGCTGTATGAGGAAAGGGTTGAGGCCAATTGAAGTGTCTGTTATCCGCTGAATATGCAGTGGAATTGACATGAATGAGTGACCCCGCAAACATGGACACGATGGTGTCTTAGTTGGGGATAGTTTGTTGGGTATATCAACTCCGAGCCAGCCGCTGTCATTTGATGCGTCGCACTCATTATAAAAGATCATACCCCATCCTTCGTCACTGCATACGTCCAGACTTCTCTCATTCTGTCTTCCCCGCCTTGCGTCTCTTGCATGTCTCACAATGGCATCAACTACGTCAATCACATTGCCCAACGGCAAGAAGTACGACCAACCTACAGGTCTCTTCATCAACAACGAGTATGTCGCTGCTTCAGGCGACGAGTTCACAGTGACAGACCCAGTGTAAGCTCCCACCAGTCCTCAGACCTCCAAGTTGACGGGAACTCACACGTCTCAGCACCGAGGAAGAAGTCATCAAGCTCAAGGGAGCTTCAAAAGAAGACGTCGACAAGGCTGTCCAAGCTGCGCGTAAGGCCTTCGAGGGTGAATGGTCAGAGCTCGCTGCTGTAGACCGTGGCGCATTCCTCTACAAGCTGGCTGATCTTATTGATCGCGATCGTGAGCTCATCGCTGCTATTGACGCCTTTGACAATGGCAAGGTACGTATCAATTCTCATTAGCCCAATTGCATCGCTGACAATGTCGCCAGCCTTTCAGTGCTTGTCTCGCTGGCGATCTCGACGAGTCGTACAATGTCTTCCGTTACTACGCCGGTGCCGCCGACAAGATCAGCGGCAAGACAATTGAGACATCCCCCGCTAAGCTCGCATACGTACTCCAAGAGCCTCTTGGTGTCTGTGGACAGATCATCCCGTGGAACTTCCCTTTCATGATGCTCGCCTGGAAGGTTGCGCCCGCGCTGGCATGCGGCAATACAGTCATCCTCAAGCCCGCTGAGCAGACACCTCTGTCCGCTTTATACTTCGGAAACCTCGTCAAGGAAGCTGGTCTTCCTGCGGGCGTTGTTAATGTGCTGCCTGGTCTTGGTCCCCAGACTGGAAAGGCTATCGCGGGACACATGGACATTGACAAGGTTGCGTTCACAGGCAGCACCAACACTGGTAGGGCTATTATGAAGGATGCTGCGAACAATCTGAAGAACATCACGCTTGAGTGCGGCGGTAAGAGTCCTTCAATTGTCTTTGCGGATGCAGAGCTGGAGCAGGCTGTTAAGTGGTGCCACTTTGGAATCATGGATAACAAGGGAGAGGTGAGGTTCCTAGCCTAGCGAACGGTGACAGGTTTACTGACAGTATATCTCAGGTTTGCACATCCACCTCGAGAATCTACGTGCACGAGGACATCTATGACAGGTTCCTCGAGAAGTTCGTCGCCGTCACAAAGGAGAATGACAAGCTCGGCTCTCCCTTTGAAGAAGCAACAGTCCAAGGTCCTCAGGTCTCCAAGACCCAATTCGATCGCGTGATCTCATATATCGAGGAGGGACGCAAGTCGGGTGCTAGACTCCTATACGGTGGCAGCAAGTATGGTGACAAGGGCTACTACCTCCAGCCAACCGTCTTTGCAGACGTAAGTTTCCACTCTAGCAATACCGAAAAAGTGTTCTGACTCAAGTGACAGACTACCGAGGACATGAAGATCATGAAGGAAGAGATCTTTGGTCCCGTTGTCTCTATCGCAAAGTTCTCAACAGACGAGGAAGCCATCGCCAAAGCCAACGATACATCCTACGGTTTGGCAGCCGCTCTCTTCACAGAGAAGATCTCACGGGCGCACAAAGTCGCTCGCAAACTTCAGGCTGGCATGGTCTGGATCAACTCATCTGGCGATTCGCATTTTGGTATCCCCTTTGGTGGATACAAGTCTTCTGGAATTGGTCGTGAATTGGGACAGTATGCACTGGATGCGTATACTCAGTCCAAGGCCATTCACGTCAACCTGGGATTTGAGCTGTAGGGGGAGCCACATAGAGAAGCTGATATGAGATAGCCAAAATGATACCATTTGTTACATTACCAATGACTGCAGTCTCTGATGAGTACTTCATGTTGTTGTGACTCTTCTAGTATCGCGCATGAGATGACCTGTCAATAGTGAGTGGCTGTTCTCTAGCTCGGTTATCTTCCGATGGATCCCCAACATATTTAGTATGTGTGAGAACGCGACTTTGCACTGCTTATCGGCATCGTTAACTTGACTATCCAGCCAAAAGAACAGGCATGTCAGTCAAGTATCAATCGCGCCGATGACCGGAGTCGGCATCCATATAACAGGTCGACGCAAAGCAACTCTCGGGTTCTGTTTCCTCTTTATCGCATCCGAACCCCATGACCACATTCCGACCCGCCTTATCGGATGCGCCGTCTCCGCCTTATCAATCAAGCATGTAATCTGACTCGTTGGAGGCTTGTCAGTGGAGAATGACTACAAGCAAAAGGGCGTCAACAAGATACCTGATAACATCGGCATTCGTGTCTCGTTGCCCGAAATACTAGCTATAAATGATGGTCTTCAGGCTTATCTGGATTATGCTCTAGACACGATAAGCCTAATAACACGTCTGATTTTGCAATATTGCTCATTACTGTGCAAATAGTACCTCCTCTACAGCACCAGCATACCATATACCGTAGTCACAATGACAGTCACAGACCCAGTCAGTCCAGATACTATCAGGGCCATGTTTGCCTCGGCTCTGTCTAGCATGTATCGACGTGAAGTTCCCCAATACGGCACACTCCTCAAGCTCGTATCCGACATCAACTGCCAAAAACATCAACCCATCGAACCTCGTATCGAGGTTGAACGCCATGGAGCCATCAGACTTGGAACATCAGAAGAACTAGCCATGATGCGGCGCTTATTTGCTGTAATGGGCATGCATCCTGTCGGCTACTACGACCTCACTGTCGCCAATCTCCCAGTTCACGCAACGTGTTTTCGACCTCTCACACAAGAAGCACTGGCTTACAACCCGTTTCGGGTATTTACATCCTTATTGCGGCTTGAGCTCCTCGAGGATGAGGTACTTCGGACACAGGCTGCCGATATCTTGCGAAAACGCAACATCTTTACAGATCGATGTGTGGAGTTGATCGAAATATTCGAGTCACAAAGGTCTTTATCAAAAGATGTTTCAGAAGAATTCATAAAAGAAGCCCTCGAAACATTTCGATGGCACAAAACATCAACAGTTGACATGAATACATACAAAGCTCTTCGAGAAGCACATCCCTTGATCGCAGACGTCGTCTGTTTCAAAGGACCTCACATCAACCATCTCACACCTCGGGTCCTCGATATCGAGACAGCACAAGTTGAAATGCTCCGATATGGCCTCCAAGCCAAAGACGCCATAGAAGGACCTCCACCCAGACTTTGTCCCATTCTCCTTCGGCAAACAAGCTTCTTAGCCCTTGATGAAGCGATTGCCTTTTCAGAAGGAGAAGAAACTGGAGGAAGCCACAGGGCGAGATTTGGGGAGATTGAACAGCGAGGAATGGCTTTGACGCCCAAGGGAAGACATCTATACGATGATCTTATCAATGAGTGGCGAGGGTCTGTTGCCAAGCTCACGTCTGATGCCAAGTCTGGTTCGAAGGAGCAAATTCTTGCAGAGGTTTTCCAGAAGTTCCCTGATGACTTGGAAACCATTCGAAAAGAGAATCTTGCATACTTTACATACAGTCCTATTTCTAAGGTACCAAAACGCTCTGAGGCAAGCATAGACACTCTTGTCAGTTCCGGGGCCGTTAAGGCTGAGCCCATTACATATGAGGATTTCTTACCTGTCAGTGCAGCTGGAATATTTCACTCTAACCTAGGAGAGGACGGCGGGTTCAGTCAAGTCGCAGAAGCGGATCAGAAGTCTTTCGAGAAGAGTCTTGGATGTCAGGTCAAGAGAGAATTCGAGCTGTACAGTGAGATGCAGGAAGCATCGTTTCGGGAATGCCTGGAGAATTAATGGGCTATGAATGAGTGATGACTTTGGTTTATTTAGCGACTGATGAGACAATATAATAATATGAATATGACTGTTAGATTTCCCATGAGAGCTCTTGCAATGTATTGATGTAGTTCTCAATGGTCCACATCATTCGGTACGGTTGATCAACGTTAGATCTTCACTGATGGCCCCCCTGAGTTCAAACTCTTCGCATCAACCTCAATTTCCAGCCTCATACCCGGAAGGGCCAACTTCGCAACGCCCAACACAACACCTCCAGGCCGATTCTCAGGGATGCACTTCTTAAGAGCCTCAGCTAGAGGAGACAGTGTCGCATCAATGTTGGTATGATAGCTGCGTACGTAGTAGACGTCTTCCCATCCACGAAGTCCAGCTGCTTTGAGAACATTGTCGACATTTTGAACGGTTTGTTCGGTTTCTGTCTTTATGTCGGCTGATATCTCGCCATTTTTGTTCCAGCCACCTTGTCCTTAGATCTTGAAGTGGCCGTTGCCGAGATCTACGGCTTGGGAGTAGTGGACAGTGTCAGAGAGGGTTTGGGCGAACCCGGGAGGAGTGGTATATTTAACTGAGTACATGTTGTAATGATAACAGCAGAGATATATTGGGGATTGTGTCCTTTGGATTGAGGTCAGTGAGAGTACGTTGAGTGGTATTGGAAGAAGGTAGTGTGAGGGTTGTCCATGGTTCAAGTGAGGTCGTGGTAAGATTATATACACCCAGTTTTCGATAACGTTGAAATGAATACTGCCCCTTTGAATTAATAAGTCAAGACACTGTTCTTACAGCAATTAGACGGTAGTTTTACCCTTAATGACTTGGATTATTGGTCTCGGCCCTCGGACGGCTTGGATAACCGTGCATGCCGTGTCCGTGGCTCCATCCTAGGAAGTTAAAACAGTATATATCGACAGAAACGGTAATTCCGAGAGAGGAACTGGAGTCGTTTATATTTAGTGTCCATCCAAGCTTGTGCTTGACCCGGTTCTGGGGTGCTTGAGACTTCATAGTTGAAGTCAGGATGAAGTTGTTTGTCATCACAAAGTCAAGTATTGATTGAATCTTCTGGATGGTAGTATCAACCATGTTCTAGACTACTGTGAGATAACATAAGGAAAGGTAGTTTCTCTAATTGAAATAGAGGTATACCGGCCAAGTGGTAAAATGACTTGCGACGATGGGCGGTGAAATCTCACGCAGCTATGCTTTGTTTGTTGGCATGGGGCAGTTATTCAACTTCATCTGTGGATACACGCTACTGAATCTAAATAAGTAGCTCAAGAAGGATACTGGTAGCCAAAGAAGTAAACAAAGTCAAGAGCCCACCTTGCTACTACCGAATGCGTGAGCACCATTGTCATTATTTCCACCCCGGCTGCTTTTACCCGAGGCCTCTCCAGTGCTAGATGGCACCGAAGCACCATCTGTCCCAGTCCCTGTTGCACTCACACCTGCATCGGTCGTTTTGCTGGGTATCGCGGTCAAGCTCGTGGTAGGCTTCACAACAGCTTCCGTAAGACTACTGCGGGCCTTTTTGACATCCAAATTACAAGGCTTGGGTTTCGGTGAGGCGTCTTCGGCAAGAATGGGACAGCCAACTGTGTGATTGCGTTCAACCTTCACCGCAGTGCCCCCAATAGCGCAGCCGTCGTACTCAGCGATAGCTTTGCGTCCCGTCTTTGCGCCAGGGCGAAGAGTAAAAGTTACGTTCCCAGATCGTTCGAACTTATTGTTCTTCAAGAGAAGGCTGCCGTCTTTGCGTGGCTCGCAGACAGTAGTCCATCGCAAATCCCACTTGAGGATACACGAGTCTTCTTCACCACGCCAGTACTGAAACTGGTCTCCCTCGTCAGCGTCGGCAATGGCTTTGCTAGTGTTGAGGAAGTAATATGGTTCTGAGTCTGGTAGAAAATCTAGGTACAGTCGGCCGATGCCGAAGAGGGTGTATGCACAGCTGAGTTCCCAGTTGAGTGTGCCACTAAAGGTTATCAAGACCGGGGCGTTTTGAAGGCCGAAGATGACAGTAAATGGCGCCTCGGCGGCATATGTATCTTCCCGAGGAAACAAGATGTCGACTTCGTCGATGGCGGGGAACGAAACGACATCTTCGTCGGAGGCAGCTGCCAAGACCGCGAGGCCTAGGTTGATAAGTGTTGACGGAAAGGCACGCATCTTAACGTCACTGGATCAACAGGAAAGTAAGCTTAAATGTATTAACAGCCACTTCGACTACTGCATGGGGATATGAGCAAGTATTTAAGCTTATTGTGGGATCGCAAGTGATAAAATGACCTAGTCAGCCCTTCTCGAGCATGGGTCCATCCTTGTTCATTGCATGCAAACCAGCACGATTTGGGGATCAGCTGTAAACCACGAAACAAGTCGGGCGTCTCAATTTTAATGGCGAAGCAATCTCTACCACTCAGTCATGAAATTATATTCGTCACATGGCTCTTAGTTAGGAAAACGTGGCCGTTTAAGTGAGGTGCAAAAAATAGAAGGTGCTCCTTCCTGGATCGTGAATGTGGTGCATGACTAATAACCTTATCTTCAGCCTTATATCGAGTGTAAGTCGGGCCAACGATTGAACCGATAAACAAAAGGCGAACTAAATAAAGGGCTCCCTCAATTCGGGTTTAAAGTAAATATGTTGTGGCCATATACATGTAGCTATACTTACTGGTGATGGAAGCTACTGCCGGCCGGCCTGCCATGGATAAGATTGCTAAGATAACACGTTTGGGGCTGTTATTCCGAAATTTGAACCTCCAAAATATCAAATATTGCCAGGCAACGTGGCGGAGTGGTTATCGCGACAGCCTCGAATTGCCGTAAGCTGTTTCCTTCGGGAGCGCAGGTTCGAATCCTGCCGTTGTCGATACTTTTTAAGATTTGCTTTATATTAAGTATCTTTACTTTTTTATTAGTCTAAGCGAACTTAGTTCCGCATCTGCTGGGTGAATACTCGCTTGCGCTGAGAGGGGGTATGCTTTGCCTGTTTAAGGTCTGGTTTGACGGCCTTGATGGCTGTTGCCTGCAATGAGGACAAGCATTATTGGTTTCAACAAACTTAGCCATTCTCGTTGACCATCTCACCTCCTCAAGAAGCTCGGGGTTCTTCTCAAAGAGCGAGGGAAAATACTCTAAAGTGTCCTGAACCCATCAGTACTCTTTCATCGCTGGGGACCAACCTATAACTTTTTACTGTATACAGGCTCAGGTTATTGGGTGTTTGCAATCTGCCTATTTGGGCTGGCTTTACGCGCCTTGATTTATTATTGAAATTTTGAGTCTATTCTTAATTAGGGCCCTCTTGAGTAGCCTGAATATCTTTCCTTGACAGTGATCTTAGCAAATGCCCGGTATGGCCGGTGCCATTCATCCAGCAGCATCTTACATCCGGTTGGTCGCACACCAAATACCGATATTCTCGGCAGGCTGATGCCAGAAGAAATCGAAGACGCGAAGAGCGAGAATCACGTGTGCATTAAATAGAGACTTGTGCTTTGGTAGATCAGGACTTGTTTCTCGGACCTTTTTCAAACACATAATCAACTCGTCTAAAAACACTCTGGGATTGACATTTATTATCACTGATTAGCCAGTCGCCATGAGCATACAACGAGTTGGCTACGGTGCCATGAGAGATAAAGCACCTCATCTCCAAAAATATAATTGCAATGGTGATACTGAATCTTCTCAATGGGCGCTTGGCGGCCAGGGGTTTTCTTCAACCAGAACGTTTCAAGATTGGCCTTCATCCGTCTGTTGTCCCAGCAAGCAAGGCGAGTTCTCATTTTCACCCCCCCCTTCTTTCTCTCTAATTCCCTTCTGATTGTCTTCCAGTGAGCGCCCAGTGAGCGCCCAGTAATTGTTCATATGAACCAAAAAGAAGGCCATGGCATTCTCGTCAAACAACGTCTCAACCACCCCGTCACCCCAAACCTCACGATCTACAAGGTCGGACAAGCCTGGTTCAGTGCATCAGCATGGACTCGGATAACAGGCCTTGCTGTAGGCAGAACAGCTTACCTGACTCTCTGTACACATGCGGTAGCTCCTTATCTTGGGATGGGATTTGACACTGCTGCTTTGGTATCAGCCTTTGGCGCATTGCCTTTCGCTGCCAAGGCTGCAATTAAGTTTGGATTGCTGGGGTTTCCGTTCGCTTACCATTTTATCAATGGTGTCAGACACTTGGTGTTTGATCTGGGATTTGGATACAAAAAAGCTCAGTTCAGGAAGTCAGAAGCAGCTACGTGGATACTGAGTATCCTTGGTGGCCTTGTCTTGGCCTTCTGGATCTAGATGTTTAGATATTACACGATCGAAGATCAATTGGATGTCCATTATTGTTGCAAAATAATTTTATGGAACTATTCCCATTCCCATCATCCATACATCTCGTGGTATGAGTGACGTGAAGCTTGATCAACAAAAACGTTTTCTTTATAGGGAAGCTATAAACAGATGCAAAGTTTTATATAAACAATGAACTTAGTTCCAGACCAAGCAGACACTTCTCCAACAAATCGCGAATCGCTTGCCCGACTCATCACAACATCTCCCAACTTCCAGCGCCGTCGGCAAACCAGTTAGACCGGTTACACAGTATTCTAGCAGTATCCACATCCGCAAATCGAGTCATATACCGGATTTACTTCACCGTATGATTGCCTTACTCGTCAATCTTGGCCGGAGGTGTGCCTCCTGGAGCAGCTCCAGAAGGAGGAGATCCGCCCATACCGCCACCAGAGTTCTCGTTGGCAACACCTCCCTCCTTGTAGTAGTAAACAGCAGGAGACACAGAGCTGGACTGGGTGGAATTGATGCCGAAGGCGAGCCAAGCGAAAAGACCGTCGCTGATGTTGTCGCCGAGAAGAGTGTACTCCATGAAAGGGTCGACGCCATCAGTCTTGGTCTCTTCGCTCAGAATACCATCGTCTTCATTGAGAGTGAGTTCCTGGGTGTTGGAAGCATAAGGCTCGAGGGTCTCGACTTGGGAGATGAGGTCCTGGTCGAAGAAGGCTTGTCCGACGTGGCTGGCGTAGTTGTCTCGGCCGAGAGTTTGGTTGGCAAGGAGAGTGGCGTTGGCATGAACCATAACGTGGATATGAGTAGCACGGCTGGTGTAGTGACCAGGGAAGATAGAATCGAACTGAGCAACGCCATCAGAGTCGGTCTTCTGGATGCCTCGAAGCCAAGTCTTGTCAATGTTGGCCTCATCAGAGCTGTCGCCGTTGCCGTTGGCAACAACTCCAGAGTACACGCCGGTGGAGTTGCAGTGCCACATCTCCAGGTAGACATTGGGAACAGGGTCACAGGTTTCGACGTCGATGACCTGGTAGTCGAGGATGATGTTGAGACCCTCTTGATCTTCAATGATGTTCTCACGAACGTATTCGCCGGCCACGTCTGGATTATGTTAGCCAAAAGTCTCTAAAACAGAAGACTGAAATTCCTTACAGTAAGGACCCTGGGTGACTTCAGGGGTCAAAACACAAGAGTTGATGCTAGCAAACAGGACTGAAGGGGCAGTGCAAGGGCTGAAGCCTTGATCAGTCTTGTTGTGAGAAGTGTTCAAGGCGGTATCAGCATCGCGCTTCTTCAAGCTTCGCTTCTGGCGAGCCTTGTTAACCTGGGCCGAACGACGGGCGATGTTGCGAGCTTCAACACCACGAGCTCGAAGCTTGGGAGCGCAGTGGGCGAGGGAGGATTGCTTGGCAGAGCTGAGAAACTCGCGACGTTCAGCGGCTTCGTGAGCAATATCATGTCCTGGATGAGCCGAGGCGATACTGGCCGCGAGGGCAAAGGTGGTAAGGAGGCTCTTGAAAGAAGGCATAGTGATGATTTCAATAATAGTTGATACTGATTAAAGAACGATCTGGAAGAGACTGATGCAAGTGATGAGGATATCGAGATGGTGATTCAATTGCAGAAACTCATTCTTTATATCTATCGTGAAGGTCGAATTTCACCGCGTCTTGACCTCAACAACAACCCACATACCGGGTGGCGCTGAAGCTACATACTCGCATTGTCGAGAGGCGCATGGACATGCTGTGACGCGTTAAACGTCACAGGAATAACCAACCGGTCAATTTCTCCGAACAAAGCTGCCAAGCTAAGAATGAAGCATAGACGGCACCTAAAAAGCACTGCCGAGGTCTAGTTTAGGGCCAACCTATAGCGGAGAATGTAAACCGAGTCAGGCAAAAGAGATGACGACGATTGGCTCACGAACGCGCGGGTCATAGAGACACGTCGTCTTGTGGAGGTTTTCGTCGGGAGGTGGGAGCCCACATCGCGAGAGATCTTCACAATGGAATCTTCAAATCAAGATAGGGATATATAATGAATATTCAATATTTGAAATTGGCTTTTCTCATTGGTTGGGGGTTTGAAGGGTGCTTTCAAGCTTATGCTGAAGTTGACGTGGTAGATTTTAGACCAATGCCGCACATTCCAGGATCAATGAAAGCAGATAATAAGTCGACAGGCTGATAGGGGCAAGTTTCAACAGCTTCGTAGATCAATGCCCAAATTCAAGTTCTTGTATCTATACCCCCTCGTCACTTTCCCGACTTATCACCAGATAAACCAAGAAGACATAACCGTCATGCTCTCGCATCATAATTAGACTGTTGTTCTATCTTTTCTTGCCGCTTTGTTGATTTATGCAACTGTCATTGACAAGATAGAGGCGTTCTTTGAAATGGATATCTGACCTACCAGCTTCACACTGGATCAAGGCCATCTTCAGAAGACAAACTATTAACGACACATCGAATTTCTGTAGCTATCAATTAGTAAAAGATAGTAGTTGTAGGGACTGTTATCAAGGGCCCAGACCTCTGGAGCCATCGAGCCCTCGTAACGTGATCATCCTTCAGGGTAGCTTTACCTTAGCTAGGATGACAGCTTGCTGTTAGCATCAGAGTCTTATACTCCTATATTCATCCCCTCTCTTGTAGAGGCCTCAATTACAAGGCTGCGATGCAATAATGAGCAAGACTTTTGAGATCGCAGATAGGGCTGCCACAAAACCAATTCAGTTAATCTTACTGGGGTCCTATAAATGCGTAGACTGGTCAAGGATGTATCAAACATGATTGTGTACTCAAAATTTCTCATACTTGTCAGGTTTCAATCATCATCCAAATGCACATTTACGGAGTATTGCGGCTTCTTGGACAATTCCTTACAGACAATTGTTCCATCTTGCACCGCTTCAGTTCTAGTCAAAAGTCACGAATGAGCCGCATTCTAGCCTGCCATTACCCGCTTGTTGAGCCTTATCCGAGCTGTTGGCTCGTCTAGCCATGCATTGCTGGCCATGGTCTGGCCGAGAATGTGCTGTGGCGCTTGAGTTGACCCAGCGTGCCGGTCCGCCATGATATTAGCACATAAGATTTTAGGGCTGTGTCTTTGTGCATTTTATGCTGCACGCCCAAGCGCATTTCTGCGGGATTAATCGTCGATTGGATGTTGAGATGCAGGGGTAGCAATACGAGCGGGAACACCATCCTTTGTGTATCAACAACCTTGCTACTGACCAACAGCCTGAACCTCGCTGTGTAATCGATTGGATGTGCCGCTGACCAGGCGAAGCATTCCAGAAGAGCAATTTCTCGTCGCAATCCGCAAATGGGATTTGATCTGCCTTCTCCGAGTACAGTAACTGACCCTTATCGCAAGCCACCAATTAATTGTATTGCCAGTTGCGCGGGGAACGACCAACAAACGCCGAATCATGGAATGGTGGCTTGTTGGCCTTTGGGGTACAGTAGTATTTGCTCATCGGACCCTGGACATTATCACTTGTGCTAATTTGCGACGAGGCAAGGGACACTGTCAGCTGTGCATGATCCATCCCCTTTCCCACGAGGTTCGGTCCCTTCTGAGACACCTCGGTTAGAGAAGATGCAAATTAAAAGCGCATTCGCGGACTCGACTAGACGGTTCTCAGTAAAGCGGATAAAAATATTCCTGGTGGATAACGAAGCCGTGTCTCGAAGATCCCCGCACCATCTGCACCGGATCTACGGCCGAGTCCCCAGAACACAGATCTATTGATACGAAGCGAGGTCAAACTTGATGGTGCCTGTTAGAGTTTGGGGCTACGAGACTAGCGCATCTGCAAACCTCAGATCACCTTGGGCCTAGATTACACATGGGAGACATGGCTTGCTCAGATTCCTCTTAAAGCCGCGTCTCCATCCCGCGCTATGCTCTGCTCTGCCGCTGTTTCTGCGACTCTCCATCTTATTTTGCGCTCCACGTGTTTTCCCTTTTCTGAATATCTACTGCAAAAATGGCCATTGACGAAGTCGACAAGTATCTGTGGTTGGCGTACTGCAAGGCTGTGCAGAATGCTGTCGGTGGCCTACCTGGACATAAGCCTGCTTTGTTTTTCACCAAGCATGCGCAAAAGGCACCAGTCGCGTCCCAAGATATCGACCCGGCCTATACCAACTATGGAATTAACAACATCATCAACAATTTCTTACAGACTAATGATCTTTTCTATGATCCGGCTCACCACAAAACTTACACTCAATGTTTGCTCGAGTAAGCACATCGTCACCACGCACCCCGCATGTAACTAACCGAGACCAGATATCTGTTGGCAGTCAAGATTGTACGTGAAATACATACATGTGCAATATTAATTTCTCTAACAATCCCCAGGGCGAGGCTGATCAAGTCCGTGTAACAATGACAGGCCGAACCTTGGCAAGTGCACTTGACCAGGCCTTGCGCGAGAGAGATCGTGCCTTGGAGGCTTTTGAAAAAGAAGAAGGCTACGGCCTCACGGGCGAACAAGACTTTTCCCAATGGTGGCCTTCGCATGCTCCTGCGTACGCGGCAGCCAAGCAAAAGGTCGAGGCCGCGGCAGCAGACTATCAGGCTATCCTCCTTAACACAGGTGGACCAACTGCTAGTTCACTAGCCAGAGACTTCAATCGAATCGTTAAAGCCTTGATCGGCGGGCAGTCAATCTCAGGGTGCGATATCATCTTCCTAAGCATTTGATCGATTCCTAACCTTGGTAGTATCACGATGCCTGCTTGTCACGCCTCAGCTGACATCACCCGGGAACTCCTCGAGAGAGACAGAACACCACATGCCATCACATATGTCCCTGAGTGGATGTCTATTCAGTACACAGCCCAAGTTGAACACTGGATGAACGGCGTTGGCGATGGTGACTCTTCTACTCAAATCAACGTTGCTGATGGTAGAGAGGTGAACGAATCTGACTTTGGCCATGCTGCCACTGACGGGTTCTCCTATGGACTGTGGCTGTCTTTCTCTGCCGGCAAAGGAAGTACCAACGAGAAGGGCGTGTCTTTCGGCTCTATGGATACCGATACTAACCTGGATGTGCAATTCTCGTATGATGAAATTCAAACTATCAGTGTTCCTGCTGGCGATTGGTGAGTTCTAAATACTTGGGAAGACTTCTGCATACTGACGCGATTCTAGGAACGTTCCCAGCCCAGGGCGACGTTACCAGCTATTAGGCACCGCCTCTGAAGAGTCCCGCAACCTTGCCTTCCCAGACTATCTCGTCGTCGTGAGGAACCTCGGCTTCAAGGTCTCCATCCGAGATTACAAGGTTGCGGGACAGATCGACAACCTGTTCGATGAAGCCAAGTCTTCTGGTGGTTCGGTCAGAGTTTTCGGCATTCCTGCTACACCCGATGGCAGCCCGGATAAGGCCACTGAGGAGAATGCTCATGTTGCTGAGTGGGATCTCGGTGCTGGTACGCTCTCAATCAGGCCGACTGCCGATGCTGGGTTCGCTTCTGTTGTGGCTCTTGTTGGTGAGCTGAACATCAGTTGACTCGTATCGGGACGAGCGTAGTCTTGGTTGCTGATGTCTGAATTATTTTATAATTAGCCAGTCACTTGACAATTGAGCGCATTCGTCCTGGAAATCAATAGAACTCTAGCAGTATTCGCAGCAAGAAATGAAATCTTCTTTCAAACAAGCAACTACATAATAATATATAAGAGAGATATATATACTTTTTTATACCTACTTATTATACTTAATAATTAAGCTCTCCGAGTACTCCAGCCTATCCTATATAAGGTCCCTTTGCTCGAAAAAGGCATTGTTTTATTTACAACATCAGAGTCGCAAGATGATGATAGACATGATAAAAGATCAAAAATACATCGACAACGGCAGGATTCGAACCTGCGCTCCCGAAGGAAACAGCTTAACGGTACGGTAATTCGAGGCTGTCGCGATAACCACTCCGCCACGTTGCCTAGACTGGATTGATGTTATTCCCGTCGCAATGAGGTGCCTTCACAGCGCAAAGTTACCTGGGGATTACTTGAACTGACAAAGAATCATTTGTTGACTAAAGGCATCCGCTTCCAAGATTGGTTGCATTAAAGTGGTTTGTGTGTGTTTCAAAGACTCATGCTTGCGCACAGTAGTATCCAGGTCTACGACTGGAAGTGGGGGGCTATTCATAGAGTCATCGTTATCATTTGGCCAAACAAGCTCTGAAAGTACTGCTCTCATTGTTGGATTGACTTCACGGCACCAGGAACTTATCGGGTAGTTGGCGATGAGAAAGAAAGCTTCGCTCGCCTGCATGATGTGCATGACCAGATGGCGGCGCCCCAACAGAAACTTCTTTGTGGTGTTTGCCCAAACTTTGCAAATGTTGGTGGTGATTGATGATGACAATAACTGGCCACCACCTCACAGAATGACGGATGCATCTGAGCTTGCCTTATGTTCACTGCCTGAAGCTCATTCGTATGAAACAAAAATCAATACTTAAGCCCGTTGTAATCCCAACTCTTACCACTCCTCACCACATCACAACAAATCCAACAAACAGCTACAATCAACTACTCATACATCATTTTTGAATCATCATGTCCACTTCCCAAGACATCGATACCTTCAATGGGAAGAAGAATCCTCTCAAAGAATCTATCAATGCTTTTCTGAAAGGAGAACAGCAGCAGAACAATGGCACCATGGATGCAGAAGCGTACGCAAAATTGGCCGATCAAATCAAGGACGATGCTGAGTATGCGGAAACCCTCCTCGCCACTTCGAGAGACCTTAATGTCAATCATAAAGGCATGCTCGCGTGGATTAACGTAACAATCTACGCAACCAAGAACAATCTCGCCAAGTGCAACGGCTATATGACGAATAAAAACGAGAGAAAGTGGAAAGAATGGAGCAAGACCCTTGGATCTAACCATTCTTCTCTCATGGCTGCCATCAACGTTATGCACCAGCTTGAGATCACCCATGGGCCGAGGCCCAAGCCATCCTGGAGCAGCATGCCTCCGACAGACTGAGGTAGCTCTGCTAAGCGAAGACCTGCAGTTAAGGATTAGGGGGTTGACCGCCAGTAATTTCTCACTGGATCATCGATTTTCTTGTGCTTGCTTGCTCTAAAGGGGCGCCTTATTTGTTCATTTCCTATTCTTATTTTTTGTTGGTTTCTGTCTTCTGCGGAGGGTCAGCATGGACATGTCCAAGGCACTGGTGCTTTTGATGCCACATAAAGGAGGAAAATGTCCCATATAGCACTCAGTATGGGGGCGTAAGAGGTCTGGTGCCCGTTCATAGCATACCTCTGTTACTAGTCAATAAAATTTGCGATGAAAATCGACTGAATTGGTTGTGATATGTCAGTCCGGGCCTCTACGGCAAGTCATCTTATTTCATACTGATGTCTGGGAATTTAATGAGAGAAACAAACTTATCATGGCGTCTTTGGCCATTCACTCCGATGCCACCTAGTATCGTGCTATGGACTGGGTATACTATGGGGTGGAATCGGGCACAGTAGTTCGGTTGAAATGGATTTTGAGCCGATGCCCCCAACTCTCATGGCGCTGCCGGTTTATGTCATTCAAAACGAAGGAGGACCGTATGCAAACAAATAAATGACTCCGTAGACTCTTGTTCCGTTGTTGACCGGCCCAGTCGGCCCCCAGAGCCGTGGAAGGCCGCCAGTGGTATTCCGTGAAACAGAATTATCTGCTAAACGCTTGGACTCAAGGAAAAAGCAAAAAGAACAACATAGAACGCCCCCTTTCGGTGTTCCGTGTTTTCCTGTTGCTATTTATGGCAGGGGTTCTTATCCTAGGTGTCTTTTGGTACTGTAATTCTCGCTGATTATAGGTACTAACACATAATGATCTACCATGCATGGCACTTGAACAGCCCAGAGATGGTTTTACCGCCTTGCCCGTCCAATCGTCGTCAAGAGTGACGTCTGGTAACTTGCCGTAGCCTGGGGGTCTAGGTATTGTCGTCAGCTTATCCATGGAAGAAATCGATAGACCACCGTTTCCACCGTTTTTGGGACATGTCACTTGGCTACCTGCCCGGTAACCACCGCGGTAATTAGCCATCCAGACAGAGCAAGCCTATTTGGCACGACAAGAATGAATTGATGCTTATCAACCAGTCTCAAATCTTCATGACGAAGATGATAAGTGTAGCAGTAGAGGTGGAATTTACCACCACTGATTCAATTTCTGGCCGACATCACTATAGCCTTTCACCACATCGCTTCCCACACATTGTAGAGAGGTAATATCCATTCTGATAACGTGGCAGTGGCTTCCGCTATGGACATGGGATGGTTTCACCGGTTTTGTCTGGAATGTTTCCAAATGAAGCCATGATACTAATTGCGGTATCTATTTCTTTGTTCTTCGGCCATACCGGCTGGGCTTGAAGTCAAAGCTAGAGAGATGAAATTGTGCCTAGAGATGCAATGTAACAAACTTGTAGCTACGAATTATCGGTAACAGGATAGTTTAAATGACTGGAGTCCGCACTTTTACGATACTTGAACAATCAACACCTCTTCACCAATCTCTTGTCGTTAAACTTGATCCAATCCCACATCGCTTACCCGACCCAGCCGGTAGAGTTATTCTGTACTAAAAAAAAAACAATAACCCTATATTCTTATCATACAAACAACACACCCGCCATAATGTCAGGAGCTGAGGTCGCAATTCCCATCGTCCTGGAGGTGTTGGGGGCGGGCAAAGCTCTGGTAGACATTGGGCTCTCTGCTGGCGAACTGAAGCAGGATGCTCATGCGTGCGCAAGACTGGCCGAGCAAGCCACGCACGACCTCCAATACGCCAAGAAGCTGAGGACTTCTCTTTTCGATTTGGCCCCGGACCACGATGACACCCTGGCCTGGATCAACGGCACAATTCACGCAACGGAAGTGGCCCTCGAGGGATACCAGAAGAATATCCCCAAGGAAGACGCCAAAAACGCAACTCTGCGCGCCCTCATACAAAAGATGCAGGATCAGAAAAAGTGGGAAGAATGGGGTAAGGCTCTTGGGGCTAGCCATTCATCTCTCGTGGCCGCGATCAACGTCATCCACCAGATGAAGCCGAGAAAGGCGGCTGAGGGAGCCAAGGAAAAGAAAGATCCGGCACGGGCCTGCAGCATGCCTCCTAGAAGCTTGAAGCCCAAGACGAATGAGCTCCCATGAAAGCTGGGCGTCGATTAACGCTGGTTGGTTGGCCAGTTGTCTGTCATGTATTTTGGTCCGAAGGACCTTCGTCAACATCAATGGGGGCGTAGGATTGGAAGGTCTAGAGTCGTCTTTTATGTCACACAGAACGGGAAGTCTCAGATGGAATTGCAGCACAAAGGAGGAGGAGGAGTTTTGTTCTAATTCACCACATGTTACTGTAATTGATCGATCCATGTGTTTTGCGACTACAGTCCGCCTACCCACATGTATTTACGACAAGGTCTAACCTAATTATCTGAGCGCGCAGCTGAGAGTCCTTCATTTTGGCCAACCCCCTTGCTTGTACGACACTCATAGTGCCTGGTACAACATGTATTTGCTACATGCCAGCTGCCGACCGAGACTACTCTACTGCATAGTAACGCCACATATAGCATGTAAATTAGACCGTATGCTGTTGAAAGAAGGAGACCGGCAGCGTACAGCGCCTTTGGCCATCCGTGTCTGGTCAAAGGCTGCAGGCGGGCATGCTATTGCTCGCTTGGGCGACTTCTCCTGGTGTTGCTTGACATCCGTGTTTGTTACACTTGTATTCATTTCAAAAGGGGAGAGAATAAATTCATTGGTTCTTAATAATAAGCTAAATACAAACTGTTGCATCAGATATCAGAATGACTTTGGCCACCGCTCAACATGCGACCTCATGCATTTCTGGGAAGCACCTTAGGGCGCGACAGTGGCTTATGGGGCACGATGCGAGCCCAAGTTGTTCCATTGTACACGACAGGAGGCCTGGTCCATTTGACCTGCCCATTCCACATAAATCGGATCCTTGGGGCAACGAGACGACCTGGGTCCGGATCCCAGTCAGCTTCCCACACAGAGGGCTGCCCGAAGAAGATAAGAGCACAATTCGCTGCGTAGCCGAATTTGTGACTCAATCTCGACTTGATGTCTGCGCCTGAACGGCCTTGAAAATCCAGCAGTTCCAGGTTCAAGGCATCGGCGACTTCAGAGGCCATGGAGTCAATTCTCTCTCGCCGTGGGTCATCCTCGTCGAGAGCGGTTGTGGGTATGTATACCATTTTGTACAGATCCATGAGCATCATGAAGAGAACCTCTCTCCAGACTGAAATACAGTCCTCTCCTGTGATTATGTCAGTAGAGCCCATCGCAGCAACGCTATGGATAGTGGACTTACTGTGGGCGAAGTCGCGATGAGGCATGAGCTGAAAACAGCTTGAGACCTCGGGAGGCAGCAGGCATTCTTCAACATTGCAGTTTGGATCCATTCGCCTATAGAGGAATCGGATGGTGAATACCCATAAGGCATAGAATCGAGTGTCTCGATCGCATATCAACTCTGACCACGTTTCACCTTCGGGAGGATCACCGGCAAGGCGAACGAGCTCTTTGTCATTGAACGAGGACCTCTGGACGATTGGCATTCTGTTAGGTGTGATAGCAGGATTTACGCCGCCATAAACAAGCCTCTCGAAAAGGTGTTCGATCAGGCACTCGAATCCTTCTACATTTTCGTTGATTCCATTGGGCCCACATACACTTATGGTACGGTGAGCCAACTCCCGGTGTGGTTCTGTGATGGGATTTGGGTTCATCGGAGTGCGGATAACCTGGCTCTCTGGGACTTGCTGAGGAGTGGGGACATTCGTAGCTGCAATTGTTTGCCTGGCAGAGGTTTGGGCAACATTGGAGTCATGATTCTTGCTTAGCCGGGCCAAGACAGAGGCTCCATGTGCAGTCCCTCTCAGAACTAGGACGATGATTGCGACAGCGAGAGAAGTCAAACAGACCCCAGTGGCCCATCCGATAAAGAACGACTCAACGAACGAATAAGCCATACCTGCAGGGACGCCCGGTAGGAGATTTCAGTATGGATGGAATGGAAGCGATTCTGCGGTCAGAGAGAAAAGGAAGGGAATGGAGAGTGGGTGGCCATGGATGGGAACTGGCAATTGGGGACTCTGGTGCAGTTTAAGAGGCCAACAACAATAGCTCACTAGCTCAAGACTGATCATCCCGTGCGTAGGCAAACATGTTTTGAGGAGAGCACTCATCTCAGTTGGTGGAGTAATGTGGCTGGCTTGGCGTGAGCCTGGACCAGCTCGCCCTCTCGGCCTTGAGTCTATTGCCGTTGACAACTAATTTGTGACACCTCCTGAATAGAAATGTGATATTAAAAGTGACGTGACGGTAGCACGGACGGCACGGGACGGCATGCTGCTTGAGACTGTGTATTTCTTCACTCAGCAGTGTAGACTAGAGAGAGAGAGCATGCGGTAGGTACCACGTAAGGAATTTATTTCACTGCCTTCCTCACTCGTGATAGAAAAGGACATTCATAAGCTCTCTTTTTCTTTCATCTTTCTCAGCACCGATTAATCTAGCAAAGTCGGCATTATGGCAGAGGATCTTGTGGTTGGGATCGACGTCGGAATGAGTGGTATGTGTGATCTGGTTCATCCCCAACGTTTGAACTTCAATGATGTGGGCCCCTGACAACTTTAACAGGCACCGGCGTCGCGTACAGACGGAAAGGCCAGGGTGAAGTAATCACCCTGGAATGGGGCATCGATATGAAAGACCCAAAGACGCCCACGCGTGTCTTTTACAATGTCCATCATCAGCCTCCGAAGCTCGTTGGATGGGGAACCGAGGTCCCCGACGATTCTGTTGAGCATTTGGAACTGCATGAATGGTTTAAAATCGACCTTGGAAAAGTTGGTGACGACAATGGTCAAGTCAAGAGTCTTTACAGAGACTTCTTGACGTGCTTGTATGGCGAGCTTAGCACCAAGCGGTTCACACCAGCCTTGCTGGGGGGGGGGAAGAATTTCGAAGAGGCCGAGGTTCTGTTCCTTTTCAGCGTACCCGCCATTTGGGACCCGGCTGTTGTCCTCGACTTCACGCAGCTCGTTCGTGACTCTGGCTTCGAAAAGGAAGGCCTTCGCACCGTTAGAGTGACCATGACGGAGCCGCAAGCGGTTGCTGCGTATGAGATTTGCGTACCAAATTCCGATTACCGACTCAAGGTTAGTGAGCAAAGGGCCTCCATGAGAATCACAACTCATACATACCTTACAGAACGGTGAAAATGTCTTGATCGTTGACTCTGGCGGTGGGACTACTGTATTTTACCCCTCCAGATGCTGTGGCATTGCTGACGCTGACCTCTGAAGGATTTCTGCCTCTTGAAGATAGAGGATACTTATGAGAAACCGCCCCGGGCTATGGAATTAGAACCACCAAAAGGCATGTCCTTTCTCTCTCAGAGGCATGAGCTAACTCTCTTAGCCTGCGCTGTTGGCTCCACGTACATCGACCGAGGCTTTGAGGAATTGGTGGTGACCTATCTTCAAGACAAGCGTGATTCTTTGATAAAGGACATCGAAGATGTTGCCTGGGATTTACGAAACAGCAATCTCTTCCACTATTACAAACACGAATTCGACCCCAATAAATTCGAAGACTTGACATTCGAAATTCCTTTGAAGAACAGCGTTGGACGTGACTCAAGGGACCCTCCCTCACCCGTCTCCTTTGTTCTGACTGGGTAAGCTCCCTCCCTACCAAAGCAAAGATGAGATATGTTTCTCATCGTGTTTAGTGAATCTCTTGGCTCTTTGTTCGACAGCCAGATTGATAAGATCAACAAGCAGATTCTGAGCTTTGCGACAGCATTGGATAAGGATCCCAAAAACTATCTCGTAAGTCTCGGAACAATCCAAATGTCTGCCGTGAATGCGAATTGTCTCTGACTACGCAGGACTACGTTATCCTCGCTGGTGGGCTTGGAAGCTCCCGCTACGTTCTAGGCAAGGTTGAGGAGTACATCGGCAAATTGCCGATCAACCTTAGAGCGAAAACCAAAGTGGTCATGTCGGCTGCCCCTCGACTCTCCGTATGTATGGGTCCGGTCCATAATGCAGGCCGTAACCCAGAACTTTTCCCACGACGCTTCAACCGTGTCTCGGTCGGCGTGGCATCACAGTCATTAACAGGTGCGATTAAGAAGAGCCGCCTTCGTAGCCTCATAAAACGGGCACTCCTGCGCTTCCCCAAGGGCGAAAAGCCCGAGGGGGAAGTGGAGTGGTTTCTCATCAAGGTAAATTTTCACCCACCATGGAGATTGGTGTCATCGAGCTGCCTTGGCTAACGAGGCGAGACAAGGGGGAAATTGTTCCTGACCGAGTCGCCGTTCATGAACAAACAGCGTACTTCAGTGCGGATTTGCCGTCCGACAAGCGGATCTGGGAGCTTGGCATTCTCACCAGCTTCGAGAGCGACATGGAGCGGCTGACACTTGAGGGTAAGAGCTCGGTCCATGGCGACGTGTTGCAGATGCTAACACTTACAGATAACTGCCGTGTTCATTCGGCGCTCAGGGTTCAGCTGTCACATGCTGGCGAACCTGAGCAGACTGGGGCAAGAGACGCCCTATCAAGACTCCATTTGGCTCGAAAGCCCAAAATCCAGATCAAGTTTGACCTTCGGGTAGAGGTCGGACTGGCCACCGTTGAAATTCAGTGCAGTATGATGACCAGCCCAGTGTACCAGATCTTGACGCTGACACATGACTAGCTGATAAGAAGGGATCTCTCTGCAGCGAGCCCATCAGTATTGAGACAGGTCAGGCGTCTGGAAGCGATCCGCCCACCTACCAAAATGCTGTGTATGAGTTAAGCTAGGCTGGATTGCAGGGAGATTTTGACCTTGCCAAGTGCCTGGGTTTGACCTGGTCAGTGGAAGCCGTCTTCAAACAAGCGATGAGTCGACATCCGTCTCTGGGGTACATTTATCCACGTTACATTTTGCGACGTAACCGATCATGTAGCAGCCGCATATAGCTTCCTGAAGATAGATTGGGGGAAACTACCTAGCCAGAGACTGTCGTAGAATTCGTCTTACCAGACTGGGTACACGTTTATTGTGGGAAAGCAGAACGTCGTGTCCATAATGTCTGTGTTGACAGCCTCAAGTTTAACCCGATGGCCAGTAATCGTTTACATAGCAGTCTCACGGAGCCTACAGTAGAGATGGAATTATATGCAGGATGCCCTTATTTCCTAAACCCCGCGAGCCTTGTCATTTCAAAGTCCATCAGACTGCACGTCTAACGTCACTATTGTAGGGATTTCTCACACAGAAGAAGATAGTATGTAAGACTTTGGCCCAGTTAGAATTGGTCTTTCCGCTTTTGATATCACTCACAAGATCGTGCCAAGCTACCCCAGCATATTCAGACTCGCTCTTCCCATAGTGCTCAAACCCAAGTCTCTGGTAATACGGAACAAGACGGTCATAAGTCAAGATGGATATAAGATCCGCGGCATTGAGTGATTTCGTTCTTTCGATGTAAACGCGCATAATGGCCTTGCCTAGCCCGGCCCTCTGGTAATCGGGAGCGACAGCAAGAGCATGGAGAGCAATAGTTCTTCCATTCTTCCTGTGGCCCACGGCGTAGTCACCTTTGGGGTCTTCTTTCCAGTTGCGGGGGTAGTCCATGTCTTCATCTTTGACGGGTTTGTTGGTCGTTTTAGTCGAGATGACATGCGCGAGGAGCACATCGCCGCTGGATGCCGATTCCTCGATGAATGGAATGTCTTGAGGAATGGGAGACGGCAAGCTGGCGCCAGCGCGGAGGAAGAGGCCAATACATATCTCAGGACAGACTGTCAAGCGATATTCAATCTGAGATTGAGGTTAGGCAAGGACCTTTAGTCTGTTATGGATCTCACAACCTTTTCGCGAGTGGCGGCTTCGGCCGGAGGGAACGCGGCAGTTTCAACTGCCAGTGACCTCTCTAGGTCATTGATATTGAGTTGTCGGGCATAGAGGGACATTTTGAAGATAGTGGTAAAAGATATTGCTTGACGCAGTGTTGATAGGAAAACACCTCAGTATAAATATCTACCTATCTAACGAGGCCGAAGCGGGGTTGGGTGGGGCTACAGCGTTGAACCAAGGGCGCGTGTTGAAAGTGACGACGAGAGTCTAAACTAAACAAGTACTGTACCTAAGTATGTACCTAGACTACCGTATCTACTAGAACAAGGCACCTAAACTTGGCTCTGTCTCAATTCTTCACTGTGGGTGGCTATTCCCAGGCCGTCCCCTGGTCATGGCGGATGCATCAACTCATTGAGGAGAATTGACATGACACAGTCCAATCTCATTATGTATTTCAATCCACAGCTAAGCTAGCTCATTAGCCGCGTTCAGTGCATATATCGCCAGGTTACAGCCTTATCTCCCTTGGCGGAAAGCTCCTCCTCAGAGATCGTCTCATGTTCACCAGCTGCCATTCTCCTGTCACGGCTCTTGTTGATACGGCTGTAGCTGAAGATCAAGATAAGAGCTGCAATGATACCCCCGCCAATGAAGCCCAATTCCAAAGCGTGACCTAAAATATACCGAGGCCCGTCCTTTTGGCGGTAGAAGTTTGATGCCATGGCCTAAGTTTGTCAGTGTCAAGAGTCTTGCTGCCGAAAAGTGTTTGTACTTACACCGCCGAGATTTCCAACTCCAATCTGAATCGCCATTCCAACACTGCGTTTGTAACTTCCTGACAGATTATTGGCCAGCCAAGTGATGACTCCAGGGAACGCAGGATAGATAGCGCATGCCGCGATGAAGACACCGGCGTAGACGACCTTGGGGTTGTGGGTAGAGATGCACCTGGAAGAATTAGTATGAGCAGAAGCCATGCGATATTATGGGAAACTTGCATTGTAAAGCCAACAACCATGACACAGAGGAAAGACACAATGAATGGACTTCTCTTGCCAACTCGGTCTGATGTCCAAGCAACAACCACTGCCAGGATAGCTGCAGTGATGTAAATGGGAACAGTCATAAGCTGGGCCTTGCTAGAGCTGTATCCAAGGTTTCGAATGATGGTGGGCAAGAAAAGGCTGATGCCGTAGAGCGGGCAGACAATCTGTCATGGTTAGCAGTACTCATGCTATGGCAGCTCATGTCTTGACTTACACCCCAGTAAACAAAAACGTTGACCCAAATCTGCCAATCCTTAAACGCTGCCCAGACATACTCCCACTTGAACTCGTCCGCTTGCGCAACACGAGACTGACTCTGTCCTGCCGCCTTCTGCTGGCCCTGATACTTGAGTCTGAACACGACAAAAGCGCGCTCCTCCTCGGTCAAGAAGCTTGCAGTCTCAGGGAAATCGTAAAGTGCCCAGAAGGCAAAGATGGCAACAAGAACAGTGACTATTCCCTCGAGGATGAAGATCCAGCGCCATCCTTCGAGGCCGCCAACGCCGTCCATCTTTGCGATGCCGAAGGCGAGAAGACCGCTGAATGCACCGGCGATGGAAGCTGCAGAGAAGAAGAGTGCCTGTCGGAATTGAATTTCGTGACGACAATACCACATTGTGAGGTAGTACTGAGAACACGTTAGTTTGCCAGCAAAGATAGAAGAAGTGGCGTAGACGTACAGCGACACCAGGGAAGAGACCGGCCTCGGTGACACCAAGAAAGATGCGCGCGATGAGAAGACCATGGTAGTTCTGAACAATGCCCATGAGTGTCATCACAATGCCCCATGCAATCATGATTGTAGGAAGCCAAACGCTTGGGCGGAGTTTCTTGAGGAGAAGATTCGACGGGACTTCGAAGGCGGCGTAGGTGAAGAAGAAGACGGTGAGGCACCAGTTGTATTGGTCAGGGCTCATCTTGAGATCTTCCTGGAGACCTTCGATCTTTGCGTTTCCAATGTTTCCTCCTGTAGTTGTATGCTTAGCTGGGTGCCATGGTGAGGGATGTGTATAACTTACTGTCGAGAAAGGAGAGGAGGTAGAGAAGTGCGAGCATGGGGATCAATCGCATGTCCATCTGAGAGCCATTAGTGGCATGAGAAATATTGGTATTTGGAACGAACCTTGCGAAGAATCTTGTTCTCATCAAGATGAGAAAACGACTCGAGGGTTGTACCAGGTGCCGTAGCCATAGCATCAATGCGGTCGACCTGCCCTCTACCAGCAGCCTCGGCCTCAAAGACCTCAGCCTTCTCGTTTGGGGGGGTAGAATAAGAAGTCATGATGATGGCGAACAATGTCTGTTTCTCTGTTTTAGAAATGGCCAGAAAAGATGGGACGATCAGCGAACTTAAGTATGTCGCGTCACTCTTGTCTTCCCCATGATTTCCCCGCAATGTCTAATGTTGCTGATCTTGAGTGATGAGATCGTAAGAGGCTTGTGAGGAACGCTCGCGGGAGATGGAGACGGGGGAGGGGCGGAATAGTGCTAACGGTAGGCTTATCTGGAATAAGAAACTGAGAAATAGGTCATGGTTGGAACCGGATCCGATGCTCGTGTTGAGTGAGCGAGTCATTCCTGGCTATGGTTCGATTGTGGGCTACGGGATCTCAGATCAATCTACTACCACGGTGAGATCATATCCTATTACTCTTTACCTTACATCTATCTTCTTTGTTATCACCAAATTCCCCTGATTTCAAAGCCCCAGTACTTCACTCAAAGATGGGTTTCTACAATGCAAAAGCTTGTACGTCATCACAAAGAGTGTCGTGTCATGGCCTCGGTTCCGAAGATCCCTGTCAACACATGGCTCCCTTTTCTCGCCAGCGATCAGCGCGACCTAACAGAATGTGGCGGCGCCCGCTTCAAACAAACCAGACGAAATGACAAGAGTTTCTCCAAAATTAAGCTTTCAACCGTAATTTTACCCTCTTCCCCTTTTACCAATTGAGCTCTGGAGATGTCACCTCCAAAAAATGAGACCGCCAACCCCGTCAAAACGGTCTAACCTTGAATATCAACCCTAGACTAAAGCTGAACTGTGGGATCTGCATTACCCCGCATCATTTGATGAAAGACTTCCTTGTTCTCTCTCCCAAATAAAGTGGACTTTTTCCATTCCCAACAAACACCATCCGGATCCGAAATCCACTCCTAAATCGCTTGTTGATATGATATCTGCAACGATCGCTCATAGTGGATCCGATATGCCACCGGGTCTCATTACACGTCGTACTCAGTTCTCTAGCTGTGATGAGTGTCGTAGATCGCGTGTGGCTTGTGATGCCCAGAGCAACGAAGGCACTTCTTCGTGTACGCGCTGTCGGAACCGGCACCATGAGTGTACCTTCAAGGTATGTCACTTTGGCTCCGAGCTTGCCAATAGATGATTGAGTTCTTCAATAGTGGCTTCAAAATGCCAAGACGAGCAGTAGAGGCGCAAAGCGTAGGTCGCGTCGAGGGATGACACGACCTACAAGTGACACATCATCGACACGCGGCAGTCGAGTAACAGATACTTCCCATGAGTCGGGATTTGATCCAGGCCCTGAAAATTACCTAGGCAATGACACCTACAGAGATAGCCCAACTGTTTCGGCAATGCCCGAGTCGGCATCTCTGCCATGGTGTCCAAGTCCGATAAGAAATTCAGAAGAGAGTGTCAATATGGAAAATAATGTGGACTCCAGATGGCTTGACACTCTATACAGAGAAGGCTTCGAGGCGGTTTTTGGCTCTTGGATGGGAAGATATGCTTGTCCTTTCTTGTACGTACTAGCCGAGCCTCTCTGCCACTCATCCTCACATGAACAGGTTCGGCCACAATCTAGCAGACAAATACGTCAGCATATCTGACCTCTGTCGCCATCTCGATGGGTGCATAGTAGATACCGGTGACAGTCAACTAGTCGGTCGAAGTCGAGACATTGAACAGTCTCTACAGAGCACCATTTCAGCATTTGCAGCACGATGGCTCCCTGTTACATCTCCAGAGCCAAACTCCAACGAGGATCACTGCAGTCTTGTCCAGACTCTCTGGAGGCATGCTCGAAGAGATATGCTACGCGTCATCAACAGACCGTCTTACCGATCAATGCTGTCTCTGTTTTTGTTTGCTCTAACGCCGATACCAGACGGCATCTCAGAGGAAGAGGAGACAGATGGTATTTCCGGCCAGGCCTGTGTCCATGCAGCTTTGCAGCAGATACAAACACTACGTGCACGCCAGAGAAACCTACAGTTCAGCGGTTCCAAAGTCTCTCCATCTCTCAAGTCACAAGCCATTGTCACAACACCAGAGTCAATCGACACATCAGGCTTCATAAACGCCGAAAGCACTGTATACTGGGCTGCTTTGACATTCGACACCTCCGCGTCTCTCACTCTCAACTGTCGCTCACTTTTGTCTTCAGGCCTCTTCGGGTTCGAGTCTGAACTGCCCTGGCGTCTCGTCAAAACCTGTGCCAAGATGTTTGACGAGAATGCCCAGCAGTGGAAACAAGGTAGCTCAGACATGACAGATGAGAGGGCGAATCAAATCATTGCTGCTGGGGCCTCTTGGAAGCTTCTTGGGTGGAAGGTTACTGCAATTTTCAAAGAAGCTCTGAGAGATGGCCATGAGGAGTCAGAGGTTCGCAGAGCATACCTGGCTGTGGTAGACTCTGTTAAACAATTTGGTATCATTTATCGCCCGCTTTTGGATGAATGTCATAAACGCATGCCTTTTCTTGGACAGCAGACAAAGCTTCGATGGTGTAAGCCCAAGACACTGTCCTGCGACAAAGAACTCTGCTGACTGTTTCTCTGTAGTTTCTCTTATGCTGCACTACCATCTCAGCATCCTGATGCTGGTAGACATCATCGAAGCCACAGACCGCCAAGACCTGCTACCAGACATAGCCGACATATGTATCGATGCTGAGAACACAGTGATGAATACTCTAGCATTCGGGTTGCACAACACATTCACATTGAAACGACCTCACGATTCAATCGAGGGAGGTGGTCTCGGTAGGGGACAAACGATATTCACAGTACCAATCGTGTCTATTGATCCATATCCGCACCATGCCGTTGCTGGGGTGCAGTTACTGAGAAAAGCCATCGATCGCGACTTTGGCATTGGAAAAATCACCGAAGAAACTTATCAGAGTTTATTGTCCACGTTGGAGAGGGCGTTGAGGCATTTGCCGCAGAGCTCAAAGTCTGTGCGGGCGGCGATAGCAAAGTTCTCAACAGCGGCTGATGAAAATAGTGTACATCCTAGTATTTTAATCTAAATATCATACGTTCCCATCGGCTGACTCAGAATGCAAGCCTTTTGTTTTAGTGACAACACTTTGTTGTGTACTATTGCAGAAGGTGGTTGGATTGAATGCACATATCGACTCAAATTACCCCCAACTCAAGCGAGTTCAGCCACTGACCTCAGACTCAATTTTCGGTTACGATTACCCTGATTTTGTCTCGGATCCGATGACGCTGGTGAGCTCGAAGTGGAGTGGAGATATTCGCCACTCCATGAGTTAGCTTCTGGGGTATCATGGACCGGATCCGAGACGATGACGAATGCCTGCTGAGCAAGATCTACGGGAACGTCTATTTCTTGCTTCTATTTCTACTTCTTCTCCTCAGCCGGATATATCCAACCTTCCAGGCATCTTCATTCTCTTAATGTTGTCAATATGGTTCTCACAGTAACTCACAGGACGTCAGTCACTTTGATCGGGGCGGGCACTCAAGGAAGACGCCTCGCATTCATGGTATGCATCACCTCATAGATTCCTTTGCCTTTTATGCAACCCTTGCTAATGACCATATGTCAGTGGTCGAGAAGGGGAAACGATGTCCACCTAGTCGACGGCCAAGAAGCCCAACTGCAAGCCAGCATCAAAGCCATTGAGGAGTTTCGACTAAGTTCAAGCAACGGAAATGCTTCTTGGGGTAGAATAATCACTCATTCTCCTGATAACTTGCGAGAGGCTCTTCAAGCTGCGTGGCTAGTAGTCGAGGTAAGCAAATCTTGGATGCTAAAACGGCTGAAAGCTGATTGAAAAGTGTGTACCTGAGCAAATCGAGCTCAAGACGAAAGTCATCTCAGAGCTCGACGCACTAGCTCCACGAGATACTATCGTTGCATCAAACTCCAGCAGTTATTCCTGTTCGGAGATATTGAAGGGTCTTAATCTAAGAAACGAGAGTCGATTTCTTAGCGCCCATTCCTGCAAGTATTCAAAAACTGGCAAAATACCTATACTAACAAAGGGATGTAGACTGGCCACCCGAGACCCCCGGTAATAATCATACGTCAGACGATTTGCAAAGTATACCACTAACAAAGACTAGAAATCGAGATCATGGGCCACGAAACAACCAATCCTTCATATATCACATTAATGATGGAGCAATGCAAAGCCCACGGATTCTCGCCATTTCATGTTAAGTCACCATCAATGGGATACATCTACAACAGGTAAGGTCTTCCAAAACTTTGGTTTTTACGGCGACTAATTTAGTACTATCAGAATATGGGCGGCTATTAAGAGAGAGGCTCTTCTCGCGGCCTCAGAAGGTGCTGCAACACCAGAAGAGATCGATGATATTTTCAAAGGAATATTGAAAACACCCAAAGGACCTTTCGAGCAGATGGATGTTGTTGGCTTGGATGTTGTCCTGGATATTGAGCAGCATTATGCTGATGCGAGAGGAAACATCCCGAGTGCACCAAGAGAATATCTACAGAAGTTTTTGGATCAAGGTGATCTAGGCGTTAAGAGCGGGCGAGGATTTTACGACTATGGGAAGTCTTAGATGGGTTGGGAGTTCAATAGAAACGAATCAAAGACTTTGATATTTCTGAACAACCAAGGTATGCGAATCCATGCAAATACATAACGCCGAGCCGGCCGCTTTATCCGAGAACAAAGGAAAGTAGGAAGCAATCCTCCGAGCAAACAAACGGAAAAGCCCGAACTTGGCAATGCATAAGAGGACATATAGGGTCGGGTTGTAAAAGCCACGGCGGCTTGGTTACATTGGCCGAATGCAGGGGAACACCACAGAACAGGGGTAGCGAATACTGCCCTCAAGGTTTTCGCGGGGAAAGGGTTGCATCATCCCGTGATCTCTTTCGGCATAGTAAATGGCATGATGCACCATGAGCGCTGGGGTTTGACAGCACCTGCCAAGGAGCAGTTGGCACTTTTCTCTACGATAAATGTTGTAGGGTCACACCAAGAACTGCAAATGGGAAAATGCCTCGGTAAACGAGCTTATCAGGGGGGACGGAGTAAACCCGTGGGTCTGGAACTTGAACGAGTTTCGCTTACCCGGTGCCAAGAGGCGCTTGCACGATCATACCACTACAACCTGTTGCTAGGTGCTTCTCCAAAGTTAGCCGTGTGAGACCCAAGACCCGTCCTGGGTGGTATTGATGTTACGGAAGATGCGTGTGAAGATCTCAGGGAATCGAGGATGAACTACTGGGGTTCTGACGTAACCGAGAAGACAATCACATATAGAACTCAATCGATAGCATTAAATTCTATTTGTCTAATAATTAAACGCTGAGCGGATGAAAACTAATGCGTGCTATGTACGAGATACAATTCTGCTATTCTTACAGATAAACGTAGCAGAAAGGTCCAGAAAGCGTACTCATCAGATCCTTGATCTGTCGCTCAGGTCCAACCCAGCCAATGTTGACATAATCATCAAGTGTCGTTTCGGCACTAGGGGGCATGTTGAGGAAAGTATTTGTGCCCTGAACGGCATTCTTTCCATTAACACGCTCCTTGGGGTTAAGCATCTGCCAAATCCACCAGACACGGTCAATCATGGAGTGATGCAGGTAGAAAGCAGGATCGCCGGGAGAGGTGAAGACATCTCGACCAGGATCACCACCAAGGGAGTAGTGACCACCTCCGTGGATACCAATGTCGCCAGTGCCGGGAACACCCTGCATCTGCATCTGGAAGTCCAGAACAGTCTTGGGCTTGAGGATGTTGTTCAGAACAGATGTAGCGTTGGCGAAGCGCTTGTTGACAGCGTCGCTGAGATCACGCTTCAAGCAGCGAGGGTTATAGTCAAGCGGGTTGGGGTTGGCAGCAACGCCACCGCCGGGAAGGTCAAGGGCAGCAGGGCCGAGATTGACCTTCATGTCCTTGAAGGGACCGGACTTGACACAGCCGCCGCCAGAGCCAGCGGGGAGGTAGATGGGAGGAAGGCCACTTGAGGCACCGAGGACAACGTCGGGCTCGTTGGGGATGTATTCACCATCGCCAGAGAGGGACAGGTCGCTGCCATCGAAGACAGGAGACTTGTTAAGGCCGCTGAGAGCAGTAAGTGCCCAGTCCCAGTACTACCAGAGTGTTAGTGAGAGTGGTTTAGTAGCATGGTGAGTGTACTTACAGGCTGAGTCCCCTTGTAGCCACACTCATTTCGAAGAGCCTCCTCATAGAGCCAAGTGAAGTATCGATGCCATGTGAGGAAGTTACCAGTGTAGTGGATCGTCTGGGTCTGGTTCAGATGAACAGCAACCCAGTCATCAAAGCGAGTCTTGGCACCAGCAGCGAAAGACGCTGGAGACTTGGAAGGCTTGGACTGGAGACACTTGACAGCATCGATGTAAGACTTCTTCTCAGTCTTGGAGAGAGTGCCCCTGTACCAGATGTTAGAGAAAATACTATTGGGGAAGGACGGGCCAGCTTACCATTCTCGTCGAACGCGGACGTTGCTCCAGTTGCAGGTACTGGCACGCTTGGTCTTATCCCCAGCGAGGTCCTGGGCAGTCTCATACGCAGCAGCAGCGAGATCAGCCAGCTCATCGAGGTTGGTGGCCTCAGGAGCAGAAGAGTCAACGGTGGTGGCTTGGGGGGCAGCCAAAACGCCAGCGGCGTTGAGGGTCAGGAGGGAGATGAAACCAGCACGCATGATGGCAACCTTGACAAGAGAGAGAGAGAAGGGACGAGAAAAAGGGCAGGGATCTTCTTTGCGGCTACCGGTGTTTGGCTTGAAGGACCAGTGAGTGAAGACTGTCTTGGATGCAGAAATGTGATGAGCTATATACTGTATCATCCCCTTGGACATCTCCCCTTCTCCTGCATTTCATGGTCAAGGATTACACACGCATAATCGTTGAGGGCCAGCCCATGGATCTTGACTAAGGGCCTCTCAGTTGGGTGAGTACGCTTACATCTCTAATGGGAACATACCCCCGAGGCGAAAGCAGGGTCATTGACTAAAACCCCAGAACCAACGGCAAAAGTTAACTTTTATGTGGAGTCCTAAAAGTCCGTCCCTTGTTGCCGAGGAGGAGGGGTTCGGTTCGTTCGGCCAGATGAGTTATAGCTTAGATCTAATCCGATTTAGGGACCCATCAGCGGGTTTGCATTAGCATTGGAATTGCAGGGGTGAACCAACTCAACTACGCCACCGGACGATTCTTAATTCAGGTGAATAGAGTGCTTACGGTAGGGTAGGTCTTGTCTCGCAAAATGCATGATTCTCCAGCTGAAGCCATGAACCAGCGTACGTTCTGGGACAATTCCAGAGCCCTGGATTTCAGCCAGGGGACTATCAATGCTGGAGTAATAGCGTAGGTAAGCGCTAGACTGACGCTTTGACGCCAGGAGAAACTAGGGTTGATGATCCGGAACAGTTCCGTGCTAAGATGAGTGGAGTTTCTGGATCCATAACATCTCGGACACGATCATTGACATTCCCGTTGGTGACGGGACAAATTGACTACTGTGCTTTTCTCCGGCGACTACTCCGTACATACTCCGTAGACTAGCATGACTAGTAGAAGATTGCTGCTGATCGTTATGTCGATCTCCCTCGCGAATCACTCGATGTCACCCAGATGTTTCACTTTGAGGACGAGAGATAACCCACCCATTTTCGATCGTGGAGTTACATTCAGGTGCATGATCAAATAGGCAAGATTACGCAGTAGAGATACATATCACATATAATAATGCTCAGGTCGAGAATAACCTCGCTCACCTCGCCAGGTGGGCCGCCAAGACCTGCACCGCATTGGTCGCTACGGATATTACTCGACCTTCTCTATTAGCCTCGGCTACAACCTGAATGCAGAACAAGAGCGAGACCTGAGCGTTTCATAAGTCCTTTATCCAGAAGACCTGCAGATGTATCAAACCAATCCTGGTAAGGCCAATCACCACCGGCAAGGGTCAGACTCCCCGTCAGGGAACTCGTATGGCACATCTGAGCGTCGGAGTCACAGTGGCGATACAAGGGTCTTCTTTAGATCAAAAGAATGTGCAGAATCTTTGATTAAACTTGATAGTTCAGCCGCGTCAGAGCAATGACAGATGGCTTCTAGTGGGCGAGCACCCGAGGCAATATGCATACTCTTTGGCTTGATTTCCTGGTCAGCAGAAATTTCTGTGTTCTAGCTCGTACAACCCCTGTCGAAAACGTGGTGCACACGACGTAAAGGATCGATAGGGAACCCCCTTGTTGTCCACTCTCTCATGCGTGTTTCTTTTCTTATTATCCTGCCCCTTCTCCATCGTCCCAAGTTCTTGGGTCTTTGTCCATCCTTCCACCGGCCATCATGGATCCTCAGGTTAAGCTCCCCTCGAATCCCGACGAGAATGGAGCGGTCGATATTCTTGCTTCTACGGTTCTGGTGATCACATTGGCTACTATTGTTGTTTTGGCTCGCGTTTACGTGCGCCTGTTCATGATTCGCAACCTTGGTTGGGACGTAAGTTGCATCAATCCCTCTCCTTTATTTTCTCCTCTTCTTTACTCCCACTACTTCTGTGCCAATCCCTGAATCCTTCTAATTGTCTGCGCTAAGGATGCCTTCATGATATTCACCATCGCACTGTCCTGGGCAGGCCAAGGCGTAATCTTCGCACAGCTTGCTTACGGCGGTGGGAAGCACATTGGCGATGTTGATCCAGATGTCTATATGACAGGAATGAAGTTGAACTTTATAAGTCAGCCTATTTTCTTGATAGCTATCTGCGTAGTCAAATTGTCCGTCGGGTGCGCCCTCCTTCGAATTGCGTCTACCAAGTTCTACAAATGGTTGATTCTGTCTATTATGGTCTTCATGTCAATCTACACGATTGGATGTTTCTTTGTGAGTCGTACATCTTTAATGACCTTCAGTTCGAATGACTAATGTTTTCTTCTGTAGACTGTCATCTTTCAATGTACAGACATTCGTGTGCTCTGGGATCCAACCGTGCCCTCGAAATGTTGGTCACAAAAGACATTACAATCACTCTCGTACACGAACTCCGCCTTGAATATTTTGACTGATCTCCTCTTCGCTATTATCATCCCAACACCCATGCTTTGGAAACTCAACGTGCACTTCCGCACACGGGTAACCCTTATTGGCATTCTTAGTCTCGGTGTCTTTGCCTGCGCTGCAGCTTTTACCAAGCTTGGATACGTCACCAATTACGGCAAGCTTGGTGACTGGCTATGGGACTCTCGCAACATCACAATCTGGACCAGTGTTGAGCTCAACGTCGGTATCATTGCAGGCAGTCTCCCGTGTCTGCGGCCGTTGTTCAGAAGGTTCCTTGGCAGTACCTATGGCAAGAACTCCAAGAAGACACCAACAACGGGCAATACAAATTATGGTCGCGGTACCCTACGAAGCGGCACTATGCGCAGTGGCAAGAACTGGCATGTCTTGTCCAGTGGTAAAAGGGGTGATGATGAGACAAGCAGCCAAAAGGCCATCAATATTGATCAACAAGAGTATGAGCTTCGAGATAGGATAGCCAGTCCTTCTGGAGTGCTGAACCAAACGACTGTGCAGACTGAGATTGAGGGGAGGTCAAGTGATGAGAGTGGTGGCAATGCGGCATACAGGGGCCAGTTTCGTAGTGGTATCACAAAGACTATGATAACGACAGTCGAAGTTACCAAGACGGACGATTCATCGAGTAAATGATTTCCTATTTCCTATTTCCTATAGCCTATAGCCTTAACTTAATTATAAGCACAACTAGTGATAAAAACCAATCATGATCTTTCAATGGCGAGTGGCAATCTCATACCAATGTAGATATGTTCATGAGGCCTTCGATTTCTACAAAGCGTAAATAGAGAAATCTTATCACTTGCTGTATCTATTGAATTTGAGGGGACACTATTTTTTTACCAACATTAGTAAGCCTGTTTCGGTATTTTCTTCAAGATTATTTCTTTCTATCGAGCTGAGTAAAACAAAAGTTCAACCTGACAGCCCTGGAAGGTCTTGAGAGCTTCATAGCAAATAATTCATCCTCCAGGCTTCGAAATTCTAGCATATGTCGCTCTTGAAGTCTCACCTTCTCTCCGCCATTTTTTTTTTAATTAGGATTCTATTCCATTTTATGCATTGATATCTTTCTGAGGCTGTTGAAGACTATTCTAAGCCAGCTACATCTGCTTTACCTTTACCTTTCAGCAGTCTCCCTATCCTCCACCTTATTGTTGACTTTCCTTCCTCCCCCTCTGGGCTACCCATACCCTCCTCTACTAAAGTTGGCATAGTCGCTTTCAAATCCCGTCTGGGTTCCAATGACAGGAAATAATCATCCCACGGACAATCTTCCCATGAGAGCTCCCCATCTTCTAGACGTCGGAGTAGATCATGAATTCCAGGCCCCAACATCGAATCTGCCTGTTCTTTTCTGTTCAGCGCTGCTGCTTTGAACCTTTGAAGTGAGCTTGAGCCTGACACTTGAGAAGAACGTGAAGACCGAGACGCCAGGGATCTGGCGAGAGTAGGGTTTCCATTCAACGCGTCCAAGTATATATGATGCGTGGTTAGAGATGTTCTTAGATAAGAAGAAACACTTGTAGAACCGAAAGACGGCGGATATAGGCCCTCTTCAACATGTATGATGGTATCTCTCTGGTTGAAAGAGGCTAAGTGCTCACGCTGCTGTATCAGCCAGTTCAAAAACTCATTGTCATTCGATGCACGTCGAACTTGGCTGGAATCTGCTACTTCTTTCAGTGGGTTAGAGGGAGGAGTTGCCGAGCGGTTGCTTCTGGTAGCCAAGACTGATTCAAGTGCTTCCATCTGATATATCTGGACTTCTCGAGCGAGGACGCTTTTGCGAGCAGATGGTGGAGACCATGAGTAATGCTCAACAAATTGTGTGACAAACTCCCTTTTGACGTGTTCTGGTGCGAACGAGTCATCATAAAGAAGCGCTGGTATAATTTCACAATAAAGTGACGTGTCTGAGGGCTGAAGCTCCAGTGGACCACTATGAGGTTCAGAGATAAGCAACGACCTTTGGACGATGACCCTGCTCACGATCATTAAGAAGTGTGTAGCGGATATTGCAGGAAGGCTTTGGCCCCACGGAAGAGGGGATTCACGTTCCAGTTGAATATGTTTCCAAAAGTGCGTAAAGAGAAAACTTGATTTCCTCCAAAAATAGAGAGGGCTTTTTTGAAGAGCCACATCACTCATTTGAGTCGGTTTCATCCCCTTGAGTCTCTCTTTATCATAGCCTGGGAAGGGCTTGGGACAGTCGGTATTTCTCAGGGTGCGCCAACAATGGGTAAGACAGCGCTCCAAATCCGATGCAAACAATTTGTGATCCCATTCAAGCGAATTCAGCAAGCCCTCTGGAATGTCGTCGTCTTTCTTTCCTTGAAGACTGAGCAATGTCCAGAGGTCTATTGATTCTGGACCAAGTGGGTCAAAAGCCTTTGCAAAGCTTCTGGCTTTATCAAGATGTTTCTGTTCTAGACTGGTATCTTCGACTCTATGCGCATAGATCTTCGCGAGGTGACGATGGAATAGGTAGGACTGTATGCGACACATCTCAACCTCATCGGAAGGGCAAAGGTTAGGTTCCTCTCCTCTCAAAGGATCATTACTCATCCTGAGCTCCGACTCCATCATCACCCTCACGACCTCAGAGGTCCTTCGTTTATTGGCAGTCCTTGCCATGTCGAGGATCCTGGCACGTCGCTGTTTGGCCGAAGGCGTTTTGTATTGAAAAGGAATCGATATCTTGCAGTAATAGCTGAATGCTTTAGAGTAGCGATAGCAACAAGACAGATATTCTGCTGACAGCTTGTCATTGTACGTATACTGACAGCGTGGACTCGATTGTATATTCAATGGGGTAAACGTAAAATCTCCGTCATTAGGGAGGTTCAGTGGTGTGTCAGACGAGCTTCCTGCCGTGTAGTCACTTGACTCGCCTCTGGGTTTCGGTCGCTTCAGTGGGCGGCGAGGAAGAGGTGAGGGTGGGCCATAGGCTGTGATATCACTCCTGCGGCTGATGGAGCTTGTGCCACTTCTGGGACGTTTGCTTGATTCATTTGTGAGTATAAGCCCGTGGTCCGTAGAGTCATCCACGGTGGTTGTGCAGGATGGTTCGTTACTAGCAGTTTCGCTAGGCGTGCTTTGACTGGCCGTCTCATTCGGCGTAGATTGGATAGAGATGCCTCCTCGAGGCTGCTTGTGAAAACCCCAGCGTCTCGTTGCTTTTGAGAACTGATCTCTGCTACAGACAACAATGTCAACAGAAAAGTTATATAGACAACGACATACTCACGATAGGGTGAAACTTAGATTTGTTTTCAGGTAGTTAATTACCTGGTCGCGAGTATACTTTTGGTTGAGGTATAAATCGGCAATCAGCTCTTTGTGCTCGTCCACTTCTTTGTCTGACAGCTCAGCAGCCCGGGGAGCACGGCTGTAGATGAAGGATAACTCTCGCGGAGCCATTAGTCCTCATGTGAATAGGCGAAGACGCTACAAGTCTGGGGTCGGGTACCACAGAGACTGACTGGCTTTTGACGGACAAAAAGCTAGAGTTACACTACGCATCCGAACGTAAAAGAAATACGCAAGGGCAAACTAACCATAGGGTCTTCCATCCTTGATACTATTCTCTTGCCTCAACAAAAAACAGTCAACACGTCATACTCTGCTAGTGTCAGGTAAGATTGGAGTAACCCTTGTCTTGGGTCATCAATTGGCCAAGAGGTCATAACATTGTTATTCTTTCAAACCCCCCGAACAAAACTAAGCCAAATACGGTAATTCCAATTTGTCTCGAGTTTCTGCTTGACTGTTGACATTGCCAGTGAATGTGGCTTGGAAATGTACTCGGCGGTTCATCTCAGCTCAGTGACAGTTGATCAAGGTGGCAAACCGCACACCATGCCTTATCAGGTAATTCCAAAAGTGTTATGCCTTTATGTTTTTCTTTTTCTGCGCTCAAACTCCTGATATTCAGGGGAAACCTCTCGTCATCTGACTACTCGGGTCATTCAGCAGGAAAAGCTACTGCAACTCTATTCCACTTTTTTATCATGTTCCTGGAATCGAAAGCTTGGAATTTCCGAATCCGGATAAACCAATCCAGCAAATATCATATAGGTGTCGCTCAGCTGGTGCTTGAGTGAGACAGAGACTGTGATGAGGCAGCCCAGTTTTCGGTCAACCTATCAACCATCAATAGATTTCTTTGCCGCCCGTTGTGCAAAGTTTGTTTTTTCTAGAATTGGCAATGCCAAAGATGGCGACAGGTTTCTGAGCAGAGTTAGGGCTGTATTGTGGTTTCTAACCAAGCGTAGTTGAGATAGACCTATAATCTAGACAATAGCTTCATGGCAGGGTAGTTCAATTGTTAACTATATAAGATGTTGATCGTGATTACTGATTTGAATAAAACTCTGAAAATTGTCTGTTGCTGCTTAAATTATCAAGACTAAGAGTATCCTATCAAATACACCTCTTCGATTGCGCCTCGTCTTTCAATATGGCTCCGGATCCCGTCAAGCACAACCACAAAAAAGCTCAGGATATTCTGGTTGCCCACGCTGGCGCGTGGACTCAAGATGCCAGCTCCTCTCCTTCAACAAGCGTGGTATGTCTATGTACTCTATCTAATTTGCAAGCCTCTTACTGACTGCGAAGGTTTCTAAGATCGAGGAAAGGGTCGAGGCATCTAAGAAGAACCCTAAGAACAATAATTGAGACGCCCAATTACAGAGACTCACTTTCCCAAATGCCCGAAGTCACGCCTTTACGCGGGATGATGTTTAAAACTTGTGGAGGTTTGATGTCTGCTTGTTGAAAGTTACAAAATTTAGATACAAGAGCTCTATACATCATCAATCCTGTAAAAGAATACAGATTATCTATCGAAATGCTTTTTCTTCTAGTATGATACGAACATCATTTCGCATTTTTAGTAGGTTTTCATTTTCGCCTATGCTTGACCTGTCCCTAAAGCCAGAAAATAGTCATCAAGTGACATTAAAAAGAATATTGGGTGATAAAACAAGGAAAAAGCTAGAATAACCTGGATAAACCTACATTAAGTCTCTACAAATACGAAATAGCGAGCCTATTTATCCTACACTATCGCTCCAAAGCACGAGGGACCTTGGCAACTTCAACTTGAATGTTGCAAGTAACTAATTAGTGTGTTCCGGCCTACCCTGCACTGTATGGAACGACCCAACCAGAGACTTAACAACAAAATATATGCTATTCTTTCAAGAACTATCATATACTGAATACTCCGTACTATCGCTAGGAATACCAATTTACGACTCTACATTTTATCAATATCAATTAGAATTCCTTCTCCTATCATCACCTCATCCTCTCCTTTTCGACCCCCCTTTCAGCCCATGGTCCGATTCTAGAACAGGAGTATCCCGTTATCTCGAAGCCTTATCTGCCGAGAAATACGGGACAATGGAACCCAAAAATACGCCTCATGGCAGTTTTCCTAAGCTATTGTTTACCGTTTCCGGCTTAGCTCATCATTTGATCAATTTCCCCCGCAACGCGGAGACGGAGGCTCGTTACCCGCTGATTGGGCGCCCGTCGCGAGTAAGTTACCGCAGCCAACGCGTGATAAGACCAACATTAGCTTTTTATATGAGGTCTGGGGTAAAAGCTTAAACCTCAACTCTGTTCCCCTTTGTCTGTATTCCACCGCGATTGACAGTAGCAATTATGGCGAGCGATGCACCAGCCCAGGAGGGTCACCTCCAGAAGAGGTTCTCAAAGATCACTATGATCGGCATGGCTTTTGCTATTCTCAAGTAAGGAGTCCAGTGCCGTCGCGTCACATGAAAGTCGCTAATTGAATACAGTACATGGATTTCTCTTGCTGGGTCAATAGGTCTAGTAATGCCATCCGGCGGCTCTGTTAGTTTCGTCTATGGTTTTATTTTCTGCGTTCTTTGTAATATTTGCTTGGCTGCAAGTGTTGGAGAATTGGCCTCTCTATATCCTACAGCTGGAGGACAGTATCACTATTCCTTTGCTCTTTCATCCAAGAAATGGAAGGCAATCAATGTAAGATTTACGCAGACTATCTTTTATGAATGCCGCTAATTGGAACAGAGCTTCCTCGTCGGATGGACAAATATTGCTGGCTGGTTGACTCTCAACACAACTGCAGCTTACTTCGGAGGTAAATAATTATCATTGCCAAGAAAACTCCTGCTTACATGTTATAGCTCGATTCCTCGCTGCGGCTGCTGTCGTTGGCTCTGGGGGTAGCTACGAAATTACCCAATGGAGTACGTATTTGATGTTCGTCGCTGTGTCTATCGTTGGCGTGTTCCTCAACATCTTTGGTTATCCCATCCTGAACCGATGGAACGAAGGCGCTTGTAAGTCGAGCTACAGATGCGCCCCCATTTAAACTGACCTCTCTTAGTGTACTGGTCTATTCTCAGCGTCGTCGTCATCAGTATCGTCCTTCTCGCTACTTCTCCAAAGACTGACGCCGAGTTCGTCTTCACCAACTTCTCCAATACCACTGGATGGAGTGATGGCACGGCTTGGATGCTTGGACTGTTACAGTCAGCTCTGAGCTTCATTGGGTAAGTAGTGTACCGATTTCTACCAGGCATAGCTGACATGCTGAAGTTGGGATGCTGTGGCACATATGACTGAAGAAATGCCTCGGCCATCCAAGGATGCCCCCCAAGCCATGGTTGCCGCAGTCTTGGTTGGAGGCGTGACGTAAGTTTTGACCAACCCCCTAGGATTCTCCCTCTAACTGTCCCCAGCGGAATATTCTTCATCATCGTCATGCTATTTTGCTTCGTCGACCTTGATCTGCTGCTCGCATCGCCTACACAAAGCCCTCTTACAGAGATGATACTGCAAGCGACCAACAGCCGAGCTGCTGCAACCGTACTCACTGTTGCCGTTGCATTGTGTTTCGTCAATGGTGCCAATGGTTGTGTTACCTCCGGCAGTCGTCTTATTTGGGCAATGGCACGAGACGGTGGTACTCCTTTTTCCAGATAGTAAGCATCCTATCTCCATTCCCCGTATAAACATAGCTAACTATTGCAGTCTCTCACACCTTCACCCCAAGCTCAATGTCCCTGTTCGAGCTATTGTCGTGCAGGCTATTTTCAACCTTCTCTTCGGACTTCTTTACCTGGGTATGTTTCTCTTCTGAACCATTTGCTTCTTGCCACTAACGTGCCCAAAGGCCCCGAGGTTGCTTTCAATGCTTACATTGCAAGCTGCACGCTATTCCTAAATCTCTCATACGCTGCCCCTGTGCTTATCCTTCTGATTCGAGGTCGACAACTGGTGCTTTCGCAACCTCCTGAGTTTTCTCTCGGCCGTGTCAGAGGCTACATCGCGAACTACACAGCCGTCATCTTTGTGGCTGTGACCTCTGTTGTAAGCATCACACTTTGACGAATTTGGAACCTGATGCTGATATCTCTTCAACAGTTCTTTTGCTTCCCTCCTGCAATTCCCGTGAACGTATCAACCATGAGTAAGTCAAGCCAGGCAAACAAGTTATCCAGAAGCTAACAGATTTAGACTACGTGATTGCAGTATTGGGTATCTTCATCGTGTTTGTAGCAGCTCTTTGGCTGGGAAAGAGAAAGTCTTACGAGGGACCCAAGCTTGAGTGCATTCTGGGGGAAGAATTGCCCGTGACAGATACAGTGTCACAGAAGGGCCCTAAAGAAATTTCTTCTAGCTCAATCTCCAAACACGATGAATAATCGAACTTCGCGAGATTACTGTATAGCAATGCTAGGAATACTGGGAAGCGATCTGATGTATTGGTATTGGTTTAGTCAAGGAGCGTGGGATTTTGTCATTCTATTAAAAAGCTGTATCTTGCTCGAGGTTTTCGCGACGTGGGCAGACTGTAATATTTTACAACTTTGTTTTGAGCTATGGAACGGAACGACCGCTGCAGTCGGCTTCGCTTTCAGTGACAAGCATGTAACAAGAGCAGGTTTGATCTTTTCGGGTAGTAATTATCAGTAGATTTGTCAGCGGGTGATTGCTTACATGGAGAAGTTGACTTCATCTACAAAATCTCTGGTTTGTAGGTGTCGGCTTGGTACAGGCGTGAGGGGTTGAGACGCAGCTGATATTAACGCACTAAATAAGTATCAAGTATTACATCTTATAGCCTAGCGACCGTATTCTTGAAGTAGCCATAATGCCAATCCTCCCTGGCCAAGTCCTGTCGGATCTGGTAATTACGTTCCGCGATATCCACCGTCCTCATGTCGACATCCAAGATACGCATAGCCTCCTCGCCATCAGTAAAGCTCCCAGGCACTGTTCCAACAATAGGTAATGCAACTTGACTACAGCCAAAGAAGCCTTCTGCCGCCGGTCCACCAGCATTGCAATAAATAACAGCGGCGGTGTTCTCGAACGCCCTGGTCACAAGGGCAGACTGTATGAACATCCTCTCGCAGTCGGCGTTATATGCAAGACCATCCTTGCACATATCAAGCGCCGTCCAGTAGGAGGGAATTATAATGATCTTAGCACCCGCAAGAACGAGCTGTCTGAAGGCTTCTGGGAAGGCAAGATCCCAGCAGACGAGGATGCCGACTCGGCCGAGAGGGGTGTCGATGACTTGATGGGGATTGGGAGCAGCGTAATCATCTTTCGAGATATTTCTAGCATGATCGACAAAGGACGTTAACGTATGTCGCTCTGGTATCCAGAGGTTCGTCTTTGTGTAAGTGCCGAGGAGGTTTCCATTATGATCGATGAAGTCTGACGTATTCAACAACGTGGGTCGGGCATCAGCATTTTCTTGGTCATCAGGTTTAGGGGCTTGGGAAACAAATGTGCCAGCACAGATATTGATATGAAGCTCGGCAGCGAGGTCTTGGTATTTCTTTCGATATTTGCCAGCATCCTCAGGGGTGAGTGCGAAAGATGGCTCTTCGGGGACCCATCCTGTGAGATGGTATTCTGGCAGTACCGCTAGTGCAGCACCCTCATCAGCAGCGACACGGATCTGCTCGGCAGCATGTGCAAAGTTATGTTCAGCATCAAGGGGCTTTTCAGCATGTAAGTGTCAGTCAAATAAAAGGATTGTATGTTGGTGGCTGACCTTTGGCTTCATCTGTACAAGAGCCACCTTGAAAGAAGGACTTGGTACAGTAACAGCCATGATGGATAAGATTTCGATGCTGGAGAAACATCAAAGCGCGGGCACCCTTGGTAAAAGATAGGTCAAGTAAAACCTGGGCCCCTCGGCAAACCTGTCTTCAGATACCCAAGGCCAGGTGACAGTAGCCGTGATCCTGTGCCGTAGTCATAGCATAGCATTTGCTTAGGACTTCCGTTTATGGTATCGATTTCCTTTTCTAATTAATACCAGGTTTGGTAAGGATTGGTGGAGCATCGTGAGTCTCAGGGCCGATATGTGATGGCGGTTTCCTTGGGAATATTATCCATTGCTTCGGATCGGACGTGAAAAGAGATGTACAAAATAAGAGAAGGAATTCTAGATCAGGGAGTGTATGATTTTAGTAATATTATCATGAGACAGGTTTGCTTGGGAAAGCCGAGATGTCTTGGAGATTTAGGCGACGGACGGATATATCTACACTGAGTTCCACTTTGGAACTAGTAGTTCATCACGAAACATGTATGTTGTTTTCCAGTACTCTGGGTCGCGAAACTAACCCATCATTCATAGACAGCATCAATAGGAATTAGTTCAGAGCATTATAGTTCACAATGGTTTACACGCTGGAATGTTACCTCGAGGCTGAAGCCGAGTCCTATGTCCGGACACTAAGACCGTCACGTGATGACAGCCCCTCTTAACTCCACATCACTCCATCTATCTGCACCTTGCCATCTCCACTCATCAACGCGGATACATCCAAACGGGTCGTCATGCTGTCCTCATCATACGCACCAGCACCAAAAACAATCACCAGATCACGCACTGGCTGTGCCGTCTGCAAGTCCAAGAGAGTATGGCAACCCCTCCCGCTCATCCGAGCCCTGCCTGACCCCTAAATAGCTCAAATGCGATGAATCCAAGCCTGCGTGTTCGCGCTGTGTGAGACTGGGTATCCCATGCCCTGGGTATCAAAAGCCGCTGCGATGGAAAGCTGGATCCAAGTCTCCGAAGGATGTCGCGGAAACCCCTAGGAGCGATGTCACTGCTGAGCCACAGCCGAGCTCGGCATATGTGCCTTATCAGACTCAGCCGGCTGAGCAGTTTGTTAACAATTTCTATGACCCTGAACTTATGGACCAGCTCAACGATGCCATGAATTCCGGGTGTGTCGATACGCAAGGCCAGGAAACGCTAGATACAGCTTTGCCTCTCATGCAATTCCCGGATGACGTGTTGCACCTATATCCGGAACAAGCGCTTGGACAGACACCTGATACCATAGGTCAAGGGTCCACCGATGAGAGACTTTGGCCTGTCACTACCATTAGTCCGGCACAGCAGATTCCACCAGCACAACCGACCTCACAAGCCTTGACTAGACAGGAGCCTCAAAACCAAATCGTCGAGACTGTTGGCGCGATGCCTTTGGCGCATGCCCTTCAAGACTATTCGTCTGTCTTGGTAGAGTACTATTTCAAAGAGGTTTGCGGAATGATGTCTTGCTATGACAGCCAAATGAACCCATACCGAACGACCATCTCGAATATGTGGTCCGGATCTCAATCACTTTACTACATTACCCAAAGCATGGCAGCTGCTTGTCTATCCGAAGTATCACCGAATTTCACACCAGTCGGTCGTCAGCTTCGAGATCAAGCAATGATCTGTCTATCCCGAGAAGCCAAGATTGCTCAACTTGAGACTTCATCTTTACTAGCTTTAGTCATGTTAGGCATGAGTCTTTCGTGGCATGATCCCAGTAAACTTGGCGAACAGCAATTCGACGTTTTATCCCGAATGGTCCAGTCCGCTGAGGCCCGTGGTGACGCCCTAGCAATCGCCGACAAGAAGAAAGAATTTTTCTTCTACAACTCTCTCGTTTACTGGAAAATGCTACTTTCCTTCGTCACAGACGTGGATTCAAGCACAAGACATGTTCAGCCTCAACCCGTACCTCCAGAATGTCTTGACTTGCAAGAACCGCGTATGCCTCACCCGCAGACAGGAATTGGCATCGAAGTTCAAGAACTCGTTGCCAAAGTTGGAAGCCTTGTACGAAAGGAACGCAAGAGGATCCGTTCACGCCGGTTTGTTTCTCAGGAGGATATCCAGCGTGCTCAAGAAGCTATGCTTGTCTCGGAACAGCTGCATTCTGAGTTGTGCGCAATTCGACTGCCTACAGAGAACGACATTGTCGATGCTGGCGACGACATGACTCCGGCAAACCATCTGGTCAGTATTGCTGAAGCTTATAGATGTACGGGCTTGCTTCAGTTGTATCGCAACTTTCCAGATCTTCTGGTGCCTTACATACAATTCGGAAGCCCAAACAACCAAGCATTCCAGTCAGGGTCTCCAGATGCTGCGAGCAACTACCCGGATGATAGGACACTGGCAGATACGTGGTTGACGTGTCTGGCTCTTCACGTGCTGGACCTGGTAAAAGATATCCCTACTACATCTAGAAGCCGTTCTATTCAACCACTGCTATTCGTGAGTATCTGCAGCGAGATGTCTTTGAATAGATCGTACTGCGGGATCTCGAATTTACAACAACCTCCCGTGGCAAGCATCGCGACTAGTTCAAGGTTCAGAGTGCCTCTGGGTGGTCTTGATGTATTGCAAGCCAGAAAAACTATCCTCTCACGTCTTTCTGCCTTTGAAAATATTTTAGCGGCAAAGCCTATTCGCCAAATGTTGACGCTTGTCAAAAAGACGTGGTCTTGCATGGACGAGGAGAAGCAGGACGTGTATTGGATGGATGTGATGATGGAGAATAGGTATGAGACTTTGATGGGATAGGATCTGCAAATTGCGATTAGTTGGTACTTATAATGATAATGTTTCGGGCTAATAGAGGCGCTATGGTATTATATATGAACTTTGCTTATATCCAGAGCCGTGTTTGTAGCTGTTGATAGCGTGTTAGAAAGTTAATCATAGTGATGTCGTATTACGAGTGTCACTCACGTGGATCTCAAAACTTTGCAATACGCCTCACGACAGATCGTACTCGCAAACGTCTAGTCTTCAAATCTAGACCCGTGGGAGTTTTCGCCACAGAAATCATATCGCATACGACTATGCTGTTCGTAGGTAAAGAATCGCAACATCAGTATCCCACCAGTACCAAGATATCGTCGTAAACAATGTAGCGAATCACGAAGAGGCAGTGGGATGAACAATCAATAGTTTGTGAGGGATTTAGTCCCTGTGCGATTTTACTATTATAGATTCATTACTCACTGTGATCCGCTTGGGGGGAAGCACCCGCTGGGCTTGACCATTTACAGGCGATGCAGCCGCCAGTATCCCACAGTCCCTGCACCATGATTTTCGGCCTTCTCACCCTCTTTGGACATGTGTACTTTGCTCGTAAGATGCCATACCCGCTAGCTCGACCTGACGGTGGCCAACTAAGCAAGCTTAGTTGGGCACAAAACCTTGAGATATGTACAAAACCCAGAGATATATCTTCATTGGTGTAATCTGTATGTTTACCTGTTATCCGGACATTGAGCATGGAAATAACTGGGAATAATCTACTATTAATTATACTAATAAACTTGCACTAAATTTACTAGTTATTAAGATTATCTCAAGGTTTTATGGCCAACTAAGCAAGCTTAGTTGGCCACCGTCAGGTCGAGCCAACGGGTATGGCATCTAACATGTCTTATTCCCGAGCCGACTCGGAGTATTAAAACTCCGACTTATGTAAAGCACCTGCTTTGAAGTTCAACTCCAGACTAACAAGATGCAACCAACATCATCTCCCGCAAAATGGAAGCTTCACTTCCATACCACGAGCCTTCTATAGCCGTCATTTCTATTCTTTCAAGCTTTCTTCTTCTTTTGAGTTTAGTCAATTATGGCCTTGATAAAATAGCATATTGCGGTCTAATTGGCCAAATAGCGTTAGGTATAGCTTGGGGAACACCAGGTGCAAAATGGCTCTCCCAGGAGGTTGAAGATGCTATAGTACAGCTTGGATACCTTGGACTTATTCTTTTAGTCTTTGAAGGTAACTCGAGTACATCTGATGCTTGGACATGTTTCTAATTTGTGCTATAGGTGGTCTGTCAACATCTTTTAGATCTCTCAAGGCTAATCTTGGCCTTTCATTCATCGTGGCTACGACTGGAATTGTTCTTCCAATCGGTCTGTCTTTTGCAGTTATGCCCATGTTAAACACGACCCCATTACAGGCCTTTGCTGCCGGTGCTGCATTGTGCTCTACCAGTCTCGGTACGACGTTTACTATCCTTGGCACAAGCGGTCTTTCTGCAACGCGTCTTGGCGTTGTTTTGACGAGTGCTGCAATGATGGATGACGTCATAGGCCTGATAATGGTCCAGGTTATTTCAAACCTTGGTGGTAATGCATTCGATGCTGTCACTGTTGTCAGGCCAGTCGCCGTTTCTCTTGGTTTTGCGGTCATCATTCCTGTGCTTTGTAGATTCATCGTTCTACCTCTTACTGGCCGACTCAATGCTTTTCGACAGGCCAACCCGACTTCTGGAATTTCAAAGGTTCTCGGTATGAGCCAGACTGCCTTTGTTATTCCTACCACATACCTGCTTGGTATAGTCGTTGGTGCGACTTTTGCAGGCACTTCGAGCCTTTTGGCTGCTTACATAGCTGGTGCAACTATCAGTTGGTGGGATTCCGACGTTCCTCATCTAGAAGTTCAAGAGACCATTACCAATTCGACTGAAGCCATGGGAGAAAGTGTGGTTGCTGGAGAGTCCGCTACCCAAGAGCCGGCTCCAGAGATCAGGGTTCTCCCAAAGATCATGATAGGTGGATCGGGTGCTGAGATCTTTCATCACTACTATGAAACTGCCCTTCAACGCATTCTCAAGCCTTTCTTCTTCGTAAGTTTCCCAGCTTCCAACCCATCTCTGAAAATATCTAACTGAAGGCAGGCATCTATCGGGTTCTCCGTCCCCATCACAAAACTATTCACAGGTCCGATCGTTTGGCGCGGAGTGATCTACACCATCCTTATGATATTTGCTAAACTTGCCTGTGGTCTTTGGCTTATGTCTTTTACAAATCCTTTTCCGACTCTTGTACAGCTTGCTCAGAAACTTATGCCCGAGCTCAAAAAGACTTCTAAAGGATTGGTCCCTGGTGCCCAATGCGCAGACAATTCGTCACCTCGCGAAGGATTTAGTACGGCGCAGGAAGGAGAAGGACATGATGCTGTCCCTCTAGAACACATCACTAACACAGAAACATCTCAGACGTCTCCACAAGTGCGTAACTCGACACCGAAACCCGAGAAAGCCTTGTCCCTGTATCCAGCATGTATCGTTGGCATCGGCATGGTAGCCCGAGGTGAGATCGGATATCTGATTTCGGCACTGGCTGAAAGCAAGGGTATCTTTGGTGCAATACCGGATGGCCAGTCCTCTGAGATTTTCCTGATTGTCACCTGGGCTATTACACTCTGTACGATCATTGGGCCGATCTCTGTTGGATTGATCGTGAATAGAGTGAGAAAGTTGGAGAATGGGAGCCGCAAGGCAAAGGATGAGGGAAGGAAGAATGTTCTTGGGGCCTGGGGAGTGAGCTAGACTTTTCGCGATATGATACCCGGAGTGACGAGGCTTCCACTTAATACATGCACGCCTTGGAATATAGCACTTAGACAGTGGTACCATGCATGCATTGTAAGATTATTCGTGTCACCCTAACGAATTGCTCAACAGGATAGAATCTCTTAGACTACACATGATTGACAATATCAACCAGTGCGCGGGATATCCAAACTTAGTTGCATAATCCTCCGTATGCTATCCTTAAGTATCTATACTAGGTATCCTCGGCCAAGCATGCAAAGAACTCTATAGCGAAACGCGGGCAGACTGTGACGCTCCAACACTCAGTGCATCCTGGCTCAAATCCACCCAAGGCGATGATTCTCTAGATCCAGCCACGGGGGTTTGATTTGAGCTTTGTCTCATCTTGTTCAATGCCTGAAATCCACCTCTGATGCTATCTGCCTCGTATCCCTTCGCCCTCAAGACACTGGTTGCAACTCGAGCACTATCGCCATCGTAACATGTAAGAAGAACACGTCTTCCATTGAGAAGCGATTGTAGTTCTTCTCCCGGGACCTTGAAAGCCCCCTCAAGGTTCTTCCATAATGATTCCAATAGCTTGGCATCAGTGAATGGGCTTGGGGTGCCGTCTTGGACAAAAGGCATATTGACAGCGCCCGGTAGATGGAACATGCTGAAGTCGTCAGATTGGCGTAGGTCGACTATCGTAGTGCCTTGTTTAGGTCTCAGAATGCTTTGTAAGTCGACAGTATTGACAGATCCAATCTTGGGATCGGTAAGAACCATGTCAAGAAGTGCTCCTCTGTCAACGTCGAAGAATGCATCGAGGGCCTCGGATGCTGATCTCTCCCATTTTTCATCATATCGATACAAGTCAACTTTCAAGAGGTCCTGTGATATTGTTAGTTTCCACTGAAACTCTTGGCAGATTAGACTTACTTCGTTCTTGATGGAGGGGAAGTAGCTTTCTCCAAGCTTGTCAAAATACTCATTGATATACTGATAAGGTAGGTCACAGCACAAGAACACACAGTTGATAGTCCCATCTTGTCCAGCCAAGCCTGACAGAGTTCCTGCAGCCTTGCGCTTTTCTATAAGCTGGTACAGACCCTTGAGGTTGAAACCTGAAGACGGTCCACAGACGATGCCGTTTCGGCAGAGATCTAGCGATATGGAGAAAGAGTTGTGAGAGTCGACTTCTTCGATGTGATCGACTGCTCGCTTCCAGGGAAACTGTACGGGAGCCATAAGAGCGAAGGATCGGGGACCGGGAACTCTGTCACCGGGCGCTGTGCAAACACTGAACTGTAGTTAGCATTGGCCCATTTCATCATGCCAATGGCGTTTTGACTGACCCGAGTCGATATACTGTAGGCTTTGCATCTTTAAAATATGTGCCTAATCCAGTCATAGTTCCTATCTCTCATTAGTTGCCATACTTCATAAGGTAGTATGTTGGCGTACCTGAGGTCCCCATGCCAGCACAGATGATGTTGATCTCAGGCAACTGCTTGTGGATTTGCGGACCTGTCCACTTGACATGGGCATTCCAGTTCTTTCCTGATGTTAATGCTAGCTTTGTGTTGAGAGTCGATGGAGACCTACGAGATCGTTCTCATATTGGTTGGGGTTGATGATAGTTGCATCTGACTCTTGAGCGAGCCTTTGCGCTGCTCTGATACCACCGCGTTCGTCGAGAGGCTCTGGCTGGGATGGGCCGCCGAATAGCGTACTAGGTAGGATGCGTTAAAATGAGGCCTGTTTGAATGTTCATCGGTGCTCTGATGACTCACATGTCAATTCCAAAGAACTGCATGAGTCTAAGCTTCGTTGAGCTTGTTTTGTTACTCAAGAACGCTCGGACATCATCGACTCCATGAATAGCTCGAGAGATTAAGGACATTGACAGGACAGTGGATCCTGAGCTATACTCAACAACGGCCTTTGTCTTTCCAGGTACGACACAATTTTGAAGAAGGTTCAAGGCTATAGTTCAGTAAGCTAAGTATATGAAATCCAAGCAAGGTGCTGTACCTGGCATCGCTTTGACGTTATTTGCAGGATGCATAGTCATCATCTTGGCATAGATGCGCACTCCATCTTGACGATATGGGTTGAGCGAATCAGGAATCTCCACAAGTGGTAACGGCGGTGCAGATTCTGGATCGAAGTAATTCTGGATGGAGTCTTGTCCCTTATACACGTTGAGGGGGTTGGGGCTGGCCATGTTGGAATAAGGTTATGGTTTGGAGATTACAGAAGTAGAACCAACAGACCTTCTGGGTGCTAGCTCGCTATATAAATCAGGGACCGTACGCTTACCAGCCTTTTTGAAAAGGCCATTGGGTGAAAGCAGACTGTGCTCTACCTCTGCATGAAGCGTGGGATGTCTGGTTGAACAACGCATCTTTTGCTCGAGTGTAACCGTATACCAATCAGAAGACCTGATATCCACAAGATTGCATGAGTCGTTTCTTGAGATCTTCGGCAGATCAAATGAGTATCGTGGATGGAGAGAATGGGGGTCACCCAGTGAAGCTATCCCAAAGGGGAGCTCGTTGAAGTGTTTTCCTTGAAATCTCTTACTGATCGACAGAATCTCACCTCTAAATGGATTTAATCTGACGAATTAATAATAGATCTACTTCACTAAAGCAGGTCATTAAGGTTATTAATGCTTGTTTCGATGATGCACTCAAGACTTGAAGTGGCGCATACGAGAAATTGACCATCAGGGTGGTGCCATTCATGAGATTAGATGCATACGACCAAGATAATTGGTCAGGTATCGCTCGCCCAAGGAACTTTTACTCCTTTCTTTTGAGTGTGATTTGCAATAGCCTCGGTTATTCCCGCAAGCTTGTATCAGACTTGGGAGAGAAGGACCTTGATAGTTTTCCATCAAGGCGGCTCAAGGTGGAGATGCTTAATATTATCCATAATTTAGGGGTCGATTAATTGCTTCTAGAAACACCTTGATGGATTTTTCATGGCTTCTTGTTTCCTTCTCGAAAATTCCCGAGGACGATTTCTTCCATGTTATGTTAAGAAGCCGTTGTAGTTGAGATTGACCTGTGAGAAAGTCTGTTGAGCATCGTGAAAGCCTCAGAGTCATCGACGAGCATATTTCTCGCGAATTTTCGCAAAAATTCTCAATGAGCTCGTATGAGAAAGTATAGTGGCGTGCTTTAGAGCCGGCTTTAATCCGTTGCAACTTTATTATTCGCAAAAACCACGCTGTTGCAACCTTAGTTGCCGATCCCTGGCAATGACACCTTTGCGTCAGTTTAAGAGCCAATCGCACCAAACTTTATTAGGCTCCGAGACTTGGGTTTACATAAAAACAACATCAAATTGTAAGGGGGAATCAGTACTCAAGGTACGCAGTACGGCAGTTGAGCGGTAGTCGAAGCGGTGTATCCGTACCTGGAAAATAACCTTGTTTCAACCAAAAGGGTTGCTCAATGCCGATCCCTGAGCAAGTTTGAGCAAGGGAGAACGCCGCCCCAAAGGGACTTGCTCACCTCAACTTCCATTCTATCATCAGAGTTAAAGAAGATACCACTGCATCTTCTTCCACCTTGAAGCTTGTGAATACCAGTTCGCCGTGACACAAGAGACAATGGCAGAGAATCGTGAATCAGATGCTAACACGGTCATGAGCCGTGATGTGGGCTCAGCAAACACTATTGTCGTCAATTCAGGCGACAATGAAAAGACCCATCAGTTCAATGAGCAGACAAATTATGTGCCGAAGAGGGCTATCATCACAGTAAGTCTCAAACTTTTTTTTTTTAAAAAAAAAAAAAAAAAAACAATAGCATCGTCGTGCTAATTTAATTTGTAGATATTTCTCGCATGTGCGAGTGTAGATTTGCTGGCACTGATGGACCAGACTATGCTGGCCACCAGTTTATACATCATCGGAAATGCTCTGGGGTCAACAGCCCAGGTCTCGTGGATAGCAAGTGGATATTTCATGTAAGCATCATCAGCATCGGTTCGGGACTATGCTAACAATAACAGAACTTCTACGGTTGGACAACTTATGTATGGGAGGTTATCCGATATCTGGTCTCGCAAGATCATTCTACTATTAGGCCTTGCAATCTTCTTCGTCGGATCACTGGCGTCATCCTTGGCGCAGTCTGTCTTGCAGCTCACAATCTTCCGAGCCTTTACAGGTATTGGAGGCGGAGGGCTTATGACCGTTGCGCAGCTCATAGTGAGTGATGTAGTCCCTCTGCGAGAGAGGGGTAAGTATCAAGGTATATTGGTGAGTTTTTTATAAGCGAGGCTTGTATCATCATGGCTAACAATACTTCAGGGTGCCGTCGTTGCTCTCGCAAATGGCATAGGTCCTGTCATCGGAGGTGCACTCTCATCGAGCTCTGAGGACTCATGGCGATGGATCTTCAGGATGCAACTACCGCTGACTCTGTTGACAACCATTTGCGTCCTTTTCTTCATGCCATTAAAGAAGGTCGAAGGAGATTGGAGACTGTGGGTTTCATAAGGAAATGCTAGGGTTCCGCTGACATGATAAATAGAAAGCTCAAAGCCGTTGACTTTCTGGGCATATTTCTCGCCTTGGCTGGAATGACAGTTGTTATTCTTGGGTTAACCTGGGGAGGAAAAGAGTACTCCTGGAATTCCGTTCAGGTTATCGCAACATTAGTAGTGGGCACAGCTACATCCGTTGCTTTCATGTTCTGGCAGTGGAAAGGCCCTCGATATCCGCTGATACCTTGTACGAAGTCCCCCAGCATATAATCGAAAACAGTCTCTGACAAAAAATTAGTGCACATATTCAAGTCGAAGATCGTCAACGGCGCATGCCTAACCATGGCAATCAACGGTTGGAACTTTGTCATGCAAGTCTACTACATCCCCTCCTTCTACCAACTCGTCTACGGCTACTCCGCCACCAAGTCTGGAGTAATGCTTCTCCCCATCACACTCCTCCAAACAGCCAGTAGCACTTTCTCCGGACTTATCGTACACTGGATCGGTCGGTACCGTGAGTGTATTCTGTTTGGCTGGTTATGCTGGGCCATTGGTCTTGGCTTAATGTCAACTCTTGATGAGTCCACGGGCATTGGGAAACAAATTGGTTATTCGGTACTGATTGGAGTGGGCGTCGGTAATACGCTGCAACCGTGAGTTTAAACTGTGACGTTTGAATGGGCTTTGACTAACGGTGATAGTGCGCTCATTGCTACGCAAGCTGGTGTTGAGAGGCGTGATATGGCCGTTGTCACATCATTCCGCAAGTAAGTGATAGACCTATAATGTATGTTCAAGATAAATCTGACAACATGATAGCTTTGTGAGAAACCTGGGAGCAACATTGGGCCTGGCAGTTTGCGGCACAGTTCTGTATGTCAAACCAAGAAACCACTCTGACACTCATTCACTGATATCGTTCCAGGAATAATGTCTTATCAGGCTGTCTATCCTCCCTAAATCTAGACAGACATGACTCAAAGACATTGCTCGACAACCCTCAGACATTTCTAGACACAGTCTCACCAAGAGAAGCTGAAAAGATCCGCTCAGTTCTCATCCCAGCATATAGACAAGGATTCCGCATAATATTTCTTATAGGCGCAAGCGTCGCAAGCCTGGCGTTCGTGCTAGCGTTTTTCCTAATGCCACAGGTTGAGCTTACTCGACCGGACGACTCCCGGCTCAAGGAGGAAGGTCGTAAGACTTATGAAAAGAGAGGTAAAAGCGCGGCGTAGCGCCGGTGACGCCAGAATTACCGCTTCTCTTTTTCTGCTTTGGCAAGGGACTTGGTACACTTGAATTTTGGAGACAGAGGCACGCCTTGGCTACCAGCAACAATTCGGTATTTTTTACGATCAGTGAGGTTAGACTGACGGTATGCAACGGCCAATCGGTAATATCAAGCTAGATACAAAGAAACAAGCCCATAGCGGCCCTTGTTGACGTAGTACTATAAAACTATTCGTTGGCTGGTTTGCTTTGTCATTTCCCTAAACCTGATACAGTGACTGAAATCAGGAGCCGATGCAAGATCACCAATACATATTCTCAGTATTACTTGCTCAGCTGGTCAGCTGTGTATTATACAAGAAGAAAATCCCGACTCAGGTCGAGAATACTTTGAGCCTTGCATATCAGGTGGGTTAGAAAATAATCCATACAGCAAACTGAGCTGACAGAAATGTATGGTGGAGAACGTCGTTAAAAAAGGCCGCAGTGATTTTGTCAGATCATTTCATGTGTGAATTACATTCCAACCTACCTGCATATCTCATCACTCTGACAGAGTTGGTTTTATGTGGTCCTATGTGGTCCTATGTGGGACTGTTGACCTGAAATGGAGCTCAACGCCACATAAATGGCCTAAATTGTAGTCTTTCCACCCTCGATAGAGTAAAGAGCGACTTCACGCATTTGACTAATTGTTTCTAGGGGTGCTGCTGCAGGTGTCATTTGCGGTCAAGTCCCGTTTGACAGCCGCGGTCTGTCGACATGGTGTTCCGGGAGACCACTGGTGATCATATCCTGAAAGCTCTGCACCAGTAATACATCACCTTTACTCGTATGTCTCACTGCCTAAAGTATGTAGACCCTGGTAGTACGTTATAGCCCGTTTCGTAGTCATAATGTCAGGTTCCAGCCACCTTTTTAGGACATGCGGCTATTATGACGATCATTTTACAGTTTGACTAGCGAAGGACCCAATCAACTTGATCGGAGGGATACAGCCGTCGGTGAGTCTATTGGCTGCTTTTAAATATCATGCTGGAGATGCAGGCTTACATGGACCCCTTGGAGAAAAGACTGGGGTTGATATGCGGTCGTTGGTCTGGTTCACAGACGTTGAAATGATGCCCGCAAGAGGTAAGCGGCAAAGAGTAGGTTGCACAGTCTCGGACAAGTCCCTTATTTTGTGATTTACCGGGGGGATCTGTCAGGCTGTACTGATATACCTCACGTCCACGCAGTCGAATTGTGCTTGACTTGATGCAGTTTCCCCCTTATTCTCCAAACCAGATGCCTTTTAGGACAAAACGTGCCAGTCGTCCTTGACTCGAACTACGACTCCTCAAAACTAACTGAATAATGGCCGGTTTTCGCCAAAGCTATCAACGTCCTCTCCTCCCTGCCACCGAACAACCGTCTGTTCCCGTACCCCGCGTTGTCCTCCAGCGTTATCCAAGAGTCGGTGTCACGGTAGCTTGTGAAACCTGCCGAAAGCGGAAGATCAGAGTCAGTCTCTCGAATACGCGTCAAACTGGCATCTAATTGTTTATCGTAGTGCAATGGCCATCGACCTCGGTGTGGAGGCTGCATCTGCGCTGGTTCCGAATGCAGTTATGCGCCCTTGAATAAAGACCACGAGTTACGACAGCGTTACGAACGTCTACAAATTGAAAAGACGGTTTACCAAAACCTCGTGGGTTTGTTACGATCAAGAGACCACAAAGAAGCGTATGTCATTCTTGATATGCTACGGCAGAATACGAGCGTACATGAGGTTCTTCGTCAAGTTGAGCACGGTGATATGTTGTGTGAACTGTCTCTCGTGTCTGAGGATAGGTATGTTATATTATTTTTCAATTCTTCACCCCACGAAATTTCATCACGGAGACCTTGTGGCTGACCCTGAGCTCAGAGTATGTAATCGCTCAAGCAGGTTACAAGCCGTCGAGGGCCCTCAGTCACTGCCATCTGATAGCGACTGAGTAGGCTCTTCGACATGCCTTTCCCTGGCCAAACTCTCTTTTGGCCATCCACTCGTTCATCTGAGGTAATCGCCACTTTGTACAAGAATCTTCCTTACCTCGCCCCATCATAACCTTCTTTAATATTCAAACATTCGTGAACATTACGCGCTTCCGTGTTAATATCTTACTAACTATTATCAAGCAACATCTTCACTGCAAACTCCCCTCCACCGATCAGCTTCGGGTCCCCGATACTCTCACCCAGGCTCCTAGAAACTATTACAACCCCGAATGTTATGGTCAACAGTGTAGGGGTGATGGGGCTCTAGTTAGCTCAGGTAGCCAATAACAATTCTGCTAGCACGATACAAATGCCAGCTTACATTTCTCTCTACCTATTCAGGCAGTAAAGAAACTACATCATCTTGACGGCTGATCTAGATGCCCAGATTGCGTTTATGGTAGTACATAAACCACTCAACAACGATGGCACTATGGACTATGGAATACGATTCACGAACACAACAACATGGGGCCCCTTGTCTCATGTATCATAACAAATTACAAAATGTCTCTGCACCATAGTTTTTCACACTGCTTCGACCATGGAAACATTTCGCAGTAACACCAGGCTTTGCCGGTCGGTATCTTCACTCGGTACCTTGATCAGGATGCCACACAGCGTTCTCAAGACATATGAATACAGTGCTTATCACATACAAGCGTATCACAAACTTACCCGTATACTCTATGCTGTATGATTGTGCGAAGTCGGGTAGACCAAAGTCTACAGAGCTTGTTTGGTCCTGTTGCCGTTAACATCGCTCCCAAACGAGGAGTTGGTGGCTCCGATTTCCTCATCGGGTGATGACTACGCTGATGCATGGCTATGTCACCCCATCCAATGGTTTTGACCTCAAGGCAACCCATTACTTACCACTTCACTATGCCAGAATCAACTGAAAGTTTGAGAGACACAAAAAGAACATTGCGTATCTTGGAAGATGCTGTCAAGGGTAACTGCGGGGTCTTGGCAGCAATATGGTTGGCCTTCCACAGCATCTATGGCGCTTCTTGCTAACCATGATCCTCAGCTACAATATCGAACATCTCACAGCCATAGTCAAGACAGCTGAAGCAAAACGATCTCCACTAATTCTCCTTCTATTCCCCTCCACTCTGAGACAACTACTAACTCTGGCCTGGGCAGCATATGCAGCTATCAAATCAGCCACAGTTCCGCTCTCTCTTCATCTCAATCATGCACAAGATGTTTCACAGATCGAAGAGGTTGTGAAAACATTGCCTTTTGACTCTATCGTGATTGACATGAGCCATTACGATCATGGGAAAGACCTTGCTAGGACCGCTGCACTGACCAAGTTGTGTCACGATCGGGGTATCGCTGTTGAGGCGGAAAGTGGGCGGATCAATGGAGGTGAAGACGGCAGTTGCCGATACTGGTGATCTTGAAGGTATGTTTGGTTCGTTGCCGAAGAAATAGAAGCTGACACAGAGACATCCCTATTTACTTCTCCAAAGGAGGTAGAGGACTTTCTCAAAGCAGGTGTAGACATCCTGGCCCCGAGCGTCGGCAACATTCACGGAGATTATGGCCCCAAAGGACCGGAACTCGACCTCTCCAGGCTCTCTTCCATCGATAGATAGATCCGTGGCCGTGCAGTCATGGCGCTTCACGGGACAAATGACTTCACTGCTGAGATCATGCAGGACTGTATCAAGGCTGGAGCCGTGAAGCTCAATGTCAACAAGTTGCTCTGGGAGGTCTTGCACGTCCACTTGAAGGAGAATACACATAGACCTTTTATGCAGCGTGTAGATGAAGGGATAGAGATACTACAGGCTGAGGTTGAGAGATGGATAGATATTTGTGGAAGTGCTGGCAAGGCATAATCAGGCTCACAAGGCAAGACACTTGGAAATTATAGGATGCTTAGGAGCCAAAGACAAGTTCCTCATGGCCACTAGTGGGAGTACAATACTTGTATAGCGGAACAGCCGGCGGCTTCTGACGGATAAGCCACCACGAGTATCGATGCTGACCATGTGGTTGATGTCGGTCCCATGATTCAGGAGCAGGGACACGATCTCCTTGTGCCCGTTGAAAGGGGACCAGTGAATGGCAGTTACTTTTTTTTCAAGGTACAAGGGAACCCTATGGCCAGTCTTGATAGCGTTTGGTCCGGTGGTGTTGTAGGTGACCGTCTCGGTCGCATCATCAGAGTGGATGTTAGCTCCCATATGAAGGGCTCGGATGACGCCAGCAATGTCATTACGCTTGGCCGATACTAGCAAGGCTGTCGACTGGTTGTCTCTCGCATCTATAATATATATTTGCTTCGTCACGAGCCTGCGGATGTGCTTACAGGTAGCTGCCAGGATGAGAGCATCCACATACACCTGAAGAAGGTTGTGCTCGGGTTCATGCTTATACCAATAGTCCCATTGCCAGCTCTCTTCTTTGTGGAGGCTATTTGCATCCAGGAAAATGTCGATGATGCAGTGTACGATTTCTGGGGGAAAGTTGGTGAAGGTAAAACGACGTCTAGTGACGCAAGAAATTCGCGAAGACATGTTGTCCGCGAAACAAAGATACGACTCAGGATATATTCTCAGTTGATAGCCTCTTCGAGAGAACTGATCAAAAGATATGTCGCTTTGGGGGAAAGAAAGGGCAAAATTATGCATGTTGGGGGAAGGCACCCTACTTTTGGAGGGATAACGGGCCCATCTGGTGAATACTCGTTGACTATTGTTGTTATAAACAGACATTCATTTAAGCTCTTATTCTCTGGAACTCAGAAGTCGGAGATGTTTGAACTCACATTCAGGAGTAGACGAGTTTACGATGGTTGTGATCAACATCTTAGTGTGATACGAAATCGCTTTTGCGTTATGCTTAAACTTCGAATCTGTTGTAATGCTAAAGCTTTCTGTGGTCGTAAAAGCTCACTTTAGGTTTAGCAGAAAGCACTGTCAGGTAACAAAGAAATATCGATGCTTTGATCCCAGAGCCTACCCCGGATTTTGCAAACTTATTTATTCTTTCGAATCTCTTTATTGTTCTGGTGGTTTATAGACTAATAAGTCTTATGCAAGTGTCCTGCTCAGAAAGCAGTGTTAACATAATCCCGGCAGCCAGATCCAGTATACATGCATGAAGTCTTCCTACGGTTGCTTTTGACTTATCATAGTATTAAAAGCCAGATATTCGATTCAAAAATATGTAGATGTCAAGTTGAGAAATCCCTATTTCTTTCGACATTTTAGGCAAGACGTTGCCTTGAGTGACGAGACAACGCTAAATACCAGATGTAGCAACAAGTTAATAGTTAGCTAGCCACCGTTGACCTTACTTGGGGTCTTTTCCGTTACCTTTTACGTGTTTGCATATTATTTTGAATGGTTGTGCATTGTCCGGAGCCGAGAGTGGGGCCGGTCCGGCGCCAATTCCGTTGCACAGATACGTATTCATCATGGCGGACATGACAAGCTGATGGCTGCACTAGAGGTCAAGGAAAACATATGTATGGCTCTGCAGGTCTTTTGCAATGGCTGAGAGTGTGGCTATGGCTCCTGGCAATAGAGTTAATGTCGAGAAATTAATCTGGTGAACAGCTCGCTCACGGACGGACAAAATTCTGTGAAAAAGCTGTCTTTGTCGTCAGCCAATCAAAGGAGAGAATCCACGAACAATCCGGAGCTCAGCGCAATGACATCAATGACCCCCTGGCGTGCGTAGTGGTTCTCCAAGTGCCGACGCTGGCAGCGAATTACTAGAAGAGGCAGTGTCCTACCGTCAGAGTAAAGGGGGTCCCCGGGGGAGTATTTCAGGATCATAAATAAAAGAATCGATACAGCGTCAACTGGAGTCTTTCTCCATGGAGCATTCGGAGACGGGCTGATTACAAAGACTGCTGTAACAATCGCGCAATGTGCCTTGGTCCAAGGTGGGTTCAACCTCCACCAACTTCGGATTACCAAGCCAAATCCAGCTGCAGAATGAATAATCCATCCAATCCCCAGAAAAAGGGAACCCCTCACTATGCCGTAGCTCTACAGGTGTAGTATGTAACCTCATATCATCATATAAAGTGCCATTCCCCTCATCCAAGCTCATTCTCATATCTACACCCTCAAATTAATGACATCGCGCATCACCCAATTGGGAAAACAACTCTTCACAATGGCCGAAAAGATCAAGACCGACATCACCCTCTACACCACCAACACGCCAAATGGCATCAAACCCTCTATCCTGCTCGAGGAGCTGAACCTCGAGTACAAGGTAGTCTCTCACTCTCCACACTTACTTATGAGTACAGCACTGACGAGCTCAGGTGTATCCTATCAAGATGACCGAGAATGAGCAGAAGGAGGAGTGGTTCCTCAAGATCAACCCCAACGGTCGCATCCCTGCTCTCACTGATACTCTCGACGGCAAGCAGATCCGCGTTTTCGAGAGCGGTGCCATGTTGCAGTACCTCGTGGATCGCTATGACAAGGATCATAAGCTTTCGTTCCCTCATGGATCTGCTGAGCATTGGGAGATGACCAGCTGGGTGAGTTTTCTCATCCAAACCGTCAGATTATAGCTAACAATTCGCAGCTCATGTGGCAGATGGGTGGCCTCGGTCCCATGCAGGGACAGGCCAATCACTTCAAGCGTATGTTTTCACCCGTGCCTTTCATGATACCTACTGACACGCGCAGGCTACGCTCCTGAGAAGATTGAATATGGCATCAACCGCTACACCAACGAGACCCGCCGTCTCTACCGCACCCTCGACACTCACCTCGCCCAGACGTCATCCGGCTACATCGTCGGCGACAAAGTGACCATCGCCGACATTTCCATCTGGGGCTGGGTCTCCAGCGCAAGTAAGTCTCCCTGCTCCCCTGCACGACCGCCATCGTTTACTAACACCCAACAGAATGGGCTGGTGTCGACCTCTCCGAATTCCCTCACCTCGAGAAGTGGCTCTACAAGCTTCTTGAGCGTCCTGGTTTCGAAGCCGGCCGTCATGTTCCTACACGCCACACGGCGTTTGAGCTAGCCAAGCTGAGTGAGGAGGAACTTGAGGCAAAGGCTAGTGCGTCCAAGGCTTGGGTTCAGTCTGGTATGAAGGAAGATGCGAAGAAATAAATAATGACAGCATAAATAAACCGCATACATTCTGGTTTAACTATCTCCCAAATTCCTTGCAGCTGTCTTACTTCTTCACGACAGCCAGCTGGCTTCGAACTGGCACGTTCTCCTCCCTACCAACCTCAGGGAATCCCTCAACCTTGACCCCTTTGCGGAAGATGACACAATGCGTCGACCCTCCGAAATGGAACATGCCTGTCTCTTGTCCCTTCTTGACATGCTGTCCCTCCTTAACGGTAATCTCACACGTACTAACCTCATCCATGCCAATGCCAACAAATGCAAGGAGTCCGATCGCCGGCTCATCAGCCTCAATCAGAATGATAGCCCTCGTTGCCAACGCGCTCAAATACCCTTGGCTCTGCGATAATCCCGCTGCCGAGATTTCCGTCGATCCAGGCTCGCCTACACCTTCGAATAGGGGCTCGCTGAAATACGTACCGTCTTGGACAAAGGCACGTACGACCTTGCCGGAGACGGGAGTGTGCCAACGGTGGTAGGAGAGAGCGGACAGGAAGGCTTGATAGATCGTTCCGCCGGCGAACTTCTCAGCGAGAGGATCATGAGCCAGCATGTCGAGGATGGAGTAAGGCTGGCCCTTGGCGAAGAAGCGATCACGGAGTTTCACGTCGCGTTCGATGTTGTAGACGCGTGATTCGCAGCAGTTGGCGATGACGAGGTCGTCATCTGGTGAAGCAACGGGACGAGCACTGTCGCGAACCTTGCGGGTAAAAAAGTCTATGCCAATTGTGAGCTATGGTTCATGGTGGTGAAGCTTTTGGCTTAATTACCGTCCCAGGACTTGAAGCCGTAGTATTTGGCTGATGGATCACACTCAAAAACCTCCTCAAACTTGAAGTTCGTCTTGTTGGGCTTGTTGGCGACCTCGACGAGGTCATTCAGACCCACGGGCCCGAACCAGCCCTGCTTGTGATCTCCCAGAACTTCAGCTGACTTGGGTGTCTAGTCGTTGTCAGTGCAACTGTCGGGGTAACTCGTATGGACTAACATACCATGAGAAACTTGCCCCAGTGGTTGAGAACCTTCTTCAGCATCCGATTCACATCAGGATCCAAAAACGCCGCATAGCCACTACCTTTATTAGCAGTCGCTCTCTCATCTCATCTCTGAATAAACTCACCTAGGCGTTCCCATAGGATAGTCAAAGATGGCACAAAGGGGCACGCCTACCATGCCCACACTCTCCGCCGCGTCCGTCCACTCTGGCGCCGTGCTAAAAATGTGATTGAGCACCTGCAGCATATGCTCATAGTCTCTCAGCTGAGGTGTACCAGTGGGATCATTCTGGTACGGGTGTTTCTGGGGGATCTCCTCAAACATCTGGATGAAGTACATGTACACGCGCGGCGTCTTCTCAATAAAGTCTTTGAACTCTTGGAGAACGGGCACGAGCTCTTTGGGGTTCTCGTCAGCGTGCTTTGTGACGCGGCGCATGTACTCTCTGTGCACGCGATGGTCGGCGGGAAGCCATGCTCCGGGTCTGTGAGTGAGTGTTAGTGCATGGAGATGATGGGTTGGGAGCGTAGGTCCTACTTGTGAATCCGGTGCTTGGCGGGGATTTTATGATGATCTCCGTGCTGATGAACCATTGTCACTGATGATGGATGGATGTCTTACACGGAAGCAAGTGTAAACATGTAAGTGAATTCTAAATGCCAAGAAAAGTCCAAAGAGATCTCCCGATCTATATATACATAGCCCATACCCAAGCCCAGATCTCACTCACTCACTCAGTCACTCACTCTACGTCAGCATCTCGATGATGCAAACTAACAAGACAAACTCCACACGCGGGCATTACCGCGTTACATCACATCAGATCCGAATTACCCGCTTCTGGAATGCCGTTATCCGTACGCAATTCCCTGTTAATTCCTCGTTTTAATAATGAGAACTGCATGAATTCACGCGAATGTTAATGTGCCGATCTCCCGATTGAAACGCGTACAGCCAAAGGGTAATGATGACGTTGTGGGCGTTTTTCGAGACCGGGTTTTCCGAAAAAGCTTCAGAGCTGAGGGGTAACTTGGTGATGTTTGGGTGATATCTCCTTGGAATAACTTATTTCGATAGATATAGAATGCCTGATATTCAGCTGGACATGCTCAATCTTCATGCCAGGCACAGAGTTTTGCAACATCGTGATGAGTACTGATTCTTGGCACATACCTCTCGAGGCTCAGACAAATAACAAGAGCCTGAGGTCATTCACAAACACGGCACGGCATCTGATAATTTAACATCTTGTTATTGATTCACTCAACTCCGCTCTCCAAAATCTCCAATAACAAGATGACTGAGCAGGTTCCAGTCGCTAGAACCAACTCACAACATCATCACCCAGACTTTCACTCACTCGAAGTCAGGGTGAATCCCAACACAAGGCCCATCCATCACTTCTATCATTCCGCTCCAGTTCATGTCCCCTTCTCCTTTGGCAAGAATATAACAAGAAGTACCATTTTAAAGGCAAACCCACTCAACTATCAAAACGCAAAACAAAAAGCTCAAACGCCGATAATTAAATACAAATAATGAAGGACTCCGCGAAAGACGTGTATCTCTCACATCACCAGATCTCAGACAGCCTACCGCTTGAGCCTGTCAGGTCGGTGAATGCTTGGCCTTTCCGCGAGTAAAGTTGTGTCTCGGCGACAAGATCGCTATCTTTGGTCCGGATGGGATGGAACGGATCGCTAAAGTTGTGACAAAGGGAATGGCAGTTGCGTCGCTAAAGAGATAGCAGGCTGAGTTGGTATGATACGATTTAACACAATGGCTGAATGCAAGCAGATTGTAAAGGAAATTCGTTACGTCGTAAGTGTTGTCAGGCACGTAGGGAAGGGAATGGGTATCCTCGAAATCGTGGTTCTGTCGACCATGGGCATGCTGGGTGAAGGCCAAGTCTTTACATGACCACACAGCATCCGCAGCCTCCCTTGCTGTCGTCTTCAGCAGGTTGTGGCTGTTGCGGGTGTTGCTGCACTGGCCGTTCAGTAGACGGTTCCGGCTTCGATTGTTCTTGCGCTGACGCTTGAGGTGCGTTGGGTGCATTGGGCGACAGCGGTGTTCTTGGGCTTGGAAGTGGGCTGTTCTGTGGCTTGTCTGAGATCTTGGGCATAGTGGAATATCCGCCTGCGCGTTGAGTCGGGCTCTTTGTAGGCTCCAGCTTGAGCGGCCACTCGCCCTCTGGTGGCGATGTTTCTCGTTGCTTCTCGTCGGTCTCCTCAGTCTTATCCGCCTGATCAGGTTGATCCGATTTGCCGAGCTCATTGTCGTTGAGCGGTCGGAAATCTTTGTCATAGACATCTCCGAACTTGCCTTCCTTCTCCCACTTCTCCTGTTGTAGGCGTCGGGCGACAGTTGGGAGGAGTTGCTGATCAGGAGGAAGTCGAGGATCTGGCTTGTACGAGTTGATCATCCATGGAGGATCGCCTTCAGGCGCCTTGTTTCCTGGTGCCAATTCCCCAGATCGGGTCGAAGGTCGAGTCGAGATACTGTTTCCAATAGAGCCAGACCTCGTCTTAGGTCGTCCCGTCGCTGTCGTGCCCGTCTTGGAGGGACCAGACGTCTTTCTTGGGCCGGTCGCGGCCTTCTTGGGCGAAGTGTCGGTGGTGGTGGTTCGTTTCGGTGCGGGTAAACTATTGTTGTGATTGCTGTTGATCGACGCGGCGTCGAATCCCTTCATCATGTGCGCGCTTCCAGGTCGAGTCTTTTCATTTGTCAAAATCCGTTCATCGTCGGGGCTCTCGCTCGTTTTCCTCGATGCTCGCTCGAAACGATCAACAGATATGGGCGCTGGACTAACCTTAGCAACAGGAATGCGAGAGCCTCCTTTGTGACTGTTTGAAGTGAAGTAGGCATTGCTTTCCTCCTCCGCAATCTCTTCCGGGGTTCGTAAATCCCACGGTTCGCCTGCGATCTCGGGGTTTCGTCCTTCGACAGCTGTCGAGTTCTTTCGGGATCTAGGGCCATTTTCCGACGCGTCAGTGCCACGGCGCATAGCGCTGCGGCTTCGGTCTCGTCGTTGCTTGCTGTGGTTGCGGGTTCTCGGAACAAAAATGCCAGCAGCTTGAAGCTCTTCGCTCTCTATCCTTGCCAGCTTGTCGCGGTGAATCCACTTGGAGCCTTCGTCAACAACTACCACTTCTCGGTCGATAGGTACGGCATTGCGGCTGTATTCGTCTTCGGTCTGAGGGCCAAAGGTCTGTCCCCAAGAGTTACCGTTCAAAGCGGGACTAGTCTTGGATTCACTAATGTAGCGCGCTCCAGCTCCGTCAATAGAGTTGTGAAGTTTGGCACTCGAAAGATTATCGTGCGAATTCACTTTTCGGCCAACTCGGTCCATGCCTGAGTGGTAAGAGTTCGAGTTGCCATTTTGGGTAGTAAAATGGTTTTTTTGAGGGTAGTCATGGTTCGTGCCAGCGTTCATGTCATTATCAAAATCCTGGCAAATCATCAGCATTCTCGCCTTGACAAAAGTTGGAGTAGCGGCCATCATGTGGCCTCTTCCACACTTCGTACCTCCTTCTGGGGCATGTTGTATCCCCACGAATCTGAATGACCATGACTGCTGCGCGGCGGAGTAATGTTCTCGGTTGAGGTCGGTGCGGGTGCCATTGTGGCCATATTGATGGCGCCCGCTACCTCTAGAAATAAGAGATTTGAGGATGCGTGGAGGGCGGGAAACGAACGGCGTTTGTTGCAAGATGTTTATGATAGAAAGTCGAATGATATCGTTGTCAATGCTACCGGAATTCGATGTAGCAACTATCGATTAAAGGAGAGGTGTTGTTCATAGACGCAAGCGGCGATGTATATGCGGGTCGGAAGAGTAACGAAGGATTCGGTGATAAAGGGGCGGTTAGATGGCGAAGAGAAGACGATAAGAGAACTTTTGGTGGATGGAATAATGGAATAGACTTTGGGTCAGCCAACAATCAGGATATCGTCGTCACAGAGATATCATGGCTGGAACGATGAAGGCGCGTCGGGCTCCGAGAGAGCTGTGCAGAGAAGAGAGTGTAGAACGAGAAGACAAAGAAAGATGATCCATGGGAGATTTCCATGAGGGGGGCTGGTTAGTTAGGCTGGCAGATTGAAATTGACACTGTGTTGGCAGACAGCAGCACCTGAATGAAGCCTGCGCCTGCGCCTGCACGGCCCCTCAGCCGGGCTAGATCCCCTGTAAGCCCCCTGTACGGAATCAGCGAGCTCTAAGTGGGCTTAGATGGAAATACAGTTGTGAATTGACAGGGATAGAGAGAGAGAAAGGCTCATGTGGCTTCAGATGGGATATGAGTTTGAACGATGGAGAGACATTTCTGACGAGGCAGGTTAGAGCTTGCTTGTCGTTTCTGGTGGGTGACTTACGGAGGTGCACACAAACTTAGAGGCATCCTCCAATACGAGCGAGGAGACATGGTTACGCCACGCTTCATGTACAATCAACACAAACCATCCACTGATATCCATAGCATTGACAAAAGAAAAGCTCAGATACAAGCACTCGTTCAATTATAGAAGACCCCCAGGCCATGATACAGTCTGCGGTAAGCCCGGTCCCCTTAGTTGCCGCCGCCGGTTGTTTCATTCTGATTGCTCAATGGGCAAAAGGGAGAAGCTCGCGAGTGGATGGGGAATACATCAACGTTTCCCCTGATGAGAATAAGCCGCGCCAGGGTTCAAGAAGCCACTGACAGGGGCTCATTTGATGAGGCCGGGGCTTTTGTTGCTTTTTCCTCACCTGTGAAGCAAGGAACTGCTTGGTCACGCATCATGCACTAGAAACGAAACTCAACGTTGGGAATAAGGCACGGATACATGCTCGCCACAAATCATCGCGCCCTCTGGCTATAATTCATCCGATATGGTGAGAAATCGGCCTCTCCTAACTCAATGAGTTGATACCGAGATTAGCTTCCCTCCAAAAGCCTGGCCCGTTGCGCTGGGAATGGAACGTTGTCAGCTGGCCCTGTCGATGAATTGACAGGGGATGTATTAGCACCTACGAATCAATGCCTTGTGAAAGCTTGAAGTTTCTCATTAAGTACAAGGGGGGAAGAAGCAGAAGCAACGAAAGACAATAACTGTCAAACGTCACAATCTCCGTCCAATCCCCAAAGATGAAGGAATAAAAGCAAGAAAATTGACAAGCAATAGACGAGACAGACGGGAACAAGTTGGCCGCCACGACGTGAAGAGGTTGCCGTTTAGGGTCCTTTTAGTGCTTCTAGTGCTCATTAGCGGGACACTGTCTGTGCACTGTACTCTGCTTTTGAGGCGGTCCCACAGAACTCAACGGCACTTGTTTCTCCAACATCTCGGTTCATTATCGCAGCCTCCGCCGCTATTAAGATTACGTAGCATTCTTTTTCCTTGTTGGCTTAACGCCGAACCATCATCCCTTGTGTGATTCCTGCGGCATTGTCTGGGCTTTGACGTTGACAGTTATCGTTATCCGCTGCAGTAATACTCTTCAGCCTTGATTTGGTGTTGAGTCAGAGCCACCATTCATTGATCCACCATCTGCGCTGCAGCCTGCACATCATCCTCGCATTCCCGGGCCCAAGCGAGACGTTGAACCTCATTTCAACTCAGGGACGACAAAGAAACTTCAAAACGTGCTTTGAACGGACGCTCCCGTGTCGGAGCTGCACTAATCTCCCTTGCAGTTAAAATCTCAACCACCTTGACATGAGCTTGTCTTCCATTTTCTGAAAAAGACAAAGATTTGTCTAAGACAACTCCGCAATCGCATAGCTAATAGTCTCCATCAAAACTCATTCCTCACAACTCACAAGCGCTAGCAATTACGCTTTCGGCTCCTGAGTTTAGACAAAAGTCAACCAAATCCTTGGGTTCAATTCAACGTTAGAGTAAACGATTTCCATTTCCGTCGACGCCATGGCAGCGATCATGAAGAGAAGAACTAGAATTGTGTGTATCTCAGATACCCACAATTGCCAGGTCAAGCTCCCGAAGGGTGATGTTCTCATTCACGCTGGAGATTTGACCAACCAAGGGAGTCACGCAGAGGTCTGTAGTTCAGGTCCATATGCTCCTGATGGTCATACGAAGTACCGAAGCTGATCTCTTTTCAGCTTGCCAAGACAGTTGCTTGGTTGGAGAAGCAGGACTTTGAGGCCAAAATCGTCATCGCTGGTATGCCTCCTCATGGGACAGTAGCAGCCTCTGACTGTGAACATCAGGAAATCATGACCTCACTCTAGACCCAAAGTTCTACGCTGAGCATGGCCTCTACTTTCACAACAAGAATCCGCAGTCTCATGACGAGTGTCTACGACTGTTCACGTCTTCGCCTTCGATAACGTACCTCACTCACGAATCAGCTACCATCCGCCTCAGATCTCATTCAGGGCCGCGTACGGAATTCAAGGTCTTTGGGTCGCCTTACTCTCCACGTTTCGGACTGTGGGCGTTTTACTATGATGCTCCTCAAAATCCCAGCAACTGGTCAGATCTGACGTCGATTTGGGAATCCATACCACTCGACGCGGACATTGTGGTGACGCACACGCCTCCAAGGACGCATTGCGATGAGACGGACGAGCGTCGCGCTACTGGCTGTGAGGCTCTTCGACAGGCGCTTTGGCGAGTGAGACCACAGCTTGTTGTCTGTGGCCACATTCATGACGGAAGAGGTGCTGAGAGAGTGAGGTGGGATCTCAGTTGTCGGAATGTCGCCTATCGAGAAGAGAGTGTCGTACGCTGGCAAGACCCTGGTGAAGGCAATAACAAAACCTGCCTCATAGATCTGACTGGGAAGAAGGCCCCATCTATTGCTAATGATGGCTCCCATCCAGGTCGATATGGATCAAGGACAAGAGAGCCTGACGTAACGGACGTCCCTCATTTCGTTGACTCAGCAAAGAGCTCTCCATACATCTTCGGATCTGGCCCTGCTGATATACACGCCTCTCATGGCACTATCGGATTGGGAGGGGATCCCGCCTCACCACGGAGTGACCAGACGGCTCTGGCTGGCAGGATGGGCCGTCGAGAGACATGTGTGGTGAACGCAGCGATTATGAAGAGTCGATATCCCCACATAGGAGGAAAGCAATTCAACAAGCCCATCGTAGTAGACCTAGATCTCCCCATCTGGGAGGACAAGGGCCATATCGAAGCCCCGTGATTCGCCCTCGGCTTACCCTAGACTCAGGCTCGTGTTGGTGCCCAACGAACCACGTTGGGACAAGAGAGATGGCCTCAAACAAAGACGAAGCGAGAACTTTCTTGATAAGTTTACAGACGGTTGTGGCTACTGATATGCTTGCTACGCTGTGACGCACCATCTGCAATATGCTGGATCGGGATGCAATTGATCGATGTGGTGGCATTCGTCGTGAACCAACATTGGGTAGCTTGAAGTCGTAGTCGGATCCAACGGATGAACTGTAATGCATCTGTAGTACATGAACGTGGTCCCAATGGTTGATCGAGGGCAGAGGAGTGAGAGCTAATTGAACATTCAATTGAACTGAAACCTTGTTCTCATCAATGTATTACAATGTCGCGCCCATGTCTTCAGCATGTATCCGTCTTTAGATGGCTACCCTAGACCTGGGCTGAAGCTGACGATCAACTTTCGGACTTCAAGGAACAACTAAGTAAGTCCTCAAGATCAACGGGACGATCAGTCGCATGAGCCAGTCACATCCCTTTCCCACCAATTCTATAGCCGTCATCTATCAATCTTACGGTGAAGCCATTCCCCTCCCGTTGAGACGCCAAGGAAAAGAAATCTCATCCTTTGTGATATGAAACAGGACCAATCCGATGATAATCCTCCACGTGCCTATAGCATTGACATCAACCAAAACCTCTCCTTGCTCTTTCATGGTTGTCCAAGTTACAGAACCAAAAGAGGGATCCAATCCAAACAAACAAACCAATTGAGCCTGATGCTGCGGGGAGCCAACAGGCTCCGCCAAGAGGGGCGCCATATCCTCACATTTCATTCCTGCTCACCGCCAGTCTTTGTCGTGATACCCTCAGCCCAATAGCGTGGCTTGGGTGCCCCGTGTTTTTTCTATCTTGGGAGCGGCGAAGCCAAGCATTCTTGTCTCTTTTGAGCCTGAGCCTGATGAATTTGCAAGAGCTAGATCAGGTACGGTAGTTCAACCCCGCGTTTACCGCTCGGGAAGAAGCAAAAGAAGTTAAAACATGGCAGACGATGATCCTTCCAGGTACATGCCCTTGAGGCATTTGACCGACGCGGGTGCAGGCGGGATGTTCCCTGGAGTTGGGAGGTCATTAACTAGACGCGTGCGAGGGGTCATGACATCGCCAATCGCGGATCGTCAAAGGGTATCGGTATCGATCGAGCTGTAGAGACGGTACCAGATGGATCAAGTTTACAATAGCCACACATATCTATGGAACATTTCTTGGGTTCACATGGTGGATATCGTCAATGATACAGCTCTGCCTCTCTAAAACTTGGAAACCTGATCTTGACACAACCAAAAAAAAAAAAAGCTGGATCCAAGATTTTGACGTCTGGTAAAGACCACCCACGTGGTGCGTTGCCCTCCGTCGCAAGCTACCGAACAACGTCAAGGAACTCGTGCCGGGCCACACACTTGGATTTTCTGCCCCTAACGTCAACCGTATGATCGTGGTACGTCTTGTATGTCATTGCACTTGAGAGGTGAGAACGACGGCGTGTCTCGAAACGACTGTCGTGGAACAGGAATTCAATGTTTTGAACCGTATTGTCTGAAGCTTCAGAGGCAGAACTATTCTAGAACCTTGCTGCCACTCGCGTTTCATCTCTCACTCAGCTTGTAGCTCTACGCAGTAAGCAGCAGCGAAGAGGTACTTTGGCGTTGCTTCCCAGGGATAAGCCCAGGAGCCCAGGCCTGTGATCCCCAAAGCCACATGCTGCGATCAGATTCAAGCACCGGCCTTGTCTTGAGATGGCTAGACAGCTCTCGTGAGGAGGGTCTTTTATCAATCGTTGCCGTCTGCTATACCTATCAGAGACGTGCACCCTCCACGCTCCTTACTCAGTTGGGAAGCGGCCCCCTGGACGAAACTGTCGATGATCTTCCCTTGGTTTCGCTCGTTCTGGCGGTGGCCGTTGGCTGGCTTTGTCTTTCCCCAGGTTGGTCTTCTGTTTCCTCAGATGGCCGGCTGTAACCTGGCCAGATACGGAGACCTGGAGAGTATTACGCGTGCTGAGCTGATCCTGATCTTACTGACATATGGAGGAATGTGTGATTTAGCCTAGAGCTGAACAGTCCATTTGGGAAAAAGCCCTCATTCAGAGACAGAGACGTTTATCTTGATTGGTCGGCATATCACAGAGATGTGATCAGATGCAGAGCCCGTTGGCGGCCCCGCCCTCTCCCGAGATGGGGAAGAACTGTCCAATCATATACTAGGCATCAGGCCTTCTTTTCTGTCCTTGTTCAGCCCAACGGCTTCTGGGCCATGACGCTGATGACCACGAGTCTCTGATCCGGGTGAGCATCTGACTATTTGATCGTTCATCGGGAATGGAAAGAATATCATTAACTTTTGTAGTGGAAAGAAGGTGATTTGTGGTTCGTTCACTCATCACGGCTCGTCACACAGGCGCTTATGAGTGGGAAAAAATAGGCGGATGTGATGGGTTCTGCAGCACCATAGGACTCGAGTTTTGTCTTGGATGGTGTCATGCAGAGAAACAGAATGCCCCCTCACCACCATCTTTGGACATTTCCTCTCTGCTTAATTGGTCTTTGTCAGCTTGTGCCCACTGCCTCTCTGCAGGTCCATCTCCTATCGGATGAGGAGGCCATAGAGAAGCCTTCTGCAGGAATGCTCGTATGGTGTGTCTGGCTGGTGTAGCATCCACATCATGATACAGTACTGCTCATGAAGCTATCACTCCACCTGGACTTCGCCCGTGGTTTGCGCATCGTGGGGGTATCTTGTTAACTGTGGAGGCATCTCTCTCAGGGTTTCTTGATCCTTCACCGAATATCTCATGCTCTAATTCATTATTGTTTATTATCGTGAATCCCCAGGACATTGATCAAAAAGCCATAGCAACGAGATTTTGTATCCACAGAGAGCGGGCTGCAGGGGGTGAAGCGAGACTCTGAGAACGTCGTGCAACTTGGAAATGCAGGCCTCGTGATGCCATGGCCTGCGTCCACTATCACTATCCGGCACCACAAGGGGTATCTATTCAGGGATATCTGCTGCAGCAGGTCGCCTATTCCCACTAGATTGATGAATAGAATCGCGCGCTACCAGAATTGCAAACCCATCGTGGAGATGGTCTCCGTACCTGGCTGGAGCTTGGAGCTTGGAGCTGCATCGTTTGATCAAGCGAGCTGAGCATCAAACTAAAAAGCTCATGGGATGCTGTCGCTATAGTGATTACATGCAAGTTTCTTGAAGCAATTGACCGCATGTATTCTCCGAATATCACCAGGGCATAGCTAGGGAGCTTGGCTTGTTCTTAGCTCCAGAGCTGTTGAGAGCTCAAGATGTCGATCCCTGGAGCTCTACACACCGAGTAATTGATCGACGATCTAATTTTTTTTTTGTTCTCGTGGTGGGAGGAATCATTTGCACTTCATGCCATCGTTCTTGGTGCAGGCATGATGCTGTCTTGCAATTCATGCCCAGATGGCCTCAGCGGTGTTCAGCCCAACGAGGAGCAAGCCAGTCAGCCCATAGATGTTAATAATCCAATGAGATGGGGTGAGAGAACCAATCGACTGTTGAAAAGTGATATGTCGTTGTTTGGGCTATGTATGTCTTGCACTTTGGTTCATCCAATCTGAGGGAAGCTTGAATACACACAGTCAGTAGCTTCACTTTGGGGTCGAGTTTGCCCTAGCATCGGTCCATTCTACTCTACTCTGCTTAGTCTCATGGAGACGGTTTTCATATCATTAGATATTCAGCCTCGCTTCAAGTGCTGAAATAGAAACTACCTTTTCGTTCCCGCTCAGCACCGCCTCGTGTAAGTTGTTATTCAGCTGGCTTAGATACAGCTTCTGGCTGCTAAATTAGAGACGACACGCCAGTCATCAGCCTCACCGCCTCTGGCTTCGTCCCGCTCCCTCCCGCTTCCGTTCCCCTCCCGCTGGGCATCTTTCAGCTACCGATCGGGCTCCGTGATGACCGCCCGTCGTGTGCAGTTAGAGGACCCGTTTCATCACGGGGGTTGATGAACGCCTGAGGCGTATCATGGGAACCGATGTTGCTTTTGCTGGGCCGATTGCAGTGTCAGGATGTTCCTGGGCTGACACTTACAGACAAAGAAAGTTTACGGAGTCGTCGGATTGATCAATGAACGAGCAGACAAGCCAACATCTCCACTCGGACCCTGAATTGACGATGGGATGGGTGATCTGGTGAGACCCGGAGCATCGGATGCCTCACCTCATCATACATGAACATTGTGGCTCATTCTTACGACGCTCGCACAAGCAATTCATCAGCTTTCATCAGCTACCGCGGGCACCGAGGTAGTAGATTCACGCTGGATCTCAAGAGCAAGGTTCAATTGAATTGAAGGGTCTTAGTCGCCACTATCAGCCACTTCAATGAAAGAGGTACAGTACCCTCAGGGAGAAAGAAAACATAGGACCTTGATATAGGGTGTTAAAATAAACTCAGCAAAAGGTACCCTAAACTTATACTAAACTGACCTAATTATTTTTTATCACTCAAGATCGAGGATTTGAGTTTTCTTGCCTCCCCTACGGAGAAGAGTACCTTGATCGTAAGCTCTGTGCAACCGAAAAATCAGGTACCGAATTTTCGTACACCACTACGGAATCGCCTTCTACTAAGACTGATTATTCGAGGGGAATTACGGGTAGATTCTTTCGGACATGGAGATTACTCAGATCCAGTAATTAATTGATCTAAATTCCGACACCGAATCTGACCCTGCATCCTTGAAAAGATGATCATAATCATGCTCAATCCGTTATTCCTTCTTTGGCTCACACTGATTCATCACGCTCCCCGGCCGATTTCTCAGCCATTTCGTGCAGCGAAACAGTGAGTGACGCGGTACTTGAGCGATAACCTGACTCACCATACCCGGTACACTTAGCCCCGTAGACCTCGCCGCTAAGACGCATGTACCTCGACGTGTCTCGACTCGTAAGACCGCGTACCTCTTGCAAACCGCGCCACAAGCCCACTTGCCATTGAACCAGGCCTGCCAGCGAGCCATTTCAGTGCAAAGGGGCCTTAGGAGACCGTACAATTGACCACTAACGGCCAGCGGACCTCTCATTAACCCGGTATAAGTGCGGACTGCCAGCAATTCCCGTCCGTTCTTGGCTGGACGGGACTCTCAGAGGCATTCGATGCCCTTCCATTGCCGGCTTTTCTAGCAGGATTCTCCATCGCTGCTACGCTACGCTATTCGCCCGAGGCCGCATTGCAGAGAGAAATCCCTTACCAAGCATCTCGCTCCGGCGTATCAGTTCACTTCGGGCTGCGTGCTAGTCAGCTCATGATAAATCGCCATCGCCGCGTTCTCGAAAGGGGGCTAAGGGGGCGAGTTTTAAACTCCTGAAGTCTCTTTTCAAGTCTCTTTACGGGCTTCAGAAGCAGAATTGAAGTGAAATCAACTCGCCACGTTCCTGATCCTTTGCCTTTTGGAACAAGGGACGGAATCCCCTCGCCCAATTATTTTCCAATCTTTCATCGCAAATCGATTCTGCTCGCTCCACCAAGAGATACGTACCCTTTTCACTCAAACAGGAACCTCAGGCAAGAAGTTCTTGGCACAGAAGAGGTACTTCCAGTTACAGCTTAGAAAACACCCAACCACCTCGTTACAAGTACACGCCTCGCGAGTCAATCCATTTGTCTGGATTAGTAGACTCCAACTTGTCTGATTGACTCTCTTTAAAAACCAAGTTATTCAGAGTATTTCGGTCAAGTTCATCAGGCCCAAGTGACTCTTCGAGTCCCATAACCAAGTCACGACTCACAAACTCCACCACAGCGAGACCAGACCAGACCACGACGGGACCGACTCCATCTCAGAGAGGGACCGACAAGTACCTACAGTACTCTTCTACGGCCGCTTACACTCTACAGCACCCCTCAGGGGACCACCTTGGACCAGCAGCGACCACTAGCAGCAGCTCAGGGCCACGCACCACCAGACGACACAGGTGGACCGTTCTGACCGGCACCCCCAAAAGCCAGAGGCGACCCTCCAGCAAGTCAGTCGTGGACCCCCTACTACCTGGCGTCTGATCGTCGACTCTAGTCTCTCTGTCCGCCGTCCGCCGTCCTCTCACTATCGACCCTTGTATCAACGAATCACTCTCCCCTGTCGCTAGCCACGCTTTGCCCGTGACCTCATCTGGCTCTTGTTCTTCAATAGTCAATACCCCAACGACTGCTGGTCTCCTTCTCCCGCATTGTCCTCTGTTCCACTGTGGACGTGAACAACCAAACAACACCACCAAATACCTCACATCGTCACTTTCTCTCGTGTTCAGCAGCCGGCTGCTCACGTAAATAAATACTTCCTTTACTTTTCCCCCTCGCCCGCCAACTCTTGGCCTTTCTTTTGATCCAGCACTGCACTTGCAAGTATAGAGTACAAGTTTCTGCCTGGTTCTACGGTACCTTGCAAATCCGAGCACCCACTCACCTTGCTCTGGCGACGAGACTCAGAAATACACCAAACACCGCCCCCAAAGCCCAGACCACCCATCCTGCGACCGCCTCCTATCGCTGGACAACAACACCAATCCGGAGAATACCCAACTTGGCCTAATATACATACAGCCACCCAGCCTTGCCTTACCCCTTGACAGCCTCACCAAGATCCGCCAAAGCCTCGCCCTTCCGACGACCTTCGGATCGATGCAATAGCCAGCCTCACGATTACCACTTGTTAGCCTATATACTCGACTCCAGCCAAATCGGTAGTCGAAAGCAATTCGCCCAACATGTCTACATCAACTCCTGACCCTTACGAAATCTTGGGTGTTGCCAAAGATGCGCAACTGCCCGAGATTCGATCTGCGCACCGAAAGCTCGTTCTCAAGTGCCACCCTGATAAGGTTCAAGACCCAACATTAAAGGCCCAGAAGCAGGACGAGTTTCAAAGGGTTCAAACCGCGTACGAATTATTGGCCGACGAGAAGGCGCGAAAACGCTATGATGATCAGGCCCGGTTAGCAGAACTTCGCGAGCAGATGCGAGCAAAGGCCGCTGCGAGTGCATCAAGTCGCCCTTCTGCTTCAGCTACCGCGAGCCCCTCATCAAGTCGACCTACACCTACATCCACAACATATAAATACGAAATTCGCACTAACGACCGCACATACAAGACGGACCGACAGTCATCGCCCGTCCGGGGTTATTCCTCTTATTCGCGTTCTTACGAGGATGAGCACCCTCGCGCTGCTGATATCTTTGAGGGAGTTCGAACTGTGAGAAGAGAAAAGTCTTATCAAGATAAGACTACAAAGCGCGAAGAGAGGGAGAGGGAGAAAGAGATAGAACGAGCGCGAGAGAAGGAGTATGCCCGAGAACTCCGCGAGAAGGAGCGTGAGCGTGAGAGACGAAGAAGAGCCGACGAAGCCATTCGCCGTGCTGAGAAGGAGAACAAGGAGGCTGAGAAGGACGCTCGACGTGCCGAGAAGAAGAGCCGCGATAAGTCTCGCAAGCGAGATACTGAGGAGAAGAAGCGACATTCAAAGCCTTACATTGAGACCTACGATGGTGAGCCTGCCTCATCAAAGTCCGAGAAGAAGAAGTCCAGCAAGAAGCATGATGAGCGACGCGAGCGTGATCGATCATCACACCGTGAGGAGGTACCTCCCACGACAAGCTCAATGCACCCGCCACCCATTCCTGTGGAATACCAGGATAAGACCAACGCTGCACTCAACTACATCCAGGCCTCTAGGAGTAAGGGTTCATACTCTTCTCGACACATGGTTCAACCTCCCGCTCCTACTCCTCCTCCAGTCGGCTCCCCTTTCGCTGCCCCGGCTGACGACGACGATGCCCGCCGATCATCCGCCAAACCTAGACGCGAATCCACCGGCGAGAAGGCTTACAAGCCTGAGGTCGTCGATGATCCTGTCGAGGCTACTCCTCCTACCGCTCGTCCTCATATGCACAAGTCAGCCACAGCTACTGGGGCACCTACCACATCTCCCCCCAGACGGACGAATACTATGCCCAATGAGGGTTACAGTCGCCACGTCCCAGGCATCTCTCGAGCTCAAACCTTCAGTGGCGCGTATCCCGAGCCTGACCCCCGCGGCCGTGGCCGCACAAGAATGCAAGCTCAGGTGGCTGAGAGTGATGATGAGGATGATTATGATCGCTACCGACGGGAGCGTAAATCTCACCGCAGCAGCAAGAAGCATCGCTCTCCTGAGTCGCGTGGCGAACATGTGATGCAGTACCGAGTTAACGAGGGCCGTACAACGCTACAGAACTCATACTCACGCGCCACCCCTGCTGAGGAGACCTACTCATACTACCCTAGCCAACCGGGCATTCGCATCGTTGAGCGTCCTTCCATGCCCTCTCGCGATGGGGCATACTCTGCTAGCTACGGCAACTACCCCGGAAAGGTCAAGACTTCAAGCTACGGTGATGTGCAATTTAGCGAGTACCCAGCTTACCGCGAAGCCTATGCTGCCTAGACAGCGAAGCGGACCTCTCATGTATCGTCCTCAGGACTTCATTTCACGGCGTTTTGACGCATGTATTCCACCATATCGGGTTTTATTCACCATCTCAGCCTTGGCATTGATATTTGTTGTTCTATTGTTTCATACACCTTACGAAACGAAACATGTCTTACGAAATACGAAATTTACCTCGATCGCAGAAAGGCGATTCGGGATGCGGGATGAACGGCGCGATGGACAGTGTGGATGTTATTATTGTTTGCTTTTACCATTAGCTCCTGGCATCTGCAAGGAATTTGGATCACAGTGGAAAGACAAGTTTGCATAATAGACTGTGTGTTCTTGACTTTATCGCCGTGTGGTCTTATGACCTCAGGGCCAAATCATTGTACGTCGTTTGGAGTGCGACATGCATGGCATCGGAAGGGATGGCTCTCAGTATTTTTCTTTCTTCTTACATATCATCGGCGTTGGGGATACCACACTCGCTCTGGATTCTTATGAGACGTAGCAGATAGAGATGAGGCAGGCTGATGCATGGCCTGGCCTGGCCTGGCTAGAAATGGAGCTAATTCGCCTCACACTTGACTTTTCCTTGTGACTTAACGTGAATGTTACCTTGAACTAAGCCTCATAGGAGCAAGGATGCTGGAGACCTGAAACGAGGTTGCAAACAACGAATAACGGATAACCTAGTTGAATATTAGATTCATTTGGCCCGTCAGAGTTTCTAGCACCCAGCTTCAGGTTTGAGGCGAGAACGTTCGTTCAAACCATTTCATGACAACTTCTCACAAGTTGAAGCCTTGTCTTCAACCTAACCTATAGTAATGAAATGCTCCACAAACACAAAGCTATTGGTATCATTGCCGATCCAATCAATGCACACATTACCCGCCGCCTCTGACAGCCTCTTGGCAGGCCGAGTTGAGACATGTGAAGCCCTAAGACTTATGGTGGCGACGACTTACATGTAGGGACACAAGCTGACAGCATTTCCGTGCCGTGAATTGATTAACGGTAATGATTAACTGTTTGTGATATCGCCACAAGCTTTAACGCGCGAAATCCGATACGTCAGGCCGCAGGTTGAGTCATGTCAAACGTTGTTAGAGCTGCAATGCGGCGTCGGTGAGAGCTGTTGTCCCCGTCATGAAGGCCTGTATCCGAACAATACCCCATCAATCCAGGGTACTCTATCCAAACGAATGTATGCATCGAGGATAGATATTCATAAAAATGCAGTCGAGGCGGGAACGCGTTTGCTTCCCGAGACCTTGACGGGAGAGAACTGCGCTGGGGAAGATATCTCTAAGTGATAAAGCGTCAACAGGATCTGTTTTGAGTCTGGTACATGAATCGAGGGGAAAATGACCTGGAGTATTACAGAAGTCCAGAAATGGCACGTCGAGGACAAATTCCCGATGATGCAGGTCTGCTCATGAAAGTTGTTTGTCAGGATGCAGCTGGATATCGGTGCCGGAAAGGCATCCGGGGGACGGAGAGATGCATTGATGAGGGGGCTGTGGTATCAGGACTGCAACTTACCGCTAATTATGTCATGATTTGGCTTCTTCTCTGGTGTCGTTCCGTTTACTTCCCCGTGTGAAGGGCGGGAGAGCATGCCATTGCGGGAGATGACGAGGCATTAACGAGAAGCGTTGTGAAACTTCTTTGGATGAGGAGATGAATCCCTAAAGGATTGAGACGTTGTAACAATGATGCCTGATCAGGCTGTCGAGTGAGTTGAAGTAGGATATCTGTGGCAAGGAGACATCTGGCGAATGCACAGACAGACACATTGAGGAAGGGGCTCTTCTTGCATTTGGACTACGAGGACTTGTTAAAAGTGGCAATTTCTCTTCTATCCAGATCCGAGGCCTTCTTGTTGAGAGCAAGGATAGTGTATGTGCTGTCAAACGACTTAAGTAGACTCGGCGGGAATTACATACACTATCTTCGAGAGGAGCAAATGACTCCCAATACACAGTAAAACCTGGCTCGAGATATTTCAAGACTCCAGTCGAGTACTGGGAGTATTCGGATAAAACAAGTTTAGAGTGCACGATCAGTTACTCGTTGTTGATGTGTCCAGAACATCAGCAAACGCAAGTCGTCATGCGCGAAGCCGTGACCGAGCTCAGCACACGGATCGTGCCCCTCATATTGGCTACTCTTTACCGGCTGAAGGACACCGCATATGACATTTCTTCGGAGTAATACACATTGAACCGTAAGTGTATGAATCAAGGCATCCTTGCCGTTGTGACGGTTCCGTAATTACGACGCCACTGATTAACCACCACCGACATATCTTTAAGAATCGATGGATATACAACGAAATGTTATTCCGATCCCTGAAATCGAGTATACATACCAGTTATTCCTCCCATCCTTTCCTTCCTTTCTCTCTTCTCTTCAACTATCATAGTGCGGCCCCCCCTGGCCGTGCTGCTTTTGTATTATATTCAGGCCGTGAGGGGGCGGCCCATGTCTTTACGAGTCTTCTTGAAGATCGGTTTGTTTGCCATCCTTGGTCAACTCTGGGACACATCATCAATTCGAACCAAACACTCCAGTGCCGACTTGACGAGCATGATGATCCACAGCCATCTTTCGGACCTCCACCAGGCCTTATCAAGTACCAGTGCCGAAACCTGAAACCCCCATTCCCCCTCATGGCGAGCCATCTTCGTCAGTTTGAGAATACTCAAGACGAACAGCTGGTTTGTAATACAAATGAGGTTAACTTTCTTGGTGTTCTGTTTCTAGACGATGCGTTGACTTCTTGCCAAGTGGTTAGAGTGGTTCAAAGTCAGTGAAAACAATCCGAATGCAAGAAAAAGATACAAATGTCCTCTAGCCATGATGGCACCCACTGAGAGAGGTATTACGATCGTGCTCTCATGCTAGGAAGTCCTTTGCGCTTGAGCTGTTCCAAGCTCAAGAAGCTCCCCGGCCTAGGCCAAGGCGGATGAGAAACATGAGCTTCAGACATTGCTGAGAGCATGTAAAGAAGTGTTACGATCGAGAAGGATACATTCGTGGCGGGGAAGAAGGACATGAGCGTGAGCTCCACAGGACAACAGTCGGGTTGGAGAGGCTTGAACAGGCCGATGACACAGCTGTTGACATGTTGCACAATGCTTATACCCAGATGAGCGCGACACAGCCAGATGGATCTCAGGTCTTTGCTGCTCAACGTCTAGTATTGATTCGGCAGCACAGGAGGTCGCCCCTCTGCTTATAACGGCCAAATGAAGAACCTCTACCTCTGGACCTTGTACCGGCGTATTACTCCAGTCATTGATTCCAGACCGATCAACGAGCCTGGAGGGTGAGAGAGACTACAGTCATCCCCTCATTCAATGTCCAGCTTGCCGGAGCCCAAGGGGATCAGCTGCGTGAGCCGCGTCAGTAGCTGCATATACACAAAGGCAGGGCATGAAAAGTTCGGACAAGCGCTATATGATTAATCCTCGGAGTTCACGCATGAGTTATCTTCTCGGGCCGTCGCATCGCTGGTGTCGCTGTATCAACCCCGGCGCGGAGGCTTGAAGAACAACTGACGGCCGATCGACGCACCGACGGCCGCTATGTCATCCACGCGATGCATTACGACAAGGCTCTCGAGCACCATCGGTAGCTCATGTATATGCTGACTAGAAGGATCTTCAGGATCCCCCTGTGCCATATGACTCAAATATGGCAGCCAGAACAATGGTAGCCCCTCCTAACAACCCTTCAAGATGAATGACGCCAATGGTTTCCCAACTCTAAGAGGCCTAAATGAAGGCGGCCTTGCCATCTAAATGGAGAGAGCTAATATCTGAGCAACCAGTACCACTTCCTCTCAGCGGAACTCGCTCACCAGGAGGCAAATAGCCTGGCTTCTGGTACCATGCCAACACCCACAAGGTCCAGTCCATCCCGCTGGTATAGCACAAAGTCAAGCCGATTGCATCTATTGGGCTACAATCATCATGCGATCGACAACATCCGTAGAACCCAAGATGATAATCGCAATGATGGCTATGCATAATAGCCACCAGAGAGTGTGTTCCCCCGGAGTTGCGTCTTTTTCGAGCGTCTGGTTGAAGTATGAGGACCTTATAGCTTCCTACAATTACAGTTACCTCATCACCACCATGTCCATGTTCTGGTGCATGAGCAATAAGACCTCTGCACTTCGAATGACTTTCCTCCAGGCATATGTACGACGATGAGGATGAGTACGACCTCTGGTGTGACTTCTGTTGCCAGGTCCTTGGTCAGGAGCCATCCCTCCAGCACAAGCTTCTCGAGTATCGCCCTTTCAGGCAATGCGTGCCACATCGAGCATGCACGTTACGTAGTGCTTCATCCTGGGCAGACTGCTTACCTGCCACCATCCACTACGTTTTTCGCAAGATCGGAGAGTCGGCTCTGATGACAGGGGGCGAGGTCCTTGCATAGGGCTGATTGAGGCGATGGCTGTGCACTCTCAAGAACTAGGAGCTTAATGCACGCGGTATATATCCAATGTTTGGTTGTCGCACGTGATCTGGTACTTCTACTATCTGCAATACTAGCAAAAAAAGACGACAAGGCCCTTTTCCGTGTTAACCTCGAAGTTATCGCCTATGCAGCCTATCTCCTTTCTCGCCCTGATTCTAGGGACAACAGCCATACCTTGGCATTTCTGTCCTTGATGAAACCAGCATTTGGGTTAGCAATAAACAAGAAATTATCCTACGAACGAGAGACAGCAAATCAATTACTACTCTCCCGGGACAGGCATGAATACGGGGATCTACAATTGCATGGCACTTATCACATCTCCGAGGAGGAGTAGGAGTTCGAAGCCCTGAACACAACCTTACAAAATCTTGGACATGACCTTTCGGGAAGTGCAGTTCATGATGAAGAGTACGAGATCGGCGCAAAAACGGAAAATTGGCTTATGGCTAAAGGCGAGAAAGGCAACAATATATTCCAGCAGTAGCAGACGAGTCGTCAGTCAAGCCTCAGTGCCATCAGCAAATCCCTATCCAGCCCGTACGTGATTGTCACACGCCCTTCAAGGAGGAAATCCAGTTCAAATTGACGGCGATTCATTTTCCTTTTACAGAGGGTACGAGTGTGCTGGACCATTGCTCGAAGCTGCGCGTGTCATTATCGAGAACACCTACTGAGGACCTTGTGGTCGTGCGGATCAGGCGGAATCCATGACCAGCTACAACCGTGCTGCATCGAGTGGCAGGCTGCACCATCGCCTGCTGCTCTACTGATGTAGATAGCGCCAGCCTTCCAGCATGAGATTTTGCTGCTCTTGGATTCGAAATTATCTCTCGACTTGATCATCTAGTGAAGATCGGTCTAAGAACTCGGGAGTACTGTTTCTGGAGCATGTCAGCGAAGCCTTTAGAAACATGTGGTCTCGGATCACATCGAGCGACCAAGATGAGGATAGCCAGGCTTTGGAAGATGATGGCAATGGCAGCAGCTGCTCGGACACAATTTATTTTCAGGTAGGCAACGACAATTCCAATGACGGCCGCGAATAAGACCCTTGCAAATCACATGGCGTTGACACTACGGCGCCGACAGGGGAGGGGAAGAAGTATTGACTGATGGTGTGTGGTCTGCCATTCAAGAAACTTGAGGGCCAGAACGTACCCATCAGTGAAATACCCTTTGAACAAGGAGGGGGGCATCTAACACAATCTTGTTCGCCCTGTAGAGAGGGACGGGTTACAGTCACCTTGCGACAGCGCTTAGATGAGCACGCGCACTCCACCACAGCCTTCTGAAGTCTTGAGGCTCAGGCGGCGGACGACAGCGAAGACCGAGATAGGATCAAAGAATCAAATCATAGACTTGGACGTAGTGTTTGACTGACATGACAATCTTGGGGATCGCCAAAACATGAATCGCTTCACCAAAAGGTTCACGGAATGGTTCATTGGGCAAGAAGATCTCAGTTATCTCTCAGATGGAGGAACTGCTCAGAGTCTCTCCATTTTACAAGCGAAAAAGGAGGTAAAGGTCGTGCCTTGGAGCCAAGCTGATGCCCTTTACCAAGATTATTGCGTGTTGGTCATAAATACTACCGTCAACAAACTCATCGAGACCTGAGCCACGAATTTCGAGTATTATAACTGGGAATGATGTACTCTGATATTGCATCTACCACAGTTGCAAGATATATTGCAACCTAGACTTATCTATCATAGGATGAGCTGGTTCACGTCATATCAGCCAGCCTGCCCAAGGAGACCTTGTTCAACAACAGCGCAACTATTAATATTTTTACCCATCGGGAAGAATAAGAAGAAGTTGGATAGCCATACTGAACAGCATGAGTTAAAAGAACCGGCTTCCACTGCGATTATGTTGAGGTCACTTAGATGTCTGCGCTGGGATGGCAAACACCAAACCTACTTACTAAAGCATGCAATAGTGTACGTGGCTCTCATCAAGGAAGCAGAACAGCAGGGCTAGATTCATAAATACAAGCGCGCAACTCAACTAAGCTGTAATTCATTACCATGAGTTAGACGGGAAGCGATACGGCCTCGATATGCTGCTCGCCAAATACCATAGGTTTGGTCCTCTTACGGGTTTCTTCTCTCAAATTTGTTCTAGGAGTGGCCTCTAAAGTCATCTCGATCTTGATTGACTATCATACTGAGACTCTCGGACAATTCGTTATCGTGACCATGGCGTCTCCTGGGCCTGAAACGTCACAGACTGTGCCCTCCGGCGTGGCACGCCCGCTCAACCTCTGGAAGAGAATTTCAGATCCTGCCGTATTCGGAGTACAAGCACCAACTCTCTTTGATACAAACTTCCTGCTACTTGCGCCTATTTAGCTTAATGATCTCATTTTCGGATCAAACAGAGAGAAGCACAGTCCCTAGCCGAGTTCATCACAACTGGGCACTAGGATTTCATTCGCACAGGATCACCGTCGATTACCGAGCTCCCTTGACATAGCCCTGAGATGGGACCTCATTCAGATATAGGAAAAACCCCTGGTGATTAAACACCATATCTATCACACAAACATCCTGATACCTGTTCACAAGCAAAACAGTCTCAGAAAAGGTTACAACTTGAGCCCAGATCCCAATCACCGTACATCTGCCGCTCCGTTGATTCGTTCCAGATTTGCCTGATTGTGACCCGTCTCGCTTGAACCAGGCCCAGAGACTATGGCCTGGATCATCTTTGTTCAATGCCACTGGGCCTGTTTCCCACAAGCACTCTGCCTTGTTCTGAGACTCCTCTGGTCAGGAGTGCGAGGACGAGTCCTTGCAATCGAGCATCCTGTATCTCCTATACGGCACATTCCATAAAGATCGTAATAGAGTATCGCAAGTCAGGTCTTTGGAGTACAAAGACCTCGAAGAGCCAGATGCCAATTAGGCAGATCCTTGGCCTACTTTCAAGCTACGCCTGGAGGTCATTTAAGCCATCACCTTCCTGTAAGGACCAGCATGAGATCAAAAAGAACCTTGCGAAGTTGATGGAATGCTACGAAGAGCCCAAATCTTCTCCTCTGCCACCACTTGTTGGCGGTTCTAAGCCCAAGGACTCGACCAAGTTACCTTAATATCGCCTTACGGAGGTCGTGTATTGCTTTTCGGAACCTAATGATCATTTTACCGCCTGCCATGTGAACAGAAATCTCGACTGTGCAACACCTTTGGTGGCAGCATATCCTACCGTGTTACATAAGCTATGTGACTCGAGTGTATCTCCATCAAACATCCTCCAGTGTATCTTTGCATGGCAAATTGAATAGAATAGCGGATAATAATGAGTTGTATGTCTCCTTTTGAAGGATGGAGGAGTCTGAGAATCTGAGAGCCCGGTCGGCGTCTACATTTCTCTCGCTGAAACCTGATCCATATCAAGATGTGCTCCAAACCCAAGATTCGAGAAGCGCTACCCTTCAGGCGAACGGAGAAAATACGGCCGATTCAGAAGAGCAAATGTAACGAATCCCCAACCCAATTCTTAGGCTCAACTGATGAGAACCAGTGCTAGCGCAGCACTCGCCAGGTGAAAGGTGAAGCCGAAGCCAAAAGCGGAGTCTACGATAACCACTCCAACATGAAGCCAAGGAAGAAGGAAACTCACAGGGACACAAGACGGATTCGGTCTACAATGGAGAAGGCTCGGCTGATTGTAGGTCCTGTACAACCTAGGTACGTTGAGTTTTGGGTGGTCAAGGGTATGTCATTAGAGCAATAGAGTATCAAACAGCTTTCAGATTCGAGTTCTGCCTGTTTCTTTTCGCCATTTCCTCGTATGTCCCAAAGTGAGAGATTTGAAGACATGTTAGCCTGGGAGGCCGGCCATCATATGACGTTGCCCCTCACCAACATCTGCAAAGGCCTCCAAACCTGCCAATGAGAGGTCATCCAGGGCTCATCTGTAAACTCGCCATTGATCAGCATAAATACCCAGTGCCTGCCTCTTCACTTCCTTCTTTCCCTCTCTTCTTTTTCTTCATCAAATTCACTTTTGTACTTTCGAGACCTGGTGTCCCTCTAATAAATCCCCATTTGTTAGCACCGCCAGGAAAACCGTCATCTGCCTGATAGCAACATTGGTAGCTACGACTGTTGTCGAGCGCAGCATTACTAGCTATCTTTCTGTTCTCGACAACGGTCGTAGCTAATAATCTTGCTACCGGGCAGATCGCAGTTTTCCTGGCGGTGCTGGCGATCCCCCAAGCTCATTCCGCATGATACTTGGTACCTGTCATGCGCTGTGAGCTTGGGGAGCACGAGTGCGCGCGAACGTGAGTTATGGCCAGGAAGCTTGTGGAAGGAAACCTAACAAGACTTTTAGGCTGTGTTTCCTAACATGCCAACTTTGGCCGGATCTTGAAGGCCTACAGTCCTGTTGTCATTGCGCAAAGACACATGCATATGTAGATCTTCAAGATCCGGCCAGATGCTTTGGAATGTGTATCAGCAACGCGCGCGATCGAATCGTCTCAAAAAGAATTCATTGCATCGTTGCATATTGTTTGTTGCCTTTTTGCTTGGGTATGTCGACTTCTTACTCCCTCGATGTGGCAGTAGACTCACAGTGTCAGCCAACACCATTCAAGGACCCGGATATGTCGTAAAAAGGTGCCCTGCTACTTTACTCCTGTGAAATCCTCTTGCAAAAGACCTCTAATTCTCAAATTCCCAACATACATCTCCTGGGCGTAGCCACTGGTGGCAAGCCCCGTCCAACCCGACAGACAATGGAAGGTCGGAACCCCAACGATGGTCTACTCTTCATGAATGAAGAAGACTTCGTGGTAGACTTTACAAGCAATGACCTGGATACTTTGCCATGGAATGCTCCATATGGTGCGAATGACGCAGCGTTTGCCGACGTACACCAGGAAACGACCCCTGCAGATACAGTCGACTCAGTCAATGCCAACATATTTGACATTTATTCCAATCACATCAACCCAATACTATATAACACTCAGGAGCTACCGGCTCTAGATACTACTTATCCTGATATCTTACCTATGAACTGGGACTTCATGGCGATGCCCACTGATCCCATCACTGCTACTCTTGCTGGTTCTATAACGACCACAGAGCAATCCAATTACTCCACTACTTACACAAGATCTTCCTCATCAATGACTGAAAGTAGTCCAATAGGACCGTCACAGTCAAAACTATCCGACCCCTTATCGACGAAAGATGCCGAGAACACATCAAGTTCGACAACCAGAAGACGAAGAACGAAGATGGAACCAGGCACTAGACCTTGTGACTTGAAGTAAGCGATGCTGACCAAGTCTGCAACTTTAATCCACGTATACTGACATTCATTTAGAAGACAAAAGCGAAAGGAAGATAAACCTGAGAAGTGTCACATCTGCGGAAAGGGGCACCAGTGGAAGCGTGATCTACAGAGGCATTACAGGAGTAACCACCCAGATGAGGCAGCCAAGATGGGCCTTAGTAGAAGCAAGCCTATATGCAGGCACTGTGGAAAGGACTTCGCGAGACGAGATCATTTGAAACGGCATTTGAAAAGGAAGCACGGGGGTGATTGAGTGTGTGAGCTGTTGGGCAAACCTACTAGCCTGTAGTCTCCTTTGTGTTGAGTTTTAGTTAATTTCAAGAAGTAAAAATGAACCGGTCAACCTGTTCCCTTTATATAAGTGAGGTGTGTAGTCCGCTTAAGACAAGACATTACATGTTCCTTCGGTGGTAGAAGCCCTGGTGGTGAGGAGACTGGTCGAAACTTAGGACATGGATCCAAACTTACAGTGAGACTTAGGGAAACTTTATAAGAACTGAGTACCTTGGGCTTTTCCCCAAGTTCATTTCAGTTTCCTTTATCAAGGCCTGAAGTCGTTATACTCTATTCTAGCTAAACAACCACCTACTAGACAATCTCTATTTAATTCTCGAGTCCGGTGTCACCACAACATCAGTTAAGAAACGCCCGACGACAAAAAGAGAAAGAGAATGTAGTCCTTTACTGAGAAAGGACCCCAGAACTGCAAAAGATTAAGGACTCCGGTACAGGGAATCGAACCCTGGGCTCCGCGGTACTGATCCCTCAACTGAAGATGAGAGCGCGAAATGTTAGCCACTACACCATACCGGATTGCAGATAACTTTCATATTAGTCTCTATGATTGCCATACTGCTCAGCCCAGCACTTTCTGTAAGCCTACCACGAAGTGAAGGGTTACTTCCATCCCAGTTGTCATTAACATTGTTCTTCTCTTCTTTTTTTTTTAGAAATAGCAGGGTTTCTTTCGCGCTGTATACGATAGAGCAAGCTTAGCTTGTGCTCAAATTAGGCTGACAGTGACAGTGGCAGTTACACAAGCCTAGTCAGTCAGTCACCCAGCAACACCGCTGCCCATCGTGAGTAAACAGACCGTCTTCTGCTTCTTTGATGCCCTCCTCCTTGTTTTGTTGACCCCTCTTTTTACCTCCTCAACACCCAGAGTGAATCTCGGGCCATATCCACACACGCAACACTTTGTTTCATTTTCGATAAGTGACCTAAGTTGACCTAAGTTGTCGAAAAGTTGCTGGGGTAGTTTTGGGAGATCCCTATTACCTTATTCCTCTATCATCGCTTAAAGGTACGGACACCCGCATACCCCCTTTTACACACGCTCACATAACCAGACTTCTAGAGTCGCAAACTGAAATCTGCAGCCTATCAGCGGCATCGATACGCTCGTATCACCCTGTGTGACTATGTCTTCCGGTGAAGACATTCTTTCTGTCATGTCGCTCGACGACGAGCCTCGTCACCGAGCGCCTGAAGGCTACTACGTCGCGAACGAGTGCCCAAATGAAGCAGAGCAGTTCACTTTCACTTGCCCCTACATTCACTGCGATGGCTGGATCTTTGTCTCTGCTGAAGAGTGCTAGAAGCACGAAAAGAACTGGCACCAAGGTCCCTATGCGTGCGGGCAATGTCATGTGAGCTTTGCTGCTCTCCCTGCACTCCAGCGACATTCCAAGGCAAGCAAACATGAAATCCAGTGGTTGTGTGAAGATGAAGACTGCGAGATGGTGGGAGAAGCTTTCGAGACAAATGCTCTCTTCCGCGAGCATGTTCGAAACTCAAGCGGTCACAAGTACTGGCTCGCCGATGAGACTGCAGATGACAATGACTCAGTTTTCACGCCATCTCTTAACTCTGGTCACCAGAGCGCAGAAGATGATGTTTTTGGACCTTTCTCGTCAGACGGAAACATCTGTAACGAGCCATGCTGCCGACATTACGGTACAGATTACAAGTGCAAGTCCGAGTTCAACCGCCACGCAGACACAGGCACTCATCGAACTGCCGCGAATCTGAACAAGGTCTTGCTCTTGAGCATTCCTACTTCATCTGCGCTCCAGGCCGAGCAGGAAGGTCTTCGATCCTTCCGCTGCACTTCTCGTCGCTGCCACCAACACGGGGAAGTCTTCAGTACCGCAAAAGCATTCTTCAACCACCTGAAAAACGACGAACATCGCGACGGATGGTATGTCAAGTTTGACGAGGATGACCTAGATCACGGTAGCGATAGAGATGTCTTGCCCGGAATTCAGTTTTATGCTGGTGGCAAAAAGGGCAGATGTGTCAACGAGAGATGCCCCCGGTTTCGTTTCCAGTTTGACTCTTATGGTGCTATGAAGCAGCACAGCAGATCACTTGGTCACGTCCGGGCTGAAGAAGACCCTGTGTTTACAGACGCGGACGAATCAGGCGAAGAAGTCTGGAAGAAGAGCGCTGTACACGGCATGGAGGTCGCGGAGGATGGATTACTCTGGAAGTGCACCAAACAAGGCTGCAAGAAGTTCAACGTTGTCATCAAAGGGCCTGGAAATGCCAAGAGTCACTACAACTCTGATACTCACCTCATGGCCGCGGAGGAGATCGCCACTTCATCCGATGAGTCCGTCGAACACATCGAAGGCATGGAGCCCTTGAAAGACTGTGACGGCTGGAGGTGCCTCAAGCGCGGTTGTCGAAAATTCAACAAACTATTCCTGCATCTGGGCAATGCCAAGAAGCACGCCAGCGGTGACAGCCATGCCTTGGCTGAGGAGCCCGATTCTGCAGATGAGAACCTCGACGGGCTGGATTACTCGATGGAGGAAGGTGTCTGGACTTGTGTTAAACCTGGCTGCAAACGAATGAACTCTATCTATCAGCATCTCACCAGCGCCCGAAAGCATGCCAATGCGAACTTTCATGCTCTAGCTGAGGAACCCGTGGAGGAAATCCTGGAAGACATCGAGGGCATGGTGGTTTTAGATGGAGAGAGTGCTTATATGTGCATCAAGTTCGGCTGCAAAGGTTCAGGCAAAACTTACTCCAACGTCCGCTCTGCCAAGCTGCACGCCAACGCTAGACCTCACATGAAGGCTGGCAATGTTTCAGCTTTCATGCCTAATCAGTTCAACATGGACTTGTTTGCTACCCCGACGCGGACTCCGAGAAACCTACTTCTCACACCCATGGAGACTGAGGAATCGACTATTGCTGTCACCCCAGGGAGCCCTTCTGCTGGTCGTGGAACTAACTCTGCGGAACATCCAGAAGGCGCCCGAAACAGTACTTCTACTCTGGCTACCAGGAGAATTCGATTACGAGGGTCTTCGGTGGCCACGACTGGGAGTAAAAAACAAGAAGAGCTTGAGAGGAAGAACCGAGAGTTGGAAAGTCGTGTTACCAAGCTAGAGATGCAGATGGGCCAGGTCCTCGGTTTGCAGAGTCCTCAATTCCAGAACAATGTGGACTATCAGAGCCTGCAGGTTCATCAGAGTGCACGATTGTTTCAGCAGACCCCTGAAGTTCCTCAGATTCCTGAGACTACATGCGCGCGAGTTGAAGGTTTATCCAAGTTTGTGCGGGCAGCGTACCGTCCTAAGATGTCGATGCCCGTAAACGAGGATGAACTGTGAGGTTGTTGGGTTTACGAACGAGGGGTGCACTAGTGTCAGGTACATAAGATGAAATGTCGAAGGAATGGGAAGGCTGTTGTTTCATGTTGTCATTTTACAGGATTGATCAGGACTTTGTGATGAAATCAATTGCTTTTAGATACTGGCTGTGCGTAGAGGTCTAGATATAAGTAAGACATGATCGAGAATCAAATCTGTGCTAGTTCTATCCCATTTCATCAGAATATCCATCTTGCGTCTTCTCACAAAATACCATTCTCCGCTTCAGTCTGATGAATCTGCGCTTCTGTAGCCCTCGGAGCAATCAGGAGAGTTCTCAACCCTCATCCTCGCCGCTTCTTCTCAGTCCTCTTCTTCCAATTATTCTTCTTCGTTAGCCGTGAGTGACATGGTCTCCATGTCATCCGCCACATCATCCAATGTCATCTCCTGGTCCTCCTCAAAAAGCTCTCCGGTGCAGATGAGTCGACCCCCAACGATCTCAAGATCGATCGCTCCATCAGTTCCAAAGTAATGTTCGTAGGACTCTTGGTCGATGGCCAACCCCATCTGTGGAAGATCTCGGATCTCGTCGTCGTCTTCGGCAATGTAAACTTCGAGGTTAACAATGGAGTGTTGGGCTGGAGCGCCCATGACTTGAGCTCCGTGGAAAATGTTTGGTTCATCGTCGTCGTCGTTGTCTGGATCATCATACGAGGGCTCAGGGTCGAAGATGTTGGATGTTTCAATCTCGTCGTTGACGATATCATCGTCGTTTCCAATCACCACGGACTCCATATCGGAGTCACTGTCATCGTTAGAATCGGTGATGTCGGCATCATCTATGACCATGAGCGTGTCGTTGTCAGAGTCTTCAGTGTCAACATTGACAAGAGTTCTCTCAGAAGTGTCTATATCGTCGTGGATGCTGCCCCCGGGAGAACCGTGATTTTCGCCCCCTTCGTTATAGTCGAGCAGGAATGGGATCGCTTCTTCCGCTGCAGCACCCTAAACTGGCAGCAAGTTCAGTCCGATCTGAATGTCCTCCAGCGCAACCCCCTGGGCTCTCGCTTCGTCCAGCTTGCGGTTGCTCTTCCGGATGATATCTCTACGGACCATAATGCTAGCCTCTTGCGCTTCAAGAAGATTCAAGGCATCACCTTGAAGTGCATCGTGCAGAGACTCTGTATCGGGGTCCCAGGTGCGGCCAGTCCACGTAGCAAGGCAGTCGTCGCCGATATAAATGTCGTTGAGGGTGATCCCCTTCTGTTTCGCTTCCTCAAGGCGGCGGTTGGAGTTGTAGAAGATGTGGTTTTTGAAGTCTGCGGTCACCAGATTAAGGAGTAGGATGTTTGATAATTGTTGTGCCACATTTTGTAGAGCTGTGGAAGGCAACGAGGTGCTCATGTTGCGATTGAAGGGCGAGAGCGCTCCAAGATGAGATTGTGTAGATGTAAAGATGAAGCTACAATCTGTGAGAAGAGATGGAGGATAGAGATGAAGGTGGATTGGAGATTGAGGATTGAAGATAGATGTTGGGTTGTTGAAAGGTGAGTGAATCACGGCCAATTCAGAATTGCAAACGGGCATCCTCCATCTGTCTCTTATCCCTGGATCATTATGGCATAAATAACCATCCAGAAACTTCACCATGGAATTGTCAGCGTCATGGGTTTGGCAAACACAGTTGGAAGATTCATGTTCAATTTAGTTGATCTTCAGACGATCTACGGTCTCCCTGCATATGTAACTTTGGGGCCTCGACCTTTGGCCTTATGGAAGTCGGAGCGCAGATTCCTTTGTGCCATCTATAGCAGTTTTCCAGCCTCGTCCAGTCCTTGATCTCGGGGATGCCCTTCGTTCTGAAGCCTCGTTTTCGTTGTGAGGTTTGCCTCGTAGTAGAGTCTACTCGTAAGCTGTTATCGTCGTTGCAGCAGCTCGTCTTCGGAACTCTTTATCGTATGTTGTTCGTTCGTAGTTTTGTCTTTCTTTCCCCCAGCAGCCCTCCCTCACTGAATGTCGCCCATCTCAACCTCCTCAGCCTTCTCACCCTCAACCTCTGGCGCATCTATCCAAGTCAGCACTCTATTCACAACCACCCAAGTAGCGACTTACCCTTCATCTCCGCCTCGCCCTCAGCTTCCATCTTTCTCTTCATAGCATGCGCCAGTCTCTTCTCTATCTTGCGCGCCTTCTTGGCGCTCACCTTGGCTCTAGGTCCGCTTGTGGGCAAAAGACCCGGCCTTGCGCCTCGTGTAGTATCGGCCTTTGCGACCTTATCCTTGGGTGCTTGCGATCGCTTGCGTCGTTCTTTGCGGGCGCTTGAGGCGCGCGCCGCGAGGCGGTTCTTTGAGGGGCCGTTGGGATTGCCGACGGAAGGCATTGTAATTGTATGTGTTGGTTGTGAGGATGGAAGTTCTGCGATAAGAAGTTCTCAACTTTTTTTTTTTTACTGGGATCGAAAATCTCGGTGGAGGTTCGGTAAGGAATGCGCTAGAGACTGCCCCGCCGCGGGGATCGGCAGAGCTGCATGTTCCAGAACACCTCGGCCAGATAGTCAAGACGTGAAGGCAAACGGACTCATGAATCCCCAATCAATTGCGCCTAAAATGTCTAAGTAATACAATTCTGGAAATTCCGCTTCCCATGCCATCAAATATTCGTTTCAACATCATACACATGCCTCAAATGACGCCAGATACCCTTATGAACATTCTAGGTATGCACCATCCCGTCTCGAAATATACATCTCTCGGGAGATCGTAGTCCTCCCTTAAGCACGAGTTTGTTGGTTTCGTCCAACAGTAGCTGCGCTATCCTCACTGTTGGGTCCGAGCATTCTTCGACTAGGATCGTCATCGTCGTCGCTCATCAATCCATCTAACTCGAATTCTTGAGCATCTCGTAGTTGACCGTCTTCCACTGCGAGACCATTTGCGTAGTGGGTGTTGCCGAGCTCCTTGGTATCCAGAACGGGATGAGCAAGGCGGTCCCATAGACCAATGAGCATGTTGACGAAGAGGAACATGATCGAGGCAAGCGAGTAGGTAATAAGGATATATGAAACATGATCCATGGCCGAGCCGGCAACAAGACTCATTTGCTCCTCTGTGGCACCCATGAAAAGGAAGCCAGCGGCATACATGAACTGCAAGGGTAAGCTGAGTTTTTACTGTAGAATACCATTCGACTTACATAAACTGGAACAAACTGGAAGCTGTTGGCAGTTCGACCATCTTCTGAGATGGAGTGAGAGTCCCTGAGCACAAAAGCAATCTCAATGATACGACTAATGCCCACGACCATAAGAGTATACCCAAACATCGTATGTGTGGCTGCACTGACCATCAGCTCCTGAGGATGAGCAGACATGGCCCAGCCTGTAATGAAAATGACGAAGCCAGGGATGAAGTTGCGCTTAGGGTTTCCATCACGGTCCCTGCTGAGCCAGATACCGGCCAAGCCAGCACACCACCAGATGATTCCCATTGTCGTATGTTGCCAATCGTTCTTGACCCAGTCGGTACCCCAACGATGCTCGGTAAAAGTGTTGACGCAGCCCCATGCGGCGATTGCAACGCTATCGTAGAACTCTTGCGAGCGTCCATGTTGTCGGATCCAGAGCTGACCAACAACAAGGATTATGGTGAGAAGAATTCCGTAGGCGATGAAAGCGCCACCCATAATGAAGTGAGCGGCGCATTGTCCAGTATGATCTCCTTGGCAAAAGCCAAGAGCTGTGATTCCACCAAAGATCATCTGTGTCCATGACAGAACTGGCATAAGCTTGCCGATGAAAGAATGACATGGACGGATCAGCTTTCGAATTCTGCCATTGATGCCTTTCTCCCAATGCCCCTTGAGGTAGAGTCCGAGAACAACCTGCGCGGCAAGGAGAAGCTGGAGAATGTGGGCAAATTTGCCGTGAACGTGATTCGGAATGAACTCGCGGCCCTTATGCGTATGGCCAAGGAAGAAGCCAAGAATAGCGAGAATGGTGCCAACGGCTTGAGTCGGAACGTGCCATCGATTCTTGGTCATCTAGTGGGCATCAGTATTGTGCCAAGGCTGAATAGGTTTGTTTACTTACACCCAAAACCATACCGACAGGGAATATAACGCCGTAGGCTAACATCTGGATGAAGATGTGAATCCATAATACCGTATCCTGCTACTCGTCAGCCACTGATCCAATTTCTCAGGCCTGTAAAACGCACCAAGGGTTCCAAAGAGACTGTTTCGCCTTCGGGAATATGGCTTGCATCGTGGTCGTGGGCCTGCACAGCTGTAACAAGAAGCGCAATTGTCGCAATCTTGGATAGCGAAGGCGCCGCAATGGCCTTCGATCTATAATCGCCACTCATGATTGTACCGTCCTCGAATTTCCGCCAATATCACGACCCAATGTCTCCGTGCAAAATTGTGAGCAATCGCAGTTTCGGCTCCGTAACAACCGTCGGTGGGGGATCGTCGATGTCTAGCGGCGTCCAGATGATTCAATGGTGAGCAGCAGTCGCTGGAAGATCGTGTCTCGATAAGCGAGTAGATGGCGAAATTCTGAGCGCAGCGAAGCAGAATAAAACTCCTCTAGGGAGACCAAAGATGAAGAGGGCGAAGGAGATGAGGAAATTGGACAAACTCAAAAGTTGTTTCCTTGTGTCGGTTCAAGTAAAAAGGCCGCCAACCTCTCCTCCCTCCATAAAACTTGAGCTTCCAGGGGGCTCCATCGATTGAGGGCGTCATTCCGGAGCTTTCGGCAGCCTGTCATTACACAAAGAGCGATGACGATTGGTTGCTTTTGATATCAGGCGTAGTGCTTTCCCACTAATTCCTGCAATGCCAGGGGTGTCGCCGGAGCTTTATTGTCCGCTAATAGAGCAACGTGCGTCGACTGGGTCCGATATACCCGAATCCAAGAATGCCATGTTTGCACCCAAGACGTGGTCGTCTTGTCTATTCATTGGGTGGCTCGTATGCATACTGTAATCAAGAGCTTCCTACTCGGTTTAGGGTAAGCCATAACACAAGGCTTGACTTGCAACATGAAGTTCAATTATTAATGGATTGATATCGTATATCGTACACTAAAGGAGTTAAAGGGTTGCTTGCTTTGTATTCTTATCGGGATGACAGGGAACGTGATGGCCACTTCCCCAAATCAACCCAAGCAAAATTAAATATAAAATCCAGGTCGGAATTCCATTCCTATCGTGATCCCGACTCCAACTTCGCTTCCTTCTCCTTCAGTATTTCCTTGACTTTTCCCCAGAGCTCTGCCTCCATATCCCTCTCAACTCTTGTCCCCCGGCTGTTCAGCCAACCTGCTCCAATATTGCCCACAGCACCCACTCCGTTGGGCGTCGGTTGGGGGATGATGGGGCCCGTCTTGTTCAGACGAGGCGGCGGAGCAAGACTGATGATATTGGCTTCTTCGAGCGCCATGACCTGGCGTTTGATCTTGACGTCGACGGTGTGAAGTGCCCGGAAGAATTGATCTGTCGCAGAGGCGAAGGCCTCTTTCTGTATGCCTGGATCTAGTGATGGCTTGGTAGGCTCGGCTGATGGATCCATGTTCTGGTCAGTTTCTGTGAATTTTTGTATTGTGAGTGCGTTGAGTGCTGTGGCAGTGTGTTTCATGAGCTGGATGATTTGTTGGTCGATGGCATTGAGCTGGCGGATGTTCTCTTCAATGGTGAATGGCTCGTTACGTGATGATTCCGCACCAGCCATCTCGACGTCATTCGGGGAAGCCATAATTGCGGCTAGTACTCTGAGAGCTTTTTGTATATGTGCAATGAAGTAGATGATGAGGTGTCCTTGAATGTATGTTCAAACTCTCAGTTGAACACAGGGCTCAGCTGGAGCAGAGTTTTGTGATCGGTGAAGTTAATCAAATACTCAGAAAGGATGGTCGGACTACCAATCTCTGGCATTGGCTTATTTTCATGCAAGTAGATGAATAAAATGTGAGAGAGTTCTCTATGACAGTGAAGGTGAAGTGAGTTGAAGTGCAACCGAAACGGATCTCGATAAATGAAGGACCTGGTGATAAGTACGTACCCGCTACCACTGCCAGATCGCTGTTGCGGCCCGTGCGTAGCTGCTCGATCAATTATTTTCAACAGCAGCACGATTTGTTGGGATGAACGATAGTAAAAAGGCTCCCAAGAATGAAATACTGGATATTTTCAGCTTTGGATATTCCTGTGCGTGTTACGCTCTTTTGTCGCATACCTTAGAGTTCAATAACATGTTGCGCCGCTTAATCATCGGCTAACCTCCAGGCGCGCTCTGCTAAGCCTAGGCGCGTTTGATCGTCCACGATTCACTTTAACTTTCAGCATTATTGAATCAAGGTTACAACTCACACAAAACCTTAGGATCTAATCGTCTTCTTCGCTACAATCATTCATATTGGAACTTTTAATTGACAGATAAAACCGACCCACCAAATCTTTCGAATCTCTGACAAACAAGGTCACTATCACAGACCAGCAGTTTGTGAGCTCTCATCTTAACACCTCCAGGAGCCGGTCCTCATTCGAAAGACACGGCTGGGGTATGACATATTGCTGAGGGACACTCTCTACCAGCGTGTGGTGTAGACAGGCTGGATCGAACACCTAGGCTCCAATACAAACCCGTCCTCTTCTCTAATAGTCACTGCCCTTCACCATGTCTGGGCCAGCACAAACACCAGGTGCACCTCAAGCGCCGGGCTATCAAGGGCCTGCTCCAACACCTCCAGCTCCAACACACACAACGACAAACGCAGCGGCGGGCCAAAGTGGCTCATCCGGAGGCCCAATGTCGAATCAGAACCTCAACCAGATCGTAAGTCATTTTCTACTCGCTTGCTTGACCCTCCATGGTTGTCTTATTCCATTACACCACCATCCTAACGGCGCCCATTGTATCAATTTTTTTTTTTTTTTTTTTGGCAGTATTCCTTAGCACTTTCCATGACAATACATATCAAGCATTGGCCGTCTTACAAATTGTCTCTATGTAACCTGTTCAGGGTGCTTAGCTCAACTTCTCATGGTCTTGAGGCACAGCTATGCAGGCCATCATCCATCCATCACAAACACATATATTTGATCAGCGCGCGCATCATAATCGTAATGGAATCTGTATCAGGGCATTTATTTACTAAAGCTAATACACAGGTCACGGACTACTTGCTCAAGAGGGGGTTCAACCGGACAGAAGAGGTGTTTCGTCAGGAATCTAAACATCTCGGCCCCGATGGCAAGCCTATCTATCAACTGGCCAACCTCGGCCCCAAAAAGTACCAACGAGCCTTTGGACTTCTACGTGAATGGGTCGAGAACAACTTGGACATATACAAAGTATGCCATGGTCATCCTCCTCCTGTTACCTTTACTGACAACTCCAGTTCGAACTGTCCAAGCTGCTCTGGCCCGTCTTTGTATATTCTTTCCTGGAACTTGTCCAGCATGCCTACACTGAAGATGCGAAGGCTTTCCTCAGAGACATCGGTCCTAACTTCCAGCCAGTACACGCTGATGATCTCAAGACTCTTGGTACTATTACACTCCCGCAGCACATCAACGAGAACCCTATGACAAAGCTGTATCGGGAAAACAAGTACCGAATCCCCCTGAACCAACATGCCAGCGGTGATCTTTTCAACTTTCTGGAGCGCGAGTCTGATCAGGGTGGTTCCGTGATCCGTCAAGTCCTGGCAACCTATTGCCAGATTGATTCTACAGCTCGTGGACCTATTACGCCCTTCAGTTTCGAAGCTGTTTACAGAAGGTCAAGGAACATGGAGATAGAGAGCGTGGATACCAACGAAGGTATACCAGGCGTCAATATTGGTTTGTCCAACAAGGACGTTCTCGACCCTACCGCTCCCCTGAAGCTTGGACCCCTACCTATGGATGCCGACCTGCGCGACGATGTGCGAGCCGAGCTTGAGGAAGAGGAGCGACGAATTCCGCCACCTCCCGGGAAAACATCGCTAGTGGAGGAATTCGACCAAAAAATCAAGCGTGAGGAGAGCGCAGATGCCCCAAGCAGAGCAGAGTTACCCTTGCCACCCTCGAGGCCGAGAGACATTATGCTAGAGATGCAAAAACTTCGAGAGAATCGCGACCGATTCAAGATCGATGGTGCGATGGGAGGCGTGGGAGTCCCTATCAGCGCATGCATGTTTACATTTCATAACACGCTTGGAAGGTGAGTTTTGAGAGCCTTGCGAGAACTATTGGTATTAACAAGCTGCAGTGTTGCCTGCATGGACTTCTCCAACGATGGACAATTAGTGGCAGCTGGTACCACGGAATCTTATATTCGCGTTTGGTCGCTGGATGGTAAAGCCTTACCCACGATGAACGCGCACGAGAAGGACGCGAAATTCAACAGCCGCAAATTGATCGGACATTCTGGGCCTGTTTACGACGTGTCCTTCTCCGATGCTGCTTCTGGCCCTCCGCAAAAGCTCTTTGGCGACGAAGGGAAGTCAAACCCTGCTATGGACACGCGCCCGAAGCTGCTACTATCTGCGTCTGCAGATGGCCAGATCCGTCTGTGGTCACTAGAGTCTTGGAGTTGTCTGTGTCTATACAAGTCTCACGATGGACCTGCTTTCAGGACACTCTGGGGTCCTCATGGCCACTATTTCATCAGTGGAGGATATGACAAAGCTGTTCGACTCTGGATGCAAGATCATGCTTCCCCTCAACGATTGTTGGTTGGGCACGACACATCCATCTCAGCCCTTGCATGGCACCCCAACGGCCTCTATGTCTTCTCCGCCTCTGACGAGACTGATAAGTCGATTCGTATGTGGTCTGTTGTAACTGGCGGCTGTGTCCGCGTGTTCACAGGCCATAATGAATACATCACCGCCTTGGAATGCGCGCCGAATGGCAAGATCCTAGCAAGTGCCGATTGCGCAGGTAACATCTTCTTTTGGGACCTTGCGAAAGGAACACGCATCAAGCGGTCGCGTGGCCACGGCAAGGGCGGAATTTGGTCACTCAGTTTCAGTGTTGAATCTAACGTGCTTGCTTCCGGTGGTCAAGATGGCACAGTCCGACTCTGGGATGTCGAGCTGCCTGCTGATCCCCAAAAGGCCAGCCAGCAACAGACAGGTCTCGATGCGACAGCAACAGGGGCCGATGGCACAAGCGCAGGAGGCACTGTTGGTGAAGCGTCTCGAGTGACGGCCGCAACATCAGGACCAGCGGGTACCAGCGGCACCACTGGAACTCATAAGAAAAAGAACAAGGAGGTGATGATCACTCCCGATCAGATCAGCGCGTTCCCGACGAAGAAGACACCAGTGATGAAGGTCAAGTTTACACGGATGAACTTGGTCATTGTAGGCGGCTGTTACGACCCCGAACGTTAGGAGCGGGAGGCAGTCGACCCAGTTGCTCGCGAGAAATGGCGAAGGCAACAATTTGCCGCTAAATTTGGAATAGATTTGGGGCTGACAACGAGACCTCGCAAATAGTCGACGATGAAACTGGGCCAGGCAATCAGGAGAGGCGCAATGGGCTACCTTCACATAACAGCCATGATCAATGTTACTGAGAATATACAGCGAGGGCAGGATGAATCCGAATCTCGAAACCAACTAAAGAGGCTGGTTTCTGTGAACAAGCTGGAAATACTACGTTGAGCAGTCCACAGGAAATCGTATTGGGGCCGAGGTCATCCTTGCAAGAGAGCATGGATTTCCTGTAATAATAGAACCCGAGCAATAACTAGGTACAAAGTACTGTGAATCTACTACCACATCTAAGCACTGATTGCGCATCTGAGTATTGTATGGTAGTCTTCGGAGGCGTGTAAGTTGAAGCTGGTTGATATATCGATACGTACCTGCTTTACGGGGAAGAGTGGGGCCGTCTCCGCTGACGTCCGCCTGCGTGGAGGCATGCTCCCCAAGCTTCCAACCTCTACCTCTCAAGCCCATCCCCATCAACCTCGACGACTTTAAATCCCAACAGAGGTAGCGTCTCGCGATCGCATTAATTAGAAATGGACGTCGAGGAATCGCCTTGGGCCGACTCATCACAGGCCGCATCGCAACAGGCATCGCAGCCTGAAGCCGCGGCCTCGCAGTCGTCCAACCCAGCTCCCTCCGCTTCCTCGTCGGCCCCTCGTCCATCAAGAGGACCTCGTCGCCTGGTCGCTCAACCCACACGTCTCGAGGCTGTCGATGATCCTCTTGGCCCTCTCGGCGCCGCTACCGAAGACAATGGCCCTGCTCAGGATGCCCCTCCGGTGCCTCCGCAAAAGGAGCAGATGGTGATTCGTACCACCATGCCTCAGCCTCAACAGCAGCGACGACCTGCAGACCCTCACCATATCGACGATGACGAGAACGATGGGCCAAAAGCTCCTCGCGCACCTCCTCCCGTTGAGGCTGCCCAGCCCAGTGCCGTTAGGAGCAGCAATCAGCCGAGCGTTAGTGTTGAGCAGGCTGCCAAGCCAACGTTCCAGATTACGGTTGGGGATCCTCACAAAGTTGGCGATCTGACAAGTTCCCACATTGTCTATTCCGTTCGAACCAAGGTATGAAGCGCCGGCGTCCAATTAACTCAATCAAGCACTTACGCAGAGAAACAGACCACTTCCAAGGGATATAAACAGCCCGAGTTCGAAGTCAAGCGCCGATATCGCGATTTCCTCTGGCTTTATACAACTCTCCATGGCAACAACCCTGGAATTGTGGTTCCACCTCCTCCTGAGAAGCAGGCTGTCGGTCGCTTCGACAGCAACTTTGTTGAGAGCCGACGAGCTGCTCTTGAGAAGATGCTTAACAAGACCGCGATACACCCCACGCTGCAGCACGATCCAGATCTGAAGCTCTTCTTGGAAAGTGAAACTTTCAATGTGGACGTCAAGCACAAGGAGAGAAGGGAACCCATTCCTACCGAGAGCAAGGGTGTGCTTGGGTCTTTGGGTATCAATGTTGGAGGCGGTAACAAGTTTGTGGAACAGGACGATTGGTTTCATGATCGCAAGGTCTATCTTGATGCTCTCGAGAATCAGCTCAAGGGACTTCTGAAGGCTATGGAGACCATGGTCGGCCAACGTAAGATGATGGCCGAGGCAGCTGGTGACTTTTCAGCTTCGCTTCACGCGCTCTCCACCGTCGAACTGTCGCCCTCGCTATCAGGCCCTCTTGATGCTCTTTCCGAGCTTCAGCTTACTATCCGAGATGTGTACGACCGCCAGGCTCAGCAAGATGTACTGACATTCGGCATTATTCTCGAGGAGTACATTCGCCTTATCGGTTCAGTTAAACAGGCGTTTGGCCAGCGACAGAAGGCGTTCTACTCATGGCATGCTGCGGAATCGGAATTACAGAAGAAGAAGACTACACAGGACAAGCTCTTGAGACAAGGAAAGAGTCAGCAAGACCGACTCAACCAAATGAGTGCTGAAGTTGGCGAGTCAGAGCGCAAGGTTCACCAGGCCAGACTTCTTTTCGAAGATATGGGCCGGCTGATGAGAAGCGAGCTTGATCGATTTGAAAAGGAGAAGGTGGAAGATTTCAAGAGTGGTGTCGAGACATTCCTTGAAAGCGCAGTTGAGGCGCAAAAGGAGGTGAGTACAGTGAATGCAGTAACAATGGAAGCAGGCTAACGAGTCACAGCTTATCGAGAAGTGGGAGACATTCTTGATGCAGCTCGACGCTGAAGACGACGAGTCAGTATTTTATAGACCACCAGTATACCAGCAGCAACAGCAGCAAAAGGGAGGCGACACCGCTGTTGACCGCGCTCGAGCGAGGATAGACGAAGACTCGGACTAGATGGACCGGACACCAGTTTCCCCAACGCATCTTGGCGCTTCTATCTGGTAGCGATGAGGTTGAGCTCTTGATGGGAGGAAGAATTATATTCACGTCCACAGAGATGTTTGACTATTGATCAGTTCCGAGAATCGGAGACACGTGTTTTTTATATCTTACAAGCCTCGGGGGCTTTATAGCTGTTGTACATATCGAATCACCCCCATCCACCTCATGCTTCCAATTCTCGGATGTCCTCAATAGTAATTTACAAGACTCATTTTCACCCCCAAGTTGACATTGGTTGTGGCTTCTGTTAGCAGTTCCTCCTCTATTAACAACAACGTTTTTATGCCATTATTTATTTTCTCTTCTTGGCCTGCTTCTTAGGTCCTGAATCCCTCATGGCGTTCGCATCTTGTGTTGGCGCATATCCAGTGATAAGATCCGCATAACCTTCATCAGCTGTCTCAGCGGCACCTTCACCCTCCTCAGCGTGAGAAGCATCATAGGCACGGCCGTAACGTTCTCGGAAAGCAGCCAGTTTACCGGCCTCATCAAGCTCGACGTTCTTGAGTGACTTCTCAGATGGCTGCCACAGCAATGTGTTGCGTGTGTCCTTTGCAGCGCGGTAGATGGGTAGTGGCGAAGTCGTTCGCATAGTGTATGCGGAGCCGTCGGAGAGAGTAACGAGCTGAGTGAATGTGTATGGTCGGCGTGGTCGAGGAATGAATGTGGCATGACGGACTTGGCCGAGGGGGAGGCGGGTGGGTGAGTATGATGGTGAGAGTGTTGTTCGTAGAGGCGAGAGAGTCGCCGGTGACACTGAGAACTTGGCCATTGTGAGTTCGAAGTACTACCACGAGCGAGGCCGGAGAAGACGAATTGACAGCCCTGACAGCGATTGACAACCGTAGATTGGTGGTGAAGCTTCAGATAGGTAGGCTTGTAGTCGATCGGTAAAATTTAGGATGCGAGGTCCGAGTGCGGGTACACACAAGCAGGGGTTCGGGATCTTATCGATAAGAAAATGCAATTGTTCTTCGTCATTTCTAGACCGGCTCGGCCTCCGACTGCGAACGAGGGAAATAAAAAAGCGCCTATTTATGCCAGGCTATTTTATGTCCTGACTACGTTTTATTTGGAGTTATCCGCTGCGTACTTGTTGATAATGCGCTGTGGTGGGCAATGAAGAGCTCCCGAGCGCTGCGCAATGGCGCTGCGACAGTACTCGTCATGATGAGAGGCGGAACCAGAGGATTCAGTTCTTTGCGGAATACTGGGTGCCTACAGCGTTCAATAAGAGGAATTGATGTTTGTGGAAGATGCATGGCTTCGGTGTCGGGGCCTTGTTCGCTGCAATCGGCGCTACATCGTGAGTGTTTCTGTCTTGGCCCATTGCTTTAGCTAATGCTATACTGTAGATAGAAGAAATCACACAACTGCGACTGCAACCCTATGGCATACGTCCCCAGCCAAACCTCCAACTGTCCATCCCACAAAACAAGTCCCTCTCCCCGAACAACTCCGCTCCATTATGCGTCTCCTCCCCCACAGCGTCGTTGTCTGTACATCAAACCAACCCGGCGATGGCCCTCGTGCCATGACGATGTCGTCTTTTACATCATTGACACTCGCACCTACACCTCTCGTCACATTCAACATCGCCACGCCGAGCAGAACACTAGATGCTATAGGAACGAGCGGTGGTTTCAACATACACGTTCTATCAGGGGATGAGCGGGGGGCAAATGTTGCGAGTCACTTTACAAAAGGCAATTTTGGAGGGAATGCCTTCAAGGGACTGGATTATACCCAAGAAGATGACGAGGCACCAGTATTAAGAGAGAATGGCGTCATGTTTGCTCTCCGGTGCAGGGTACTCCAAGATGCGCCGGAGGGAGGGCTCTTGAGAGTGAGAGATCATGTCATCGTGGTGGGAGAAGTTATAGAGATGGTGAAGGTTGGGGAAGAGGAGGATGAGGATTTTGGGCTTCTCTATGCGGATAGAAGGTATAGAGAGATTGGAGTGGTGTTGGAGATGTAAGTGATAGGATTGTATCAAAAGCTAGCGAGAGTGTATAGTACCCTGTATAACATGGGAATCAAGGTTTGGCGGAGAATATGGATTTGCCATGATTCTCGAAGATTCATGATGAATGATAGCAAATTACGGATATTCTGGAACAGAAGGAAGCGATGTTGTGTTGTGTTTGGGGTTGCGTGTAAGTTTGGCTCCTTGCTTTGATGCTTGAGGTGGATATCATGGGCACTTGATGCTTCGATTGGCAAACTGCCAAAGAATAAACCAGAAGAGCCACAAACAATATCCAATTTTAGCAATTAAGCCGACGGCTTGCCCATGATTGATGGAAGCTGAGCATTTTGCTTATCCTATCTTAGACAATCTATCTGCCCTCCGATCAACCTTGGCTTGGTACATTTGCTGCTTGTACAGTGAGACTCAGCCTTACTTTCAATAATTGCATCTCATTGGTCTACACAAATTCTAACAGCTCAGCACAAACACAGCAGGCTATCCGAGTCAAACAGTGCTATTGTGATTGTGAAAAACAGAGATTTCATTGATCTACATGAATCACACAAAAACTCAATCATGATGGCAAATCTTCATTGTTAGTGCAGACAAAGCCGGTATCGAAGGCCTCCGAGGCCCTTCTGCGCCATTGGCGCGCAAGCAACACCCGCCGCGAAAGCAAAAGAAAACGGGCGACGGCGGCGTCGAAAGGTAAAATTTGAGGCGGCCTAAAGAGAGTCAGTCGAAATATTCCATCACGTGACACCAGCAGACATCGTTGACGGAAATCATATTAGAATCGGAACTGATGTGTAGGCAGTCGCCTGTCTCTTCCCTCCTCAAAGAGAATCCGTAGAGTGCCTAGACAAATTGCTCCAGAGCCTTATCGCCATGGTTGGTTGGATCCTTGAACAACCCCTCATTCGAGGCTGAAAAAGACCCTTGCTCAAGTTCCTAGGCTTTCCATTTCAGAGTCCCACCGCTTCCACTTTCTTACCCCAGCGAAAGTAACAACCCCTCGATCATATCGAATCTTCTAGCCATACGCATCGGCTGTTACGTGTGCTGCCTTGGCATTGCCTACAACGGCAGCAGCCCAGGCGAAGTTCAAAGCGTAGTTAGCTGTTGTATTTGTGGTACCTGAATTCGCAAAAGATAGACAATTGGGGCGATGCACGTCGAGCTTGCTTGTGAAGGGAAACGTGGAAGAGTCTAGCAAACAATGGCCAATCACTCGAGACTGATTGATCTATTCATTTTTGCCTCCCTCCTGGTCCCTTTGTGCTTTTTTTGGGGTAAGGTACCTAGGTACCTAAGCAATGTAGGTACTATACCTTGCCTGAGGGAGCAAGAAAAAATCGAGACTTTAGAAGAGGAAGCAAAAATAAACTTAGCAGAGAGTCCCCTAAGCTTAGGCTAAGTTAGGTAAACCTTTTCATCGCTTAGGATCGAGAAGCCTAAGGTTTATTGCCTCCCCAAGCCTGGTACGTTAGCAAACCGCAGAGGTGCAGGCAGACTCAGAGGCAAACTGGAGCACTGCAGTGTTGGCCACTTGCCGCCAAAACGGTTGCTGTGGTTGCCTTCACAAGGCAAGGCAAGGCAAGGTACCTCAGCGATGGAGCTAGGTAGCGGATGGCGGGGAGAGAGAGCTGTAGCCTGCCCGCAGCGGCGCTAGGTGGGCTCTTTTGGCCGTAGAATCTCATGGAACCCTTCACAATGGCAGAAGCAGATGGAAGGAAGGAGGAGGGGCCGGCCGCGCCTACATATTTTTCTTGTACCTGCCTCTTCGACCTTTCTTCTCTCTCCAAACAACTCATCTCTCATCTTTCTGTCTGCCTTTGCATACCTCTCTCTATCTCCTTTCTCTCACAGGAGACTCAACCCGCTTTTTCCTTTTTGTAACGAATATCACAAGGTATGTACGAGCCGCCGTTGTCCCCCGCTATGCCCACCTTCATCAGCCTCGCAGCTCTCCTCGAGTCTGTGATTACATGCACTGTTACTTTTCCAGCTCAAGCAGGTAGCTTCAGAATTCTCCATTAGCGAATTCCCCAAACATGAAGCTATTTCCTGGTCTTAGAGAAGTTCTAGAGCCTTCTCAACCCCTCCCCTCCCTCTCCCACTCACCGACACGCACTTTCAACCTCAAAACTATAAATTCATTCCTGTTTCCCTTCAATAACTAATTCTTCTTAATAGTCACGATTCCCTTTGATACCCGACACCATGTCTGAGACTTTCGAGTTCCAGGCTGAGATTTCTCAGCTTCTCTCCCTCATCATCAACACCGTTTACTCCAACAAGGAGATCTTCCTCCGAGAGCTTGTCTCCAACGCCTCAGATGCCCTCGACAAGATCCGATACAAGGCCCTTTCGGACCCTAGCCAGCTCGACTCTGGCAAGGATCTCCGAATTGACATCATCCCCGACAAGGTCAACAAGACTCTCACCATCCGGGATACCGGTATTGGTATGACCAAGGCCGTAAGTTTGATATGTCAATCCGGCATACATGTCACATACTAACATTTCGCAGGACCTTGTCAACAACCTGGGTACTATTGCCCGATCCGGCACCAAGCAGTTCATGGAGGCCCTGACTGCTGGCGCTGATGTTTCCATGATTGGTCAGTTCGGTGTCGGTTTCTACTCCGCCTACCTCGTTGCCGACCAGGTCCGCGTCATCTCCAAGAACAACGATGACGAGCAGTACGTCTGGGAGTCTTCCGCTGGTGGTACCTTCTCCATCACTGAGGACACCGAGGGTGAGCCCCTCGGCCGTGGTACCGCTATCATCCTCCACCTCAAGGACGAGCAGACCGAGTACCTGAACGAGAGCAAGATCAAGGAGGTCATCAAGAAGCACTCCGAGTTCATCTCATACCCCATCTACCTCCACGTCGAGAAGGAGACCGAGAAGGAGGTCCCTGATGAGGAGGGCGAGGAGGTCACCGAGGAGGGTGATGACAAGAAGCCCAAGATCGAGGAGGTCGATGACGATGAGGAGGAGAAGAAGCCTAAGACCAAGAAGATCAAGGAGACCAAGATCGAGGAGGAGGAGCTCAACAAGCAGAAGCCCATCTGGACTCGCAACCCCCAGGACATCTCCCAAGAGGAGTACGCTTCCTTCTACAAGTCCCTCTCCAACGACTGGGAGGACCACCTCGCTGTCAAGCACTTCTCCGTTGAGGGTCAGCTTGAGTTCCGCGCCATCCTCTTCGTTCCCAAGCGCGCTCCCTTCGATCTCTTCGAGACTAAGAAGACCAAGAACAACATCAAGCTCTACGTCCGACGTGTCTTCATCACTGACGATGCCACCGACCTCATCCCTGAGTGGCTCGGCTTCGTCAAGGGTGTTGTCGACTCTGAGGATCTTCCCCTCAACCTGTCTCGTGAGACTCTTCAGCAGAACAAGATCATGAAGGTCATCAAGAAGAACATCGTCAAGAAGTCTCTTGAGCTCTTCCAGGAGATTGCTGAGGATAAGGAGCAGTTCGACAAGTTCTACAGCGCCTTCTCCAAGAACCTCAAGCTTGGTATCCACGAGGACTCCCAGAACCGCTCTATCCTCGCCAAACTCCTCCGATTCAACTCCACCAAGTCTGGCGATGAGCTTACCTCCCTCTCCGACTACGTCACCCGCATGCCTGAGCACCAGAACAACATGTACTACATCACTGGTGAGTCCATCAAGGCTGTCTCCAAGTCTCCTTTCTTGGACGCTCTCCGCGAGAAGGGCTTTGAGGTTCTCTTCCTCGTTGACCCCATTGATGAGTATGCCATGACTCAGCTCAAGGAGTTCGAGGGCAAGAAGCTTGTCGACATCACCAAGGACTTCGAGCTCGAGGAGACCGAGGAGGAGAAGAAGGCCCGTGAGGCTGAGGAGAAGGAGTACGAGAGCCTCGCGAAGGCCCTCAAGAACGTTCTCGGTGACAAGGTCGAGAAGGTTGTCGTCTCTCACAAGCTCGGCACCTCTCCTTGCGCTATCCGAACTGGCCAGTTCGGTTGGTCCGCTAACATGGAGCGTATCATGAAGGCTCAGGCTCTCCGTGACACCTCCATGTCCAGCTACATGTCTTCCAAGAAGACCTTCGAGATCTCCCCCAAGTCTCCTATCATCCAGGAGCTCAAGAAGAAGGTTGAGACTGACGGCGAGAACGACCGCACTGTCAAGTCCATTGTCCAGCTTCTCTTCGAGACCTCTCTCCTTGTCTCTGGCTTCACCATTGACGAGCCTGCCGGTTTCGCCGACCGCATTCACAAGCTTGTCCAGCTCGGCCTCAACATTGAGGAGGATGACTCCGCCCCTGCTGAGGCTGATGCTGCCACCGATGCCCCTGCCGCCGCCACTGGTGACAGCGCCATGGAGGAGGTTGACTAAATGACCATGCACGCTAAACGGGATACCATAAAAAGTCAATGGAGTTGAAGGGTTTCGGTTTTTATGAGCAACAAGGTCTTTTTTCTGTCTTCTGGTTTTTATGCGGGCTTATCGGATTTGAGCAGCCGCTTATTCTGCCATAATTCCCCAGTTCTTTTGAGAGGAGAACGGGGTGTAACTCTAGTTAGCTCTATGATTACGAGAGAGATGAAGTAGACGCGAAATGGAAATGGTTTAGAACAAGTGTCTTGTCCTTGAATCTGATATGTGAACGTATGAAATATCTAGGGGGTCCTTGATCCTACGTAATGAAAAAGAATTAGGATACCAAAATAAACTCAGCAACAGGCAACCTAAACTTCTGCTGAATTTATCTAAATAAAGGCCCAATGTTTCCCTGCTCCCAGAGTAGTCACTAATCTTAAAATCGCCCAACGTTACCTCTGCCAAAATGGCACTACTTTGTCTTTTTAACGATGAGCTGAGGTAAAGTTCCCGAGGACATGGGCTCGCCATGTAGTGGTGTTGATTGCGGCCTGTCGCGATAACTCAAATCAATGTTGCTATGGGGGTATATAATCTATCTTTGTGGTGTGTGGAAGCATCCCAATCCTTCTTCAGCTAGTCCATTTCTCATTTCCAATTCTATGCCCATATGTGCAGTCGCAAGGCGGAACTGAGATGGGATATGTATCTATCGTTGGTATTGTACAGACGTTGTATGCAATAAGCGCTCAGTATGGCCAGCATACTCTTCTGGAGCCTGGTTTGACTATACGAGAACGTAGAGAGCGCAGATCTATGAAGTCGTTAGTTATGGGTTAACATAATTGCTAAGGCTGATGGCTTACCATGCTGAGACCGAGAACCATTGATGCCCAGAAACAGACATTGTTCAAGGTCTTCTTACCACGGACCCATCTCGTACGCTGGAGCATTACGATGGGTAGTTGAAGCATCTGACACACGAAGCCGTAACCGCGGAGCTTCTTGGTGATACATGCCATGACGATCTCATGGCCAATAGCAGAGATGAGGAATGTCAACGCTGTGGCAGCTCCTCTACCGATGCGAGGCCGAGAGGCACTGTAGACGTGGCGACGAAGGAAGCTATATACGGGAATGTTCCACTCGCGTGAGAACTCCATCCAATCGGTTGAGTTCCACCAGTCAGAGTAGAAATGCCTATCGGCGAAGCAGGTGATTTCAGCGAATGCACCGAGGACGTATTCGAAGATGACGAGGAAAACGAGGAGGAATGTGAGCATGAAAGGAAAGAGAAGCCATGAAATAGTCTCGGCTAGAATGAGGGACTTCTCCGAAAGGGACGAAACGGCAGGAACGGCATCGAGGCGCTCTGAGGCATCGATAAGAACAGGAAGAATGAAATCTTCTGAGATGATGGTTAAGAGAAAGATGCAACCAAAAGTGGCGATGATCTTGGAAATGAGAGAAATCCAGTTGATGCGGGACGTTCGAGGATACTCGATCTCATAGCAGAGCGTTGGACAGAGAAGATAGTCCATGTAGTTGGACCAGGTGAGGTTGTTCGGATATGTGACGTTGCCAATGGGACTCGTAAGCTCACGGGCAAGATCCTCTCGCAACTCATCGACTTCGTCGGCACTGTTGTTGCCGCTCGCGACAGGACTGGGCACCAAAAGGTTGTTGTTAACAGCATCCACCTCCTCGTTGCTCTTGTTCCCATCACTGTTGCTTCGCTTGGCTTGCTGTCGCTTCTTGCTGCGGTTTCGACGGCGCTTCTTGTTACCAGAAGTAGAAGCCTCGCCATTAGCGACACTATCGGTGGATGGATATTGGTAGGCTGGTCGTCGATCGTGAGGCGAGAAGGGGTTGTCGAGAGCGTACAGTCGTTTCTCCGTCTGCGATAAATGTCCGTTGTAGAAAGCGTACGAGTGCATCTTCATCAGTAGTACCATGGTATGCAAGAGAAAGAACACCTGCGATGTCCAGGTCCATTCAAAGTAAAAAGGCACAATGATCCAAAGAGAAAGCCAAGCAACCTGGTAGATGCTCTGAATAGCTATCCCGCCCTTGTCCCAGGACAGAAAGCTACCAGGCTTTGCACTTCGAGCTGCACGGTTCAATGGCAGACTAACAGCTGTTGTTGCGACCATAAGGAAATCGGCAATGGCAAGATGCCAGAGCTTGACTGTGAAGAGACCCCATATTTGCACTCTTAGAGGAAACCCGGTATCTTTGAGGTTGCGCAGCATGGAGGTGATACCCATAATGGCGAGGCCAATCCAGAAGAGGTTGAAGAAGCCATGGAAGTCTCGGTAATCGCTTTCGGGGTCGAAATGACTAACACGCGATGCGAATTCGATCGTGGGAAATATACGGCGGCGTTGCTCTGCGCGGGTTTGTTTTCGAACCGTCGAGAGGACTTTAACGGATGGAGGCGCATTCTCTGGTACGGGCGTGGAACGACCGCTGCATGAAATTAGCTTAAGCGCAAGACTTGGAGGTTCGAGCATACCTAGTCAATCCACTGGCAGTTCCTGTGCTCATGTTATCGGGCATAAGATGTCCCTCGCTATCTTCTGCAGTTGACATGCGAAGAACCTCGGAGACTTGTGAATGTTTGGGTTTGCGCGGTCGAGGGCGTATAACGTGGTCATGATCGGCTGCATGACCGTTCCCATTAGGTAGGGGATCTATCGAAGAGCTCATCTTCATAAATATGTATAGTATATATTCGTATGACCGTCGTCAATGTCGTGGCAAATGTTGAGGATTTCTCGACCTCGCCTTTTGAGAGGAAGATAGAGTTTCGGCAGTGGTGTCAGCTCGGCGCCCGCGGAAGAAGACGAAACAATCGGAAACAGAAAGCGACAAAAATAGACGAGTCAAGTCGTGATGTTTTAGTCTTGAGAACGTGAGACACGACAGCAAATGTGCCCTAAAGTGGTCTTATTGAGTTGTCGCGGCTTCGTAGTCGTCAGGACGATATGACAAGGCAAGGCAAAGAGGGGAGATTAGAAGAGCAGGGAGAGAATGCGGGTATAAACCTGAAATAAGGAGCGGAAGGAACGAAGGAACGAAGTAGAAGCCAAGAGCTCTCGACTTGTTTCTTGTTTTCTTATGGATGGATGTAAGAAAGGTCTAGTACTCAAATATTGTGCTACTATACGGATGGATTCAGTGGTCAGCGGTTCTGAGGTGGGGGCCGAATTGATGTAGGTACCTTTTTTTAGGTGGCTTCCATGACCCCTAACTCCAACTACAATAAAATGACGTAACCTTCAGTGGATGGATTGTCGAGTCCTTCGTCATTTCTGCACGCACTCAACCTCAGTCCTTACTCGTTCTTACACGCTGCACTACAATACAATTACACGGGTATACTCGTATAGCAATCATTTCTAGGCAGAATTGTTCAATGCGAATACTCTTATTGTTGAGTTGCTTGTTCGACCAATCGAGTCAATCCCTACTAGGCTGACCTGGCCTAACTGGAGACTCCGCGTATCACGTATCATCATCCACCCTCGTTTTCCGTATTCACGAGTCGTATCCTTTCTCGTTATTCGCCAAGAGCTCGTTTCTAGGGTTGACGTTGACTGGTCTGACATTGGTCTTGGATGTGATCCTTGTACTGGAGCTCATCACTCGTTTGGATGTTTCTTAATTCATCAATCACGTTGATGTGTTTCCTCTGTATACTAGGATAATAAGATGGAGACGAGACTGGGTTACGGTATTATGGCAAAAGCTTGTCGACCACCATTAAACTACAGCTTCCGACAGCTTTCGCCTTCAGAACGCTCATTTTTTTTGCAAAGTATGTTTCCTACGTTGAGCACAGCCACCATATACTTTCCCGCCCCCAAATGATTCGCCAATTTTCGGCACGTACGAAGTTATATGTGCAAGCAGATTCTTGAGACGACATGTCAAAGCTGATTTGCCATTCTATTGAATTTGAATAAACAAAGTCGAACTGACCACTTCTCTAGATTACACTTTTGAACCCTACTTATGTCACAGCAAAACCAATAGCACTCATCACAAGTCTCGTGACCTAGATCTATACACTTTAGCTTTGATACACAAAAGATTACTCTGAAGAAGTTTTCTCGGCAATAATGGATTCACCAGGCTGGTCTTTGTTTCCTCCTTCATTACCTTCTCTGTGACAAGGTTGACGTTTAAAGAGGCTTCAGCCTCGACACACAAAGGAAGAGAACACACTTCAACACATATGGGCAATATACTCTTTGCCGTCACCGGTGCCCATGATCTAGCTTTTGATAGAAAAAGCTAGATGTCCTGATGGCGGCCTCCAACAGCTATAAATAAGGGCCCTGCCTGTTGTTCTTGGGTCAAGGTGATCCAGCTCATCACACAAAACCATTACCTTCTCATCATGGCCTACCAAGCAACCCAGCAGCGCAAAATGAGACTTCGCAGCTCAGGCTGTCTCAGGTGGTCGTATCTACCACCAGAGATTCGTCGCAGAATTTTAGACACGATAGTCGATCAGAGAAATCCTGGCTGGTCTGCTTTGGCCTCGGTATCTACAGAGTGGCAGAGCGTTATCGGAAGGAGAAACATGGCCAAGCTGAACCTCCGACCATCGTGTCTAGAGGACTTTGAGCAAGCAGTGGTTCGACAGAGAGACCTTGTGAAGCACATCTATCTCAATGTTGAGCTGGCCGAATACGAGTGCTCTTCTTGTGAGAATGGGTTTGATATCATAAATGGCCGTCTTATGGGTAAGGCGGTCACAAAGCTTTTGATCATTCTCAGCACCTGGAAATCAACCGGTCCTTTGACACTGGAACTCAACGCATCGTCTGCTAGTGACTCGAAGCACTGGTTTAAGAACTTTCGTTTCAATGACGAGCACGATTCTCCTTATGCCCGAGACCTAGTCATCCCCATGGAAGCAACGCGTAGTGACTGGTACGACCCCAAGCACGGTTGGGAAAACGGTGTCCGGACGAAACCTCCCCCTTTCAGCGCAAACAAGCGGCTGTTCGGGCCTATCAACTTCGATTATTATATTCCCAGTTTCCGCAACGCATATATTCCCGATGTAAACGCAGTCACCCGTTTCATGATCCGTCGGCAATTCCGCCATCATATTGAGCCTTGCGGATTCGCCAATGTTCTGTCCATATTCAGCCGCCTAACGGATTTCGTTTACGAATCATGGCCTCAAGAATAAACAAATACCTATGGAGTCCCATGTACGTGAACCTGCCAACCCCAGAAGGCTGTCTTCCTGAAAACCAACCATTATGCTAACCAGCTTGTTTATAGGGGAGCCGGCTTTGATTGGCATGCATATGCCAGAGACTCTTAAAAGAGTGATCCTGTTTCAGGATTCTAAACAATATGTCACAGAGAGAGTTGTTCAAAATCAAGATTCTTTTGCTTTCAGTTTTCCGGAAGATGAGTTGGAGTTCGATTACCCCGACAACACTAAAAGCATCGCTCGGAGAAGTCTGAGACTCCATGAACTTGCCGTCTCATTCTTTACCGATGCGGTGAACTTCTTCCAGGCATGCGAGGAAGAATGGACATGGGATCACCTGCAATCTCTCTCCCTGACATCCAGTCTTCTCTTTCTGAGGAGAAAGGAACAGAAGCAGCGCATCGATAACCTTCTTATCACCGCAGCAAAGCTCGTACTGCGAATGCCGAACCTGACTACCATGGTGCTCTGGAATGGGGGGGCAGGGAAAGCATGTGCTTTCATCTACACCAGGACAAAGCACTACGCCCATATTACCTGGCGAGGAACGTGGGACCTAGAGATCAGCCAACAAGTCCTGCAGGCGTGGGAGAGTGTTGCCAAGCTCCATTCGGTGGAGCTGAAAGTCATGCATGAGCGACTTCAGGAGATCATTAGATCTCATGGAGATGCCATTTTCCATCTCAACTTGCCTTGCCAGGTTATTGAGCCTACATCGCTCTGGCAGATCCGGGTGGAGGACGCCCAGAGACTTTAAAGTGTGTTCTCCTGGTGCTTTAGAATGGAAGTTTGCCCTCTACTTGGGTAGATTGTGAGGCCGGGTAGACGGGGGGGTCTTTTTTTACCTATCCTCAGAGAGCAATAGACGCGTCCTGCGCTTTTCTCTCCCTTAGCTAAGTGTCAAGCGATATTTAGCACTTCTGGCAGTGACACAGCATCAATGTGTGGCCTTCCAAATCATCAATTGAACTACTTTGGTAAACCCCCCTTTGCCCCTCAACCGTTCATTCTGTTCCATCAATGTAGCAAAATGTCCCTTCTTTCCGTATCCATTCCAAGAAGACATTTTCCCTTGTTTTCCAGCCACTTGGGGAATGCAACTCGCTGCTCACATTTCCACCGTTACTCTTCTTTCTCACTTGCGGCCCAACGCCGCCAGAGCTTCGTAATGCTTTTGAAAGCCCTTCATTTTTTCGACCACCGCGTCGTTCTTCTGTGCGTCCATAAATTTTCTCAGCGACCGCAGCGCCATGTCAGCGCACTGCCGACGCTCGATTTCATTTGCCGCCTTCTCCCCTTTCCAGACTGCCTTCTCGAAAGCGGCCATAGAGAGCAGATAACCTGGGCAACTGGCCGGGTCTTCCTCCTTTGCTTGTATGCCCACTAGGCGGAGCATAGACGACTGGATTTCTTTGTAGGCGGTAGTCTGTTCAGATGAATCCTGGATAGAGTTCAGGAGATGCAAGGGATTTCGGGAGCCTAAGGCTTCCCAGCGCTTGATTCGGTCCCGATCTTTGACGAAATTTTCGATGGCCTACATCAAATATTCGTTTATGATGTGGGCTTTCAGTTGAATTCCTGGATCAGATAACTTCTGCTGAATTGCATCCCATGCGATGTGGGTATGCTCATCGCGGTCCCGGAGGGTATTCAAGACTGTTTTGACAGTAGTGAGGGAGTTGCGAGGATCTCGTATTGCTGTTTGCTGAATCAATGCTAGTCTTCCTTCATCTATCTCCAGAGTCAAGTACTCTGGCGGCATCCCAATAAAAAATGGGAGCCTGTCAGGGCCTTCCCGAAGCTTCACCTTTCCCAGGAGGCCTAGATACTTAATCCAGGCAATGCGACATTCCTTTTTATAAAGAAAATAGGCCTCCTGCTCAGGTGCTTGCTCTCTGGGGATAACTGGTAATAGAGCCTGTTCTCTTTTTACTAAAAGAGGAGAGATGCTTAGTAGCCACTATATTAATTTACACTTAGGAGTAGGCATTAGACTTACCTGTCGGTGATGAGGTACCAGTCAAGTCAATCGCTTCAAAAGACATGCTGAAGCTTTAGTATGATGTCTTTTTAGAAGGGTCTTATGGTTGTTGAGTTGATATTAATTCATTTTGTGTTGAGATATGTTATTGAGATGTGTAAGATGTAGAGGAAAGAAGGAGAAGGAAGTGGGAGAAGCGAATAAACACAGGCTTTTAAAATACCCTAATCCTAAACTTATCCTAAGACCTATCTGCCTAAGGCATATAACACAGCCCTTAGGCAACTTAAGAGGTGTAGAGGCAACTCGCCTATAAGTGCGGTTTATTCACTGTCATCCAAGACCAATCACAAATTAAACCACCCACCCGATATACAAACTCGGCTGTTATTTCTTCAGCGCCCTCTATTATCTCTTGGATCGGAAATCAGTGGTGACTCGTCGACCCAAATATCACATTTTCGAACAATCCTTCCCTAGCCGAGGCGTCTTATATAAAGTTCTTAATGAGCTTACATTCTATCCCGTTGATTGCCATACCATGTGTCTGCTGCTGGGTCAAGTCTTCCAACTGGCCTTCAGAGCACCGATCTCTGGCCCCAGGCCTTTGTGGCTACTGCCCGAAGTCCTTGTCTAATCTGATGGCAACTTCATGGAAAAGATCGACGAGTCCAGTCTCTCAGTTACGAGTAGACGAAGGCCTGGGTGAGCTACTTAAAACTTGTTCGACTTGGAGCCAGTGCTTTGGACTACGCTGCTCAGCTTCAGAGTTGTCTGTGTATCCATTCAGGCGCTGCATCTCACCCAGGCACCTTCGGCTGAACTTATGGCACCGCATGAAGACCTTGGTCTTCATTTCCTCGCTGAACGAACGTCTTGATTATAGGATTGCACAGCCACTGTTCAATTTGAGTAAGAATACTCTCCTGATTGAAGCCTCGACGGTCGAGCTTTCAGCTGAGGTCACCGGCTTGCAGCATCGTTCTCTCGCGGATCACGAGATATGCTGCTTCAATAGGCTGAGACCCATGAGGGAGAGTGAGGTCGACAATGGTTTATGTAATAATTGCGTAGACTATTATGACCTTTAGCCGCGCGTACAGTGAGATGTTGGCAAGTTGTTTGAAATGCTTCAGCCTCATCCCGATCTCTGCAGATATGGACCTCAGGGCCGGAGAAACGCAGTTGACCAAAAATATGAATTGTATTCTCCAGAACTTTTCAACAATTATTTATCATATCTCTCTCTCGATCGGATGGTAAACTTAATGCAAAGACGCGGATGTGTCTCCTCCTCACAGCCAGCTGCGCGCAACAGCGCCGAGATTGGAAGAAGAGCGAAACTTAACAGCGGTTCGCCAATAACATTTGACTTCGCTCACAGCTCCGTGAAAAGCTATCTCAGGATCGAGATTCTGTGAATAATGGGAGAGCTTAGGGACAAGATTACGGGGTGAGGTTACACGGAGCAATGTGCTGGGTCATTAGCAGTAGCAACAACCCAACAACATAATAAAACTCTCCCAGGTTGGCATCGTGTCCTTGGAATCCTCTGAGACTTTTATCAGCATCTGCCTAACCTCTAGTCCCTGGCAATCTACATACAACGCCCATCCAAAGAATGGAGGGTAATAGATAGTTGTGACTGATATGCCATAGCCAACGTCATAGATCAGTCTCTCGCTTTTCATATTTATCACAAGAGAACAAAGCTGGTAATCCAAGGAGGTGTATTTATATATCCTTGGGTTTACAGGATGAGCATTAAGTCAAGCAATGATTATCACTTTATTAGAGTTGACACTTAAACTTAGAAGCCCGACTCGAAGTACCCATCGTGGAAAACGCTCTCTCATCCTGGAACCTGATCGGAAGAAAAACTGACTGCTACCTGCATCTTCTGGCACTAATTCAGCAGTGACGTACCTAGGAGGCATTCTCGAACCCTGCACTACAAGCAGCATCATCCGGTATGGTGTAGTGGCTAACATTTCGCGCTCTCATAACCTGAGAGATCAAGTACCGCGGAGCCCAGGGTTCGATTCCCTGTACCGGAGACCTTTATCTTTTGCTTCTCTGGAAAGATGACTTTGCAGCGATGTAGAAGAGAAATGTCTTTTTGGCCATGAATGCGAAGAACTATAACGAAACTAGAGGCGCCATATAGGCGAGTACTTCCAGGTTGTCTTGGGGCGAAGGCCGTGTTCGCGACGGAACGGAGCTGCGGAGCGATACAGAAGAGTGCTGCCAACGTCCCCGCCTGCTGGGACAAGGGAGGCTGAATAGCATGAGCTGTCCTTGATGCTGGTGAAGTTGACGTAGGAGTTAAGTTTGGAGTTTATATCCAATGTAGTAAGAACTCAATTCATCAGCTCCGAAACATCGCCGCATGTAATTGTGATATTCACCTACAGAGTCTCTGTCTCTCATTTCTTGCCTGTGACATACCTGCTCCTCCATCTATTTCTCAGTATATCATTAGCACCGATTGCCAATCAGGCTTTTGCCAGCTCCTTCGACCCCCTATACCAGAATCGTTGTTATCTATGAAAGGAGAAAAAAAAAAGAGATCATGACGCCGGCCTGCTTGATACCTATCTTTCCAACAAGGCGAGCTCACTGGAAACTGTAAAATAAAAAAAAATAAAAAAAAATAAGAAAGACTCCGGTACAGGGAATCGAACCCTGGGCTCCGCGGTACTTGATCTCTCAGGTTATGAGAGCGCGAAATGTTAGCCACTACACCATACCGGATTGCTTAAAGGCAACGCTATCACGACTCATGCACACAGCACCGCCAGAAACACCAAGACAAAAACACAAACACACATGACAGACACATATCCTTTGTTACCTTCCATCTATAGTAATAATACATGCCTTTGTTCCAAGACGATGCTTTGCTGCCCTGTTGTAATTTATCGGCATTTTCACTTCCAACTCCCCCTATTGACGGTTCCTTCGCCGTGACAACAAGAAAAAGAAAAGGTAACGTAGCAGATACATGAATAACTCCTTTCGTCTCCCGTGAGCCTATGCAGCTCCAAGTCTTGCGTTTGATATTACAAGCGTTGCTAATTGACGCTGTCGACCTCCCTTACTCCATCATACCATCAGCAATGGCTAGCCTTTGCTTCGCTGTCTTGGCTCGCTTTGTCCCCTTTTTACCCTTCTTTCCTTTGCTATCGCTGTCACCAGGTGTCGCCGCGGTGGCTGGTGTCGCTGTACCAGATAGGCCCTTGGATCCATCGTCAAAGTTACCCTCGCCTGATATGTGTTAGCTTGGAATCCAAGATTCAATTGGGCTGTAATGCTCACCTTCATGATACATCTCATCTAGACTGGCCGTGTTCTCGGCTTTGCGTCGCTTGCCACCCTTCTTCTTTTGCTGCTTCTCAAGCTCGCCTGATTCAAGAAGTTCCTTTTCGCGGCGCTCGATCATCTCAGCCTGCTCATCATCGGCAAGCCACATAGCAATATCACGGTTGCGGTTCTCAGGAGCACGACGGCCAGAGAAATCAACACTTGCACCACCACCCTGGATGACGACACGTTGAACCTCTTCCTTCTGCATTGCTCTCTTACGGATGCGCTCTTCGATTGTGCCGCGCGTGATGAGACGATAGACTGTGACTTGCTTGGTCTGACCCAGACGGTGTGCTCGATCCATGGCTTGCGAATCGATTGTTGGGTTCCAATCGGAGTCGTAGAAGATGACAGTATCGGCGGATGTGAGGTTGATGCCGAGACCACCAGCACGTGTAGAAAGAAGGAAAATGAAGATCTCGGGGCGGGTCTGGAAGTCGTGCACAGTGTCTCGTCGATCTTCCAGCTTGGTAGAACCATCCAGTCGGCAGTACTTATAGTTGCGGTACGTCAAGTACTCTTCCATCATGTCAATCATGCGAGTCATCTGGAAGTACAGGAGTACACGATGGCCTTCACTCTTGAGCTTGAACAGAAGTTCATCAAGCTTAGCCAGCTTACCACTGTCAGTGACAAAGCGCCGCATGGAAGGAACAGAGATATTAGTGAAGCCCTTCTTTTCATGGTCAGGCTTGGGTAGCATCTCGCGAGTGGGCCACAGCTCCATAGGAAGCTTCTTCTCCACAAGAGCCTTCTCCTCAAAGACGGTAGGGCCATAGAGAATCTTGCGGATTGGTGTATTAAACAGGGCTTCACTGCGTTCGGCCTCAGAGCCCCAGCTGCGGCACGACACCTGGATGGGAGGTGCTGAAGCGCGAGGTCTACCGGCAGGTTCCAGACGGCCAAGACCAGACTCATTATAATCTGATTGAGCGACATTCATCAACTGGGTCAAGATGCCTTCACTGGTAATGTCCGCTAGAGGCTTTCGGTTCTGTCGCGCCTGAATCTGGAACATGGCATGGGCGGGAGTGTAGTTCTGATCATCAGTGTCGCTGTAGGCCACGTTCATGTAGCCGAGTCTGTCGCGTTTCTGAAGCTCCTTGGCTGCTCGGACAATCAGGCTTTGATGAGTGGCCTCATAAGCCTCATAAGGAGAAGTGTCAGCAAACCTAAGCCAGGAAAATGCCTTTGATCCATCACAGCTCTCGCGGATGTTGTCTGGACTCCACACATTCATCATGTGGTTCAGTGCTTGGTTCTTCCAGCCTGCAACTTGACTATCCGGACCCGCCTTGTTGATTCGGCCTCCATTTCTCCAGATAAGGCGAGGGAGCTCGTATTCGATCAAGTTGCGACTTGAATAACCCACAGCAACTTCGCTACCCTCACGGACGAAAGAAGCAGTCTCGGCAAAGTAGGCGCAAGCAAATGGTGAGTTGACCTCGGCGCGCTCGAAGAGATCGGGATGGTTACAGACCTTTCGGAACTGCATGACCAAGTTCATCAATGTACCTGAATCTTGGTCATCGCCCATGGTAGCCTTTTCGACGAGATCCATAATGTTAATCTGGTTTCGAAGATTACTGTAATACGCACGTTGTCTGTAAGTGAGATCGCAGAAGATATCCATCTCAATCTTGTCACCGAGCTCCTTCTGCACATGCTTCTTGACACGACGAAGCATGAAAGGCTTGAGGATCATATGCAGACGCTTGAGCTGATCCTCGTTAAGCTTGGTATTACTTTGTGCGTGAGACTCAATATCCTTGGAGAACCATTCGCTGAATTCGTCGTGCGAGTCGAAGAGGGATGGCATGATGAAATGGAGAAGTGCCCAAAGTTCTTGCATGTTGTTCTGGATGGGTGTGCCAGTGAGAAGTAAGCGGTTTCGGCAGTGGAAGTTAAGCAATGCCTTCCATCGAGAACTTTGAGAACTCTTGATGGCCTGGGCTTCATCAAGAATCATGTATTGCCATCTCATCTTCTGGAAGTAGGCCACATCAGACACGACCAGCTGATACGAAGTAACACAAACGTGGAAAGGGGCGTCCTTTCGATACGTCGTGTGCTTGCGATCCCAGAACTTTCGGAGAACCTTTCGGTCATTGGCGCCACCCCAGTATGGAAGAATTTTAAACTCGGGGACGAACTTGGCAATTTCCTGCTGCCAGTTGTGCAGAGTAGAAGCAGGAGCAACAACAAGGAAGGGTCCCCATATATCGTGCTTCTCAGCAAGGTAAGCCATGACGGAGATGGACTGAACGGTCTTTCCAAGACCCATTTCATCTGCCAAAATACCGTTGATGCCCTGTTCGTATAAATTGACAAGCCAGTTGAGACCCTTGAGCTGGTATTCCTTGAGTTGTGCATTGATAAGCTTCGGTTGTTCGATCTCGACGTCGCCCAGACCCGTGGGGTTCTGGAAGTTCATCTCGCCCTCTTCATCCATGTCAAGACCCTGGTTGTTGAAGTCACGGGCCTTCTTCTGAGCCTCAGCGATGGCATTCTGAGCGTTGGCCATAGCAGCAGCACGGAGAGCCTCTTCGCTGCCCTCCTCGAAGTCGAGGTTCTCGAAATTGGTCACCTTACCAGTGACTGGTCCTGTCGGCTCGTCGATGTCGAGTTTCTGCTGGTCAATTTGATGGGCGTCCCTGGCGACATCCGGGTTGTCAGTACTTCGTTCCACCTCATCAGTCTTGATCTTCTTGCCGATAAAGTGAGAGTACAGCTCAGTCTGCGAGATAAGGAAGTTAAGCTTTCTCTTTTGACGGGCGGCTTCACGGTCGGCTTCCTCTTTACGGGCATTCTCGATCTCCTGCTTCTCAGCAGCCTTGCGGAGATCTCGTTCTTCTCGCTCGTTACGCTTCCAAAAGCCCATCATGTCACGCATAACACGCTTTGCTCGAGCTTGGAGATCTTTGGTACCCTTGTTTGTCCGTAATTGCCAGCGTTTTGCTTCCTTCGATGCCAAGATGGCTGTCTTTTTGAGATTTGAAGCTTTTGTGGCATAAGAGTCCACGGCAAGTTTGAAAGTCTTGTTGACGTCTTTCCGAGCCATGTCTCGCCAAATCTGGTCGTAAATCTGGTTGTAGCCCTTAGACATGAACCGTTTCTCGTTATCGGGGATGTCATCGACCTTCTCCTTCTCTTTGTCTTTGCTCTTCTTGCTTTTCTTCTCGACAGGCTCGTCTTCAGTCTTATCGCCGTCGTCCTTGTCTTTCTCTGTCTCAGCAGAAGGATCTTTCTTGGATTTCTTGATCTTGATTCGAACGCGGTTCTCTTCCTTGGTTGGGAGTTCCTCTCCGGCATCGAGAGCAGCTTGGGCAGCCTCAGCAGAATCCTTTTCGGCTTGTTTTTGCTCCTTAGACTTCTTGAGACGAGGTCCGCTACGGCCCTTGCCCTTTCGCTTGCCAGATGGTGTACCTGCTTCCCCAGATTCCACATCAGAAGCCTGGAATGAGGACATAGTGCCACCCTCCAGGTTAAGCTCCAAATTACGGGCAGGACCCTTGATACCCTTCTGGAGAATGAGTTTCGTCTGCTGTGCCTTCTTACTGGCGCGTTCAGCGTCTCGAAGATGTTTCTGCCGTTCGGTTTCGTCTTCAGCAGCCTCGGCGCGAGCCAGAGCTGCCTCTTTCTGCTCCATGGTAACAGCCATTGACTTCTCACGGCGTCGCTTTCGCTGCATATCCTTCTTGCGCTCCTTTTCGGCGTAAACTTCTTGTTCGCGGACCTCATGGAGTGCTTCGTCGTAAAACACGTCGTCATAGCGTCGTTTACCGAGCTCTGCATGGAGTACGAGCTTCTTGCCGGTTGAAGCCGCAAAAGCGGCACGCCGGGAGAGACCATGTTCCAGATCGAGTTGATCCATTACACGTCGTCGCTTCTGAGCTCGCTCCTTGTATTGCTGCTGATCAAATTCATCGGATTCCAGATTTGAAACCCTGTTGTCGATCTGGGTCTCGGCGTTCTGAATCTTTTTCTCCATCTCTGCTGACCAAGTCTTTGGCTTGGGCAGGCCATTTGCCTGTCGCTTAGCGGGAAGTCGAGGTGTTGGCGATTCCTTCTTAATCGATAATCTGCGACCATTCTTAGGCGTAGCGGCATCTCGAATATCAGAAGCACGGCCTTTTGTTGACTTTCGACCTCCTCGCTTCTTGGCAGGGGGGTCTCTTTCTTTGTCTCTACCAGGAAAAGGTTCGGGCTCAGTCTCGACATCTTTTTCAACCTCTGTGTCGTGATCCGCTTCGGGCTCTAGGGAGCGTCTTGACTGTTTTGGTTCCCGGGAGTCGCGCTTCGGTTCTCGATCACGTCTAGAATCTCGCTCTTGCTTGATTTCTAGTTCGACTTCTCGTGAAATCAGAGGAGATTGTTCTTTGGGTTTTCGAGCGGGCTCAGAGCTAGAGAGGATGCTGTCAAAAGACATTGGGTTTGCTCTTGATGTCTGCAATGGTATTAGTACAAATGAACATTCTGTATATTGGTTAGCACCTACGCTTGCCGATGCCGGCTTTGGTGGTGATGGAGCTGCAAGATCAGACTTGTAAGGTGTAAGGGCAGAAGCCCCGTTAGTAGTAGAAGTCATGTTGGCCGTTGCACCATGTCTCGCACTTGGAGAAGCGAGTAGAGGTTGTCGCCCCGGAGGGCTGAGAGAACCAGCTGGGGGATTCTGATGCGAATGCGATACTGGACTTCGCGGCCGACTATATGATGGAGCTCGTGGAGATGTGTAAGCGCCGTTGTAATATGAAGGAGTACTTTGTTCGGCAGATTGCGAATAAGGGTACGGGTCGCGAGTCTGTTGTGGGAGAAGAGAAAAATTAGCTCCACGTCAGCAAGCTTTGTGGTTGTTTAGGTCTTGGTCGGAACAGCAGTAGATTGTGCGACAGAGTTAAGGGTGATGATGAAATTAAAAGGTGTTGCGATAGTGACAGTTTGATGGGAAATTAAGCTTGATAAGAGTAAGGGAAGGGAACAGGCATTGATGGCCCAGACGTGATGGGCGAAGATCTCGATGATCAAGATAGAATTGAAGGATGATGGGGAAGAGGAAAATCAAGGGACGCCGGGTGCAATCAATCACAAATCGAGTCTGGGCGAGACGAGACGAGAGTCAAAGACAAAAAAAGAGTGGATTTGCCCCCCTTACCTTTGGAGTGCCAACCGGGGGCGCGTTGGCGTTGGCGTTGGCGTTGGCGTTGTGCCAGGAGGCTCCAGGCGTCGCCGCGTCAGAAACTCGACGTTCCTTTGTTGTATCAGTTGTAGGGTCGTAAAAACCTCGCGATGCAGGCTTTGTTTCACGCGGTATATAAATGTCGTGGTTCGACCCAGGAGGGTAGTATGCAACAGGAGGGTGCAGCGGCGACACGGGCGGCGGACCAGCAGGCGGTGGTGCTGGAGGTTGACGATGATGCTGCTGCTGATGAAGTCCAGCTGCTGACGATCCGGGTGATGATGAGTTGAGGCCTACAGGAGGTGGAAGTGATGGAGCGACGGGGCCGCCGGGTGCGCCCGTGGACGATGACATGTAGGGATTGGGCAATGCTGGGTGAGGCGGGGATTGAAGGGAATGGCCGGCACTTGGAGTGTTTTGATGACTGTGGCTATGACTATGGCTATGGCCGTTGGGAGATGTAAAGGGAGGAGGACGGTATTCTGACTTGGGTGAGCGCAGGCTAAAGGTGGAGTGCTGATGCACATTCGCGCCGCCTGCATTCGATGAGGCTGTCGCCGTTTCTCCCACTGTAGGCCCAGGTCCAGCTGAGTCACCGTCGCGCCTATTGTTGTGGTGATGGTGATGATGGTGGTGATGATGATGGTGATGCGGACGGGAGTCTCGGTCATCGTCTCCACCATCTTCTCTATGTGGTGGCCGATGCAGCACCGAGGAGTTATAGCCGTTCTGATCCATGGTGATTGATGGTCTAGCGCCTGAATGGGAGACAGAACAAAGCTAAACACTGGAGAGAGCAGGGAATGTGATATAGTCGGACGGCCGGTGGTAATCAAGCTTGAGAACCCATGTGCTCGACAAGCAACGATGCGACAACGGTTTTGGGGGGGTTAATGTGTCGGGTACAATATGCGCAGTCGATCAATCAGAGTTTCGCGATGCGCACGCGAGGCTGTGTGAGGAATCGTTACGTTGCGTTGCGTTGCAGGTTGAGTTGCGATGCGATGCGATGCGATTCGCAAGTCGCGATCGGGGAGGCAGCGAACTGCGACAGAGGGACGTGTGGGATGAAAACGATGGACAGTGATGGATCGCGACAATGTCAGGTCTAGGTTGAGCCCCAATCCAAGGCAAATCGAAAGAGGATGCCCTGGCTGGGGGGCAAAGTGTTTGGATGTGGAGGTGTTGGTAGCGTGGCGCTGGGATACGGCGATGCAAGCGGCAGTCGAGATGGGGAAGGGGATGCGAGACAGGGTTACTATACTGAAGTTTGGATGTACTGAGAGTCTCGAGAGATACGGGGGTTTTAGAGGGGGTTAAGGGCCAATGCATAGACAGACGAAGCTACAGTAAAGTGTAATAACAGCCGCGGGGGAAAGGATTATGACAATGTGAATGGTAAGAGAGAATCAGAAGGATCGGGGAACAACAAAGTGGAGTGGAGTTTGTTCTAGAGCTGGAGGTTAACCAAAATGAGGTGGTGATGGCGGGAGCTGGAGTGGCAGCCCCAGCCCAGTCAATCAACAGTCAAGCAAGGTACGGATACCCAGTAAGGCAAAGCGAACCCAGGCGAGCCGAGTTTTTAGTGATGGTTCAAGCAAAGATACGGGTACTTGCTGAGGACGATTGCAGCGTCTGTCTGCATTACAATAATCAAGGCATATTCTATGATGAACAATGACCGACGGTAGTGGTGTGGGCGGCAGTGGAGAAAACAAAGCCTATTGACACAGCGGGAGACAGCCAGGAAGAGAAGAGACAAGAGGAGGGAGGTGATGCAGAAGCTAATCGAGGGACGGCGATGGAATCGAGGAGCTGCACGAACGGGGGTTCCTAGGGGGTTTGACGTGCTAAAATACCACCACTGAAATGAGATTTGCTTGCACAACAAGATCGAGTCAACGGTGAAGCAAATCACAGCGATTATTTTTGTAATTGTGTATCACCGACCCGTCCGAGGCACGATTCCCTAAAGAGGAATTGGCGATAGGTTCAATGTGAACTTATAAGTCCGTACCTAAGGTACTTATGCTTTGCTATGTGTTGAGTCACTCACTGAATGCGACAGTGTCTGGCTGCATCTGATGCGTTGATCCGGCTGTTGTCTAAAAACCCTCATAGTAATCACGGCAAAATTCATGTGCCGTGCGTGCGTGCGTGCGTGCGTGCGAATACAGCTCCATCAAAATCAAGGCACACGCGAACACGATGTTCACTCAGATTCCGCGTCAGACTCGTTTCTCACTCTATTTTTTCAGGTCCCAAGTCTCGTTCCCCTGTCCCGTTGGCCCCCGTCTCATGTGGGTCTAGCTCAACGCTAAACTATACAGCGTTAACCCAGTTTTGAGTTCTCCATCAGCCCATCCCCGGGCAGTCACCGGCAGCGGGGATAGGTTCCGGAGATCGCTTCAAGATGATATGTCTGTCATTTTGTGTAGGGTAGAGGAGAGGAATGTCGAAGTTGGGTGACCACATCATTTAGTGTCATGAGAATGCACTTATTTTTATCGATCTGTTTGTGTAGTAGTACTTGGGCACAATGACCCGCTCGAGTTTATTAAATTACCACTGGTGGTGAGACAAGCGTTGTAAGGCTGAGGCTCATTAAGTCCATTTAACCGTTTATCCTCAGCCTTGACTTGACAGTCGTTGTGCTAAAAAAAAGCACATAGTGAGCGAATGGTTAGACCACATTCTCAACAAATCGGACTTTGAAGATCCCAACCACGAGATGAATACGCATGTTCAAGTTCTCTGTTTAATTAATGCAAAGAATAAATTGTCTGTACTGTAAAATAACTCGCACTCTCTGGCAGCCTTACCTCGGCCTCGAGTCTTGCCGAGTCAAATCACGAGCATCACAATAGCCACACATTTCTTCAGACAACATTCTCAAAAAAACACAAGTCACATGAAATGAGAGTAATCATAATGGAATCCATTTATTCGTACTCAAGGCTCAAACAGCCAGACCCAAAGAAAAAGAAAATCTATCAGTGAACATTTCCACATCTTCATGAACGCTTCCGGGCCTCTCTACTGAGGCCATGCCCATGCGTCCTGTAGCGTCGTTCGTCATGGCCGTCTCATTCCATCATAAGGTATCAAGTATCCTGATGGTCTAGCCACCGCGCCGCCGCCGCTTTAAACCAATGAAAATACCCACATGATTGCCAATGGCACTCATCAACTTTTTGTGGATTCAATATCCTCTATAGTCAATTTCCTTTCATGCATTCGTGCCAGATAAAATCAAAATTCGTAAAAACTTTTTCGCCTTAGACTGCTCCGGCGCTGATCATCTTCTTTCGGAGGTAGTTCTTGTACTCGGAGATGGAACCGTCCCATGTGCGGATGGTCTGGTTCTCGCAGACGAGAATCTGCTTGGCAATCTTGTCGAGCAATCTGATATCATTAGCCCTCATTCATTGCAATCGTATTCAATAGTGCTTACCTGAAATCGTGAGAAACGACGATAACACCTCCGCTAAAGGCGTTGATGGCATCTGCCAGACTGTCAATGGTAGGAATATCCAGACCGTTGGTAGGCTCGTCAAGAAGCAACATGTTGGGGCTCTCAATAGCCAACAGAGCAAATACGATACGACTCTTCTGGCCCTCAGACAGAGTGCCCATCAGAGCAGTCTGGGAGTCACCGCTAAGACCGTATTTGCCGAGCTGCTGGCGCCAGTACTGGTAATCCTGTGACTTCTCAGCGTACTTGTCGCGAACGAAGTCGAGAGCAGACTTTGTCAAGTCAAGCTGCTCAGAACTGTGCTGAGAGTAGAGACCAAGCTTCAAGTGAGTGTGTCGGGTGACAACACCGCCTGTGGGAGAAAGCTTGCCAGTCATGAGGCGGAGCAGAGTAGACTTGCCCACACCGTTGGGGCCGACAAGGGCAGTTCGGGAGTCCATGTCGAAACCAAGGTCGAGGTTGCGGTACAGATCATCCTCAGGCTTACCAGAGTAAGAGAAGGTGACGTTATCGAATGACAGGACCGGAGGAGGGAGCTTATCAACATCGGCGAAACGGAAAGTGAAGACACGGTCCTGCTCGACAGGCTGGATGAAACCATCGGCCTCCATCTTGTCGAGAATCTTCTGTCGGGACTTGGCCTGTCGGACCAAGTTGGCGTAAGTACCAGCGCTAGCAATGAACTTCTTGATGTGGACAATTTCATCCTGCTGCTTCTGGTAGGCCTTCATTTGGTTGGTCTCGTTCTCGGTTCGAGTCTTGCTGTAAGAGTCGTAGTTACCACCATAGTAGATGAGCTGCTTGCCTCGCATGTCGATCATGTTGGAGCAGACACCGTTGAGGAAATCCATAGAGTGGGAGACGAGGACAAGAGTTCGCTCCCACTTCTTGAGGTACTCCTCGAGCCACACACAGGCCTCCAGATCCAAATGGGCAGTGGGGTCATCGAGAAGGAGAACGGAGGGCTTGACGAAGAGGGCCTTGGCAAGGGCGACACGCATACGCCAACCACCAGACATGTCCTTGGTCTTCTTGTGGATGGTCTTCTTGTTGAAACCGAGACCAGTCAGGATAAGGGAAGCACGGGTAGCGAAGGTTGAGGGATCAAGCTTGTCCATGTGCTGTAAAGTGTTAGTTTAGTACCTTGGTGCTATTGTGGATTAACTCACCTCGTAGAGATCAAGGAGAACAGGGCTCTCAGGACCCTCGTCCTCGAGGAGCTTCTCAGCCTGGTGGTCGAGACGCTCCAGCTCCAGCTCAGCCTCTCGGACGACCCACTCAAGGGCACCGAGGTCACTGGGAGGAGCACCCTCGTTGAGAAGGTAGATATCGAGATGCTCAGGAATGGGGTACTCGCGGGCGGCGATAGCCTTGAGGAAAGTAGACTTTCCGCAACCGTTCTCACCGAGAAGACCGTATCGTCGACCGTAGGTGAGTTCTAGAGTGGAATCGGTGATAAGGACTCGACCGTGGAAGACCAGAGAAGTACTGGTGATCTTGACGTCCTTGCTGGTTGGAGTAGAGGCGAGGACACCGGTGGTGACACGGTCGGAGATACCGTGCTTGTCCATCTGCTCAGCGAGACGCTTCACCTCGTCGAGCTTTGCGCCTGAAGTCGCGGGGGCATCATCGTCCTTGATAGGGTTGCCGTGGGCATCGAGCTCAGGCTCCTCAGTCTTCTTGCCCTTCTTGCCCTTGAGCTTGCCCTCGGCAGCCTTCTTGGCGAGACGCTTCTCCTTGGATGAAGAGGGGGCCATGATGAAGATGTATGTAGGAAAGAAAAAAAAAGACCGCGGGGTTGAAAGAACGGAAACTGTCGGCGGGGTGAGGATGTCCGTCTGAGAAATCAAGTCCAAACCGGGGTATATGAAGTGGTTTGGAAAATGACCGTTCGATGAAGAGGGAGGAAGAAGGGAGTGAGATGGAAAAGTTAAGTTGACCGACAAAGAAAAACCAGCCAAGCAAAATAACAGTGAGTGGCGGTTCCAGTCAACTCCCGGTTCAACTTCTACAGTGGTTGTGCCCAGAGAAGGCGGGGTGAATTTGATTTGGTGGGGCAGATTTACAGATTTTTTGACTGACGACAGAGTCAGGCACCAACTAAGGCATCAAGGTGTATCATTTGCGATAAGCCGCGAGTGTAATGAGTCCAATCTATGGGATATTCTTGATAACTGAGTTAGTACACAAAGGACCCGAGTTGCTTCGACTTTCTTCCTAACTTATTCTGCGCTTTTTGCGGTAAATTGTTGTTATCTTCCTCTATCGACTCCAAATTTTAATATTTTTTTTATTACCTGACGTCATCAATCCGCTCAACATGATTGGCTGTTGGGTTTCAGGATTTTCACACTGCCCGCCATCTTCTTCTCGTGCAGACAACCCTGAAGGACGGCGAATCCGTAGCTTTGCATACAAACTCATAATTCTCGACTGCATGTATTGACTCGGACTTGCCGGTCGAGTTTTTGAAAACATACGAGTCAAATTTGCCTGTTTACAGCAGCTCACCACTATCTGAGGCGTTATCACCTGAAGATGAGACTGCCGCCTGTTGCGCCTGGAAATAGCCGCTGGCTCGATCCTTGCCCGTGTATCAGGCATTTATACTTTCTGCAGTCGAACTGTAATATTATCATGAACTGAAGTTGGTGTTCGCCTCGTTTGATATTGCTTGACCTCACCTAGTTTAGGGGGAAACGGCGTGATACACCAAGCGACTACGTCCAGGTATACGAAGTTGGTAGACATCATGCGACATAATGCCCCTCCAGCCATGATGATATCATATAGAATACGGGTTCCTAGGAATTCATAAACCATGTACATGGACATTGTTTGATCATTAACTAGACATATCATAGACATATGCAGGCTTTAATGTTTCATGAAGTCATTTCATCATTGAACAGTCGTTATAGTACAGATACTGCCGTTCCCAAACTAAGAGGAAGTCTCGTTATTAAGAGCATCGAATGCCGTCTTGCCCTCAAGCTCACTTTGCTTGGGACCAGCATCTCGACCACCGGCAGTCTGGTATTGCTGAAACTGTCGCTCAGCAAGTCGGCCAGGATCATCCTGACTGCCAGGCTCAGATTCCAAGGCCTTCTTGAGGCCATCCTCGGTGTTCGAATCGTCAATTCCTTCCTTCAAGTTCTTGCCGTGAGGTCCACCAGGAGCCCTGATGTACTGGTTCTCGACATAGCTGGGGGCAGTGCCAGCCAGAGACTTGGGAGCAGGGTTGCTGGACTTTGAGGCAGTTCCAGACGACTTAGAAGCGGAGCTAGAAGATTTGGAGTCAGAGCCAGAGCTGGGAGCTGATGAGGTATTGGTGTTGGTGTTGCGGTCAGCGCTGGTGTTCTCGGATCTGGAGGTGGGCTGGTTCTCGCCGTGGATACCCTCGTTGGAGGTGAACTCGCCGCCCTCCTTCAAGGACTCGGCAGCAAGAGACTCGTTGGGGACTGGACCAGCACCCTCCTGCTTGACGGGGGCATTCTTTCCGAGATCGACCTGATCTGTTAGTTGCTGATATAAAGGAAGTGTAAGTTGCTGAAGCTTACCTTTTGACCGTGGCTGGGTGCTTTGGGAGACATGATGTTTCAAGTGTTGAGGGAAAGATGTATTCGTTTACTTTGATTTGATAGATTAGAGTGGTAGAATATGCTTGATATGGATGCCAAAAGGTTCTTGAGCTCTTTGATATATACAAACTTGAGGTTCCATGACATCATGGTGGTGTTCCTTCACTAACGCCTCTAAGCTCCAAAACATGACGCCGAATTACATCATGAAAGGCCCTAGCCACGAGGATTCGGCCTGTAAAACAAGCAAAACAATATGAACCAAGGACTTTTTGCTCGGTAAGCGAATGGATTGGAAAGTTCCACGACAAAGCCTCCTCATAGACATCGAGATCTGAGCTGTAGGTGCCCAAGCCTCACCATGTTGTGTGCAAGACAGCCGATGCATCCCAGCATTACACAGACCATGAGTAGCGCTAAATGGTCGGCAGAAGAGTAGAAGCTTTAGAATTCAATCATCCAACCCTTATTACCGATATTTCACTTTTGTGACAGCGGCATGACGCTGTAAGTTGGGCTTGATTTGTCTGCCAGCCTAAAAGAGCATCTTGTCAGACAACACCAAGCAAGTCTCCCAATGCAAGAGACCAGGAATCCTGCCTATCTTTGGCATATGAACTGGAGCTCCGGAGCTTTTGCACCTGGTTAACTTATTCCCTGGTTCTTAGGAAACTGTGTATTGGCCAGTCATGCATGTCTGTGCAATGCTGGGCGTGGAGAATGGTCTTGGCATGATGAACTCCAAGCTTCACCTTGTTCTCATGAACAGAACGCACTTGCTTCACGTATATCCACTACGAACTGAATGAAGATAGGGCTTTTTTTACTGTCCCGCAGTGTGTTCTCATATTGAACTGAAGCCCCGAGGATTGAAACTTCGCCTGATATCATGAAACTGGCTGTCCCATTCGCGTATATCGCTTGCGACATGGCACGTGGGGTTGGTATCAGATTGTGATACTTCAGTTTCGACTGACCTGACAAGATACAAGACCTTTCTTTTTGTGCTTATCGCCTTGTGCAGTATCATTCCCTGGTGGATAATTCCTCTTCAAATATGCAATTGAGGACGTTACGAAGAGACGACGAGATTATCACCACTCCCTGACAAAACGCGGACGTTGACGATCTGGTAACAAGTCATTGTCTGTGGGTTGTCATGATGGCCTAAAGAGTAGACTTTGCATGATTGTCGAGACTCTCACGCGGTGCTGCCTATTAACGACTTGCATCTGCCTGGAGAGAACAACTACGAGAAAGGCCTTTTTCAGTCAAATGACACAAACATGTATCTACAGTGCATCAGCGTAAGTTTTGGAGTTACGCAATACTTCATGGGCACTTGAAGACGCGTCCGTGGCAATATCATATGACAGTCGTTGAGTGACACTTGATTGAACACGGCGAGTAGTGAGAGGCCGCACGCGATGTTGCCTGTCTCAAAATGATTAGTGGGTGAATCAAACGTATAGTATATCTTATTAGGTCATTTTACCAAGGAAAAACACTTAAATACTTGAGCCAATATCAATGATGAAACATCTCAGCCTCATGCTCCTCATCACCTGACTGCATCGTCAATACAAGACTTGAGTACAGCGGGTCATAATAAAGTCGCTTGCGAAAGTCGTGTAGCATGTCTCGATAACGCGAAGTCTGCAGAGAATCCATCTTCCAAGGACCGGACTAACAAATGACGAACTTTAATGATCGTTGCTAGGATCTAATGATGCCAAGACTTGTGTAGGAAGTCTTTTACCAAAAGAAGAGAAGCTTCAGTTTCTCGAAGCCATGACTCGTTTTCTTTGTATCTTATTCCTGTATTTAGTGGTTTTGGTGCATTCGATTCGTTAACCTCACTACCAGCATCAGCATCCATCCTGGAATCACCACTTTGACGGCCCGCAATAAAGCAAGTTCATTCTTCACACAAATAGACAGCCACCAGAAACACTTTGTGATATTAAGCAAGATCTTCGCAAGGCTTTATTGCCAAGCCAAGGGCCAAGGCTGAGATTTCATAGGCGTGACGCAAGAATGAAAGAAATCTAGCCGTGGAGGGTGATATTTGCCACCCTACAGCCGACCAAGACGGCGATTAAGTCGCATGATCGGCTGGTGGTGGGACCCATTCAGCGGTGCCGGACCGTTTGATACATATGAGAGGTCAAATGCTGACGGGCTCGTTCAGTTGAATGGCAAGTGATGGCAGAATTGAAGCATAATTGAGCAGGTGAAGTGCAATTAGAGTCATCGGTCTGGCATGCGCCTCAAGAGGTTGACAACCATCAGATCGCCCTACACTAGGGAGAATTATTTAAACAGGGCGAGGCCTCTAGCAAGGTCTATGGGAATAGAAAACTTTCGGAACACGCAATTCACTCGAGTCAAATCCACATATAATTAAAAATAACAATACGATAAAACAATACGGATAGCGATGCCGGGAGAACTCGTGTACCACGACGGCCACTATCACCGGACTTCGGCAGACCGGCCGGAACAACGGCATAACCAGAAACGCCCTCAACATGGATTGCTGCAAAAGACTCACGATGCCTGGGGTCGGGTCCTTTATGGCGTTGGTAGCGTCTACTACAAGATTCGAGGACAATGAAGGATGGAATATGATGACGACGCATATACGAGAGAGGAATGGAATCGATGATCCAAAAGAATGACTGCAACTCGACCCGCCATCAACAGAACCGTACTCCACTGTTCATGTTGCGCCAACACGATCAAGCTTCGAGTTGTCGTCGTCTGAACCACTATATATGATGATGATAGACAGGTCCCAGCGCTGATCAAGGAGAAATAACAAAGGCCCCGTCCAAAAATATCACAGTCAAGCTCATGCCAGAATGCAAGCTGGGTCAGGGATGGATATTATGGGCTCCATAGATGTGCACAAGCGTCTATGCTCTGCTTTGCATCGGTTTCAGAGTACGATGGCTGGAGGAGCCAACCAGGAAACAGGAGTGAGAGATACAGTGTCCCTGATAGGAATGACACGTGCCTCTGAAAGGATTGACGAACCCTTTGAGACAAAGATACCAACCGGGCCGAGCATACACATCCCGGAAGGGAAATCGAAATCAGCGCAATGCAACACGAACACACGTAAGCTCTTTGTTCGACCTGTTACTAGTGCAATCAATTCAACCGCCGTTGTCAATCAACTTCCGAAAATTATCAGCCAAGAGGACAAGACATAGGCATTTAATATCATAATATTGCAATTCCGTATTCATCATGCCAAGTGAACGCGGTCAAGTCGTAGACAATGAGTCCCACCGCAAGCGACTCGGGACAATTTCCCAAGTGTCATTCAATGTCGTATACAGGCTCAAGGCGAGATGCAGAATCAATGGCGGCTCGGACCAAACCCAGGTGAGACCCCTGATGTTTTGTCGTAGAACGGATGTCCAGTGGAGATTGTCCCCTATTCTGTACAGTGCAATCTCGTGGGACACTAACAAACCATGCACCAGGCGAGGCCAAGCTTTTGCTAAGGCGAGATAGAGCTACGGTGTGCATTGACTCCAAGCACTATACCACCGCCAACAAGATGAGATCCCTCTGCAGCAACCCCCTGATTGGCCACGGATGGCGCCGGACAAGACCCAAACAAGCTTCAATCTCTGAACTGCGCCTCGCAATCGACAGGGGCTGTCTGTCCCGTGGTTGGTTCATTCGTCAGTCCTCGAGGGGATCTGCTTGTTTTCGGGGACCGACCTCTTCACCGTAGCAGGCACAGTGCCGCTCTTCCACTGCAAACACAGCCGCTGCCAACCCCTTGCCAGGACAATTAGCGGCTTGGGCAACTGAAGTTCAGGGGGGAGGGGGCCACTCCAGAAGCCCAGGGATGGTCCCGTAGCTAGACTGCTTTAGTGTCAGTGCTAGCCACCCCATGCATTCCATTTTCCATTTACTTTCAAATCGCCCCATCCCTCGCATTCCAGCTTCCTTCTCTCTTCCTTCATCAAACCTTCGCTAACCTTTAATTCTTCAACGCCGTTTTTTCTTATCGGTTCTCGTTACTTTGAGGCCGATTTTAACTTTTCCCGACACTCATTTACAAACGCTCTTGCTACTCGATCCGATTGCCTCTCTTCCGGCCCATTCGTCGCGAACTCAGGGAAAAAAGGGGTTTCAGCATTCCAATAACAACTTCCGCGTTGAATAAAATCATCGCCTCATTCTAGTCATTCATTACTCTCTGTTCTTTTTACTTGCCGTTTGATACACAACACAATGAAGTTTTCCGCTGCTATTGTCGCTGCGGCGGCCACGGCTGCGAGCGCCAAGCTGGAGCCCATCACCATGAAGGTATGCGCCAGACCACAAAATAGTGCAATTTGATATTGACAATTTCCAGGGATCCAAGCTCTTCTACTCCAACGGAACTCAGTTCTTCATGAAGGGTGTCGCTTACCAACAGGATACCGCCGCCGCTGGCCAGACCAACGACGAGACTACCAAGTACATCGATCCTCTCGCTGATGAGGCTGCCTGCAAGCGTGACATTCCTCTTCTCAAGCAGCTCGGCACCAACATCATCCGAACCTACGCCATCAACCCCAAGGCCGACCACAAGGCCTGCATGGAGATGCTCGACGATGCTGGAATTTACGTCATCTCTGATCTTTCTGAGCCTAGCGTCTCTATCAACCGCGACGACCCCAAGTGGGATGTTGAGCTGTACGAGCGCTACATCGGGGTTGTCGATGAGCTGGGCCAGTACGACAACGTCGTCGGTTTCTTTGCCGGTAACGAGGTCTCCAACAACGTCTCCAACACCGTTGCTTCTGCTTTCGTCAAGGCCGCCGTTCGTGACACCAAGAAGCACATCAAGAGCAAGTTCTCCCGCTGGCTCGGTGTCGGATACGCCTCCAACGATGATGTCGACATTCGCGAGCAGATTGCCGACTACTTCAACTGCGGTGACGATGACTCCCGCATCGACTACTGGGGTTACAACATCTACTCTTGGTGCGGTAAGAGCAGCATGGAGGACTCTGGTTACGCTGATCAGGCCAAGTTCTTTGAGAACTACTCTGTTCCCGTCTTCTTCGCTGAGTATGGTTGCAACGAGCCCGATGGTGCTGCTGGCCGTATTTTCGATGAGACAACCGCCCTGTACGAGGAGAAGGTCATGACCGATGTCTTCAGCGGTGGTATCGTCTACATGTACTTCCAGGAGGCCAACGACTACGGTCTCGTCAAGATCAACAAGAACGATGATGCTGTCAAGCTCAAGGACTTTTCCCAGCTCCAGAGCAAGGTCAACGCCGCCAAGCCTTCCGGTGTCGAGGAGGATAGCTACAAGCCCACTGGCAAGGCTGCCACCTGCCCCGAGCAGTCCAAGAACTGGAAGGCCAACAGCGTCCTCCCCCCTGTCCCCGACTCCGACCTCTGCGACTGCATGGTCAAGAGCCGCAGCTGTGTCCCCGCTGATAACCTGAAGACTAAGGACTTTAACGACATCTTTGGTTACATCTGCGGCCAGGACCAGAAGATCTGCACTGCTATCACCGCCAACGCCACTGCCGGTATCTATGGTGCCTACAGCATGTGCTCCGCCGAGGCCAAGCTTGCTTACATCCTCGACGCCTACTACGTCTCCCAGAAGTCCGCTGCCGATGCTTGTGACTTCAAGGGCAAGGCCACCACACAGAAGGCCGAGAGCCAGTCCTCTTGCAAGTCTGCTCTCGCCTCCGCCAGCAAGATCAACGAGGAGGTTGCCACTGCCACCCACGCCGTCGCCTCTGAGTCCACCGGCGGTTCCAACAGCAGCAGCGAAGACGACGAGAACTTTGGTCTCCAGGCTGCCTCCATCGCCCGTGTCTTCTCCCTCGGTGACTTTGCCGTCGGCGCCTACATGGCCGTCGCTGGTGTTGTCGGTGCCGGTATGGTCCTTCTGTAAAAGAGAGGTTCTTGGATGGGCCGATCTTGGTATGATTAAAGTTTCTTGCGGTGGCTTTTTAGGAACGTGCGCTTTTTACTAGTTGTGTTTTTTTCCTTTTTGTGTACTTAGCATCGCCGGTGTTGCATGGCTTGTGATTAGAACGAGATAGATGTCTAATGCCATCTTGCGCGATTGCTATGCCAGTCTGTGAAGTGCTTGGGTGAAGATTATACATTTGTAATGTAATAGACTACCTTGATCTTGACTCGGGTGTGAGTAGATAGCTTTAACATGAAGCGGCTCTGAACTTTGATAAGAGAAAATCATATGATCCTGGCTCGGTAGATCTGGCATGTCTCGACATCCACGGAGTAGTTTCTCAAGGGACACGAAAATTATACCAACCTTGTATCTGGACCATGGAGAACTTGGACCTTGCCAAAGGGGCTTTAACGGCTTTCCCGCAGGTTGCTATCAAGTCTCAACCCAACACATACGGGACAATGGACAAGATCCTCGTGAAACAGTGGCAAGAGGCCATCAAGGGTAGGAACCTAAGGCTTAGATTACCTATAGGTTTGGGATGTTTATAAAACTACTAAATAATGAGTTAATCATAATTTGTAAGGGTATTTGAGGATTCAATGGCTCTTGTGAGTAGTTCTGAAGAGATGATCTAAGATTTATCATTCATTAACTAAGTAAGGTAGGTAGGTATGTGAGGAGCATGACCACAGAGGTGCGACTCACTGTGGCCTGTCCCTCTCGAGGTTGGGGACTTTGGCATCATTCACACTGGCCCAAAAAAAACTCCTTTGACGACAGCACACTAATCGACTATCCAATCGTGCAACTACTTCGAAAAACCGACAAAGGAATCGAGACAGGATACGGAACGACCCTCCTTGAAGGCCGTGCTGGATTGTGCCGAGTGCCGTTGGCAAACATTTAGCTTGGAGCTTCCCTTATTACAAGACCTGAAAGGGTGCGTATTGTACAAGATAAAAGAAAACTCCTACACATACTATTCAATAAAATGCTCAAGAATTTCGACTGCTACATTCATAGAGGTCCTGGAATCGAGGGATACCTGGATCAGAAAAAAAGCCCCCCCCCCAACTGTCGGAATGCCCGCCATCTAGAGCTTTCGGACACAGCGCAAGCTGATTTACAACCGCACAAGTGATACACACCATATCGAGTTATTCCATACTCAGTCGACTAAGTATGAAGATATTAATCTTTTCGAGGTAGTGGTTTCATTAGAAAGCACTCCTCCCAAGCATGGGTCTGTCGTCAGCGCTATGATCGAAATCACAATTGACCCTGGCGTTGAGCATCCTCACTCCTACCTTTGGCTCCCAGCAGTTGGTCCTTTTGACTCTTGGAGTCAAGCATTTCGCGTTCGGATACGTATCATGCTCCAAGATAGAGAGATTTGGAAAACCAAGTATCTCAGCTCTGCTGGTCTTTTCCCCGTTGTATCGACGTACAGGTCGCTGAAAGGTGAAGACTTGGGCGATGAAGCCAAACACATCGAGACTTCCTGGCTCGGTTGCATGAGAGAACCCTTGTAACACTTTTAAACTGGCGATGGAAGCCGGAGAACAATCCCGTCAGGGATAACCTCATCCAAGTCATTTGGGCGCCTTACAGCATCACGCTCTTTACCATGGACTTCGACTTTCACAATCAGCATCTAGTTATTGATGAACCTCAGCCAGTGGAAATGCAATGCCCTCGGCTTCTGACCCTTGAAGAGCCTTCATTAGAAATAAAACACAGATTCCCTGCAGCAAGTTTCATTGAGAGTTCGACGAACCGGTACTCGGCAAGTCGTTTGACGAAGTGTGATCTTTGTTTGGTAGCCATTTGCTCCCTATGTGACGAGGAAAGGGTACTGATGCACTTCCAGACTAGATGCGGATTTCCTTTGTAACTAGGACAATGTGCATTAAGAGGAGGCAAAGCAAGTCAATTTCCACCGGGACTTACCTCCAATGCCCAACTTCAGAGCAATTTGGCCGGCTTTGTAAATTCACAAAACGCTTCCGAGATATCCCAGAACTGAGTCGTCTTTCCTTTCGCTTTTCATCTGAGGACGATCCTATTCAAGATGTTGAATACCCTCCCAAGACGTGGGAGACGGAAGCAAAGTGATCAAAGACATCCTAAGCTTAGCTCTCTATTGTGGCCCAGGATAGTAACCGAAGCTCTTAAGCTCTCTGCCAAGGACAGCCCTCTCAGGATTCGATCAAAAACATTGATGGATGTGAGGGGGTTGATGCCTATTTCATGATTTTCACGCATTAACTGGTTTTTTTTTTTGGGCGAAGGTATATGTATGGCACTCCTAGTGAGTTGATAGTTTTATTTGTACACGACTCTAGAAAGGACTAGGCTGGAGACCCTACCAATCACTTGGAATTTTCGTTGTCGACTAGTAATGTTAGCAACCGCGTACCTGAAGTACTATTGCCCTCGATAGGGGTCCAAAAGAGAAGACAATGTTATACTGACCGTAGTCTACGAATTTGATATGGAAATGAAGATGAAGAACTTAGTTGAGATCCGGCTTATCCAAAGAACATTGGCGATTCAAGTTCCAACGCCAGCTTTTCTCAACCAACTCACCTTAGAGTGTACGGCTGTCAGCGTTCGTCCAGGCAACACCTTATGCATAGTCTTGGCAGTCTTTCCTTCTGCAATTCCAGATCTCAAAATCTCGAGCTCGCTATTTGCCCAGGCTCGAGACTTAGATACTCGATTAGCTGTCGGGGTAGTATTCGATGCTTTTCTTGCTTTTTTGCGAGCTTGAGCTCTCAACAGAGCGAAACGTTCCTTGAGCGACTGCGCAGTCGCTTGGGGGAAATGGTCCACTGCTAGCTTCTTCCAAGCCGTTTTGGCGATGCTTGAGGTTACTTGACTCTGCAAAAAGTCATCCTCTTCACGAGTCCACGAATGATTTCTCGCTTCTAGCTCCTTGGCTTGAGGCTGCCTTTCTCGCCTCTGACTCTTAGGAATGCTTTTGCTTACTTGCTGGTTGAGATAATCCGCGCAGTTTGAACACCTGGCATCCGCCATGAAACCTGTGAACGAGGAACCAGGCACGCGGGCTGCTGCACATGCAGGATTCCCATAAACATCAGCATTCCCCGCAGCTACCCACAACTCATGCTGTGTGCGTCTTTGCCCTCGGTCCCTAAATTGCAATGTGGAACTGGGGTTCCTTTCTTCGTTGTATTTCATGAAATGTCGATGGCAAGTTTGACATCGCCGCGGTCCCAGCGGATCTCCTGGTTCTGCAAGACGGCAGTGATCTCGTTCAGATGTGTCTGGCTTAAGTTCTCGGTTGCATACTATGCAAACAAATGTCTGTCTGCTAACGGCTTGCCCAACCATCCCTTGGTGTATTGACAGAGCTTTATTGAGACCGTCACCGTCAATATCTGGAATTTTCGCGCGATCTCTAATTCTGTCGTAAAGGTCATAGCAGGGCTTTGGATTGTACCGCCCCGGTAACTCTCTACCAGCAAATGTCCCAATCAGAGCCATGAAGATAGTTTCTAGCAAAGGAACATAGGGTTTGTAGCGAGGATCGCGATCGAAAGATGCCAGAATGCGCAAATTTGCCTCTGTTCCTTCCCGGCAAAGCTCTTGATGATGAAGCTGCTTCTTTTCAAGGCTTGTCTTTGTCTTGGCTGCGCTAACATGCCGATTCAATCGAACACCTCCACCCCGATAGTCAACTGAAGAACCTACATATTTGCCACGGCGCACGATGACGCCTGTTCTTCTCCGGATAAAGGGATCATCAGGGTGATCTTCGGTTTCCCAGCGGACTGTTCCATCAAAATAGACCATCCAACGTGTCTTCTCAAGCGCAGTAGGTTCGGGCAAACCCAATAAGTCATCACATTTTGGACTTACTTTCCCAAAAAGATCCTGGACTTGTGTAGGTACAGTGGGAAGCAAAAGATTTGTGATTGAAGAGGCGCTGCTAGTGTTAAATATGGTATAAAAAGCTGTCGACATAGCTCTGCGATCCCGGGGTAGTTGCTTGTAGCTGGGAAATGGAAGCTGGCGCGGATAGTCGATCAGCTCTGAGACGATGGCCAATATTCTTTCTTGGAAACGGGCAATATTTCGCGAAGTGCTGGGGGTGTAGGCAGAGAGAGCGAGCTGTTTTTCACAAGCCGTAACAAGCTCGAGGGCTCCCGACTCTCGAAAATAATCATCTTCCAAGTTGTCTGCTGTGCTCAGGTCTGCGTCGACGTTAAGCGACTCTTCCGTGATAGGTGATGTGACCGCACCAGATGCTGTAAATTTGGGTTGGACGTTCAAAATCTCCGAGTTGTGTCGGGGTAGGTTCTAACGCGCCTGGCCATAACTTTGAGATTCTGGAACTAAATCTCCGCTCGCTAGCACCCCAGTAAGGGAAGATGGTCGTGCTTTGGGCATTGCTGATAAGGGTTGTGTGAGCAAGTCGTTGCAAGAGTGCAGCTATGCTCTGTCTACCTATAAGTAAGTTGGGTAAGAATCTTTTTGGGATTCAAGGTGGCAATATATATTTCATAGCTACGTACAGTGGATAACAAATGAAGTAGGCCGTAAGCGTTCTGAAAATTCGGCGACTGTCAAAGAGATATTTATTCACTTAAAGATTTAACCAAACCTTCGCCTTCATTAGGCACTAAAGCATTAGCACATAAATCACGAGTGAATTAGTTAGTGAATACACACAAGTTAACACTTTGGTCACACCGTTGGCATTGGTTGTCAATAAACGTATCATTATTGATAGACCCGCCTGGACATCTAACAACTGTTTTTCTGTTAGGGCACACGATGCCATGAAACCATTGGCTGCTCTCGCTGTCAAATTTCTTTTACCCTCAAACATCATTCGACCGAAACGCAACTCGTTTGCAATGTTTGGCGTTCTCACCAGACCTGCGTTGTGCATTTATCGTCGCGAACTCTGAAGTCAAGTAAACATCATGACGATCGGAAATGATTAAAGAGTTGAGTTCACACTCGATCTTGAACTAAAACCAGAAAATTGCTTTTGGCTCAAGGCAAGGTAATGTGTTGGGTGATTCACACTGCACAAGGCAAAGCGTGAGGATAACTCAGAGCTTGTGCCATAGCACATGCCACTTAGTGGACTTTGCGAAAAGGCAACCACACTAACAATATAGATTCTCAACTTCTGTGTTATGGTATAGTTTGCTGGGTCATAATTATCTGGCGGAGACGGTTGTGGTGGAGGGTATATAACTCATAGTTGTTACTAATCTTTCTTCCTTTGGGACACATGTAAGCATCCTAATAAGCTTTACAATGAAATATCCTAAACTGATTATGCCCCATGTTTTCAGCCTGCGATGTCTACTAATTACATTTTTGGTTTTGGTTAGACAGGCATTGGGGCTGCCCGCTACCGAGTAATAGTGGTTGACGGCCCCGCCCGGACATCGTCCAGCAAAGAGTCATTTTCTGCTAGGGCATACACGATGAAGCCACTGACTTCAGGTTTTTTTCTTCGCCTCTTGCTGTAAAACTTCTTTGCACTCAAATATCCCCCAACTGAAATGCTGGTTTGTGATGTTTGGTGTTCTGACCAGGCCTGCATTATGCACTCATTGTCGCGAAACCTGACTTCAAGTGAACATCAAGATAACCGACAATAACAAAAGGAGTTGTTGAATTCTCCCTTGATCTTGAATTGTCAGTGGAGGAAGTTTGTCGCTCAAGACTAGGTAATCTATTGAGTGGTTTCCACTTCCCGAGGCAGAGTGTGAGTGCCCAGAGCTTATTCTACAGCATATTGGGCCACCACGTTGAATTTGCAAAAGAGGAACTTGATAATAACACAGGTTATCGAGTTTCATGTATTATTTGCATAGTTGAAGTTGGCCTGCAGTGTGTATCGCTGAAGTTAGGTTGTTATGTGGTGGGGGCGCAGGTAGGGTATATAAGCCATAGATGGCGAGACCCTCTCGCCAGCGGGCAACCGCTGGCATATGGTCTAGTGGGTCTCCCCTCAGCTTTGCTCTGCAGAGGTCGTCAGTTCGATTCCGTACTAATGCCTTCATAGTTGAAACGATACAGAGAAGATTAGCATGGCCCCTGCACTAAGGATGGTAAGTCTATATCGTATCAGCTGTCCGTCATCTTATACTAACCAGCCCCGTCAGACACGCTCAATCAAAGAGAAGCTACCAATTTTTTTTTTTTGTCTTTTTGTCTTTTTTACTATTTGTTATCTTTTGTTGTTATTGAGCTCTTGGTTTCGTATTGTGGTGTTATGTGATGAATATCCTTGGCTCCGGGTTTGGAGAACTCCATTTTTGGAACTGTATTCTATTGGTCGGATAAAAGTGGAACTCTGCTTACACGTGTGTTCATTTAAGCATAAGGTGCGCCAGCATTTGGAAGCTGCTCTGAAGCTCACGCTCACTGAGAATGTAGAAATACAATTGCGAACGACGCTATTCTCTTTACATAAATGCTTGAAACCCTCGTACTATGCCAATTATTCTTGCGCTCGTCTTGCTACTTGACCCATGACTGCGCACATATCCTTTCTTTGCCCAGGATGACATCAGGTCACCAGCATCAGATCTCGAGTTCGACTAGTATTCGGAGAATGAAGCTGACAACTTGCACACATGTCCTTCTAGAAAAATAGACGAGTGATGCGGCGCAGCGACGGAGTTGTGAAGCCATACACATTGTGTGGACGACAGATTCGGAAGCCAGCCATTCCAGTTCTAGAAGTCGAATAGCAACCGTTCTCGCCAATCTGCCTTACGGCTTTTTAGTCTATTTTTTATAGACCGCCACGAGGCTTCTATCTGTCTGTTTGGGCATTCAGCTGGGGAGCATGGTGCACACTGCGCCACTTATTTATCGTCCCGAGTCCTGTCCTAGTCCCGTAAGCATCGTCTCCGTATCCGAATGGGTCAGTCCTGTTTGGATGGGATTTCGTTTAGCATTCTGAGTAAGCATGCTTTTTAGCGTGGGTAGCTGAAGAGATGGCGTTGGAGGAGTGATCAAATGGCAGGGCGCAGGTGAAGTGTTTACTGGGAGGATGTTTTCGGGACCGAGGGATTGTCTTGAATGGACAGGAAATTGTTCAACGGTAGGGTTTTCAAGATGGAGTTGAAACGTACGACTGACTTGGCGCTTTGAAGGATTGTGGACAAGGGATCTGCACCAAAGTACTACCATTTCTGTTCCTATTCGATAACATGACATAAAAAATAGATAAACGAAAAATCGACAGGCTCCAAGATGGTCGATTCCCGCTGACAGGTCCCGCCGTCAGCACAGCCCGTGAAACTACTGGTATAAGCAACGCCTTCAGCGCTAGCCCAAGTACCACCCAGCCACGGTGCAGGGCTTGGGCATGTTGGTCTTCAAGAATAAACTGCATATAAGGGCTGGAAGAGATCCAGAAACATCTTCCAGCCCTATCACTCATCTACACAATCATCATGATTCCTTCAATCCTGTTAGCCCTCGCCGGGGTTAGTATCGCCGCCCTCGAGCCCAGACAGGTGATGCACCAGGCTCGAAACCAACCGTCTTTCATCTCATCGCGAGATCTTTCTGAAGCTGAGAGCGAGCCTTGCAAGTTTATAAGCCAAGCTTATGTGGAGGCTGAACCTGAGCCTGGGAAGCCTGTTGTTCTGGCTATTCCTCCCTCTGTTGGTGTTGCTTGTCTCAAGTCTGTTCCTCTGGATAAGAAGCGGGATCTCGAGCTGTTGGATTATCTTGAGCCTTTGATTGGGTTTCAGAGTACTCTTGAGATTCTTGCTGATCCACCAAAAGAGTATCTATTCCCAGGTGTGGATGTTCTTGGTGGCTTTGATACGATTCGGAGCAAGTTGGAGAACAACAAGTACAGGACTCAATATGAAGTCATGACAGATCTACGAAGCCTTGTAAGTTTTCCTAATCCGTTGTACAATTGTTTACTTACGATAGTAGTTTGCTGCTGCCAACGATGGCCACTTTGACTATCCTCCTGCTCTGCTCAACGCCTTCTACTACGTCCGACGAGGTGTCGAGTTCGAGTCCGTGTCTGCCAACGGTATTCGACTGCCATACATCTTCCATGTCATCGATACCAGCCGTGGTAACCAAGGTCTGCTTGACTATACACCCTCAGCTGTCAAGTCCATCGATGGAACCCCGATCGCTGAGTGGCTCGAGGAGGACGCTTCTTTCGCGACATCGAACAGCCAGGACCCTGATGCTCAGTACAACGGTCTCTTTTCATCTATTCCTCGTGGCGCTGTTGGATCATCCAGCAGCACTCTCATTACACAGTTCGAGATTCCTGATACGTATACCATCGAGTTCCACAATGGCAGCAAGCTGGAGATTGTCAACCAGCTTGTTGTCCCTGCTACTGTTGACCTTTCAGGTATTGAGTCTGGCGAGGATTTCCATTATTATGTCGAAATCACTCCCACAAACACCACCACTGAGGAACCTTCTACCAATGAGCGTCGTTCAACCCAGGAGACTGATGATGATCTTCCTGGCTACCCCAAGCCTCTCGTCAAACAATCCAGCAACGCTGTCTCTGCATACTTTCTCAACGGCGAAGACTATAAAGACACCGCTGTTCTCTCCATCTTGAGCTTCTTGCCTATCGGTATCGACATCAGCAACCCCCCTGCTGACTTTAGCATGACCAAGTTCATCCTCGAGGGACAAGCTGTCATCCTTCAGCTCATCAAGGCGGCAAAGGCTACTGGTCGCGATAAACTCATCATCGACATGTCTGCCAACGGTGGTGGCTCAGTCATTCTTGCACATTCCATCTATCGTCTCCTGTTTCCCGAAGGAGAGTTCACGGGCTGGGATCGATATCGCGCCAACCCTGCTCTTGAAGCAGCTGCCGAGGTTGACTATGATAACCTCGTCAAGTCCCTGATCACTAGATCTGAGTATTACCCCGTCGCTCCTGGTCACAAATACCTCGAGACAGGTAAGGAGTTTTATGGTCCTTATACCGTCAAGGGCCAGAACGTCACCGCAGCCTTCCAGACTGACAAGACTGTTCCCTGGGATGAGAGCATTCCTGCTTACATCAATGGCTTCGACCCCGAGAGGAAGCCTTTGGTCGCTGAAGCTCCCTGGAAGCCTGAGAATATCATCATCGTGACTGATGGTATCTGTGCCTCGGCCTGTGGCATCTTGACCGGCCTTCTCACCCGTAACCACGGTATTCGCACACTCGCACTTGGTGGTCGTCCTCTCAACCAAGCCATGCAAGCCATGGGCGGCGTCAAGGGAACTCTCCTCAACTTCAACGCCGACATCACCAGCGCAATCGCCAATGTCCGCGCCAACGCAAAGGCCGACAAGGAGACGGCCGCTATCCTCAGCGACGCATCGTCCTCATTCCCCAGTTCGCAGAACCCACCTCTTCTTCCCCTACCCGCAGGCGGTCTCGGCAAGGTCAACTCGCTGAACGGCTACACTGAGGATAACCTCGAGGGATACCCCGTGCATTTTCGGTATGAGGCAGCCAACTGTCGTCTGTTTTATACGCAGCGCATGTTGGCTTCGCCTATTGAGTCGTGGAGACGTGCTAGAGGTGTTGCGTGGAATAACGAGCCTTGCGTGTCGGGCTCAACGACGAATAGTGATGGTACTATCGGTGATAAGGCTCTCAAATATGATTCTCGTGTTCGCAGTCGCGCAAGTGGAATCAAGGGGCCGGGGGAGTTGAAGAAGTGACGATTCATTCATGGTAAACAAGGCGTTTGGATAGATGGTTACAATTTAGAATGCGATGGAGTTGTTTGTCTTTTACCTATAGATTATAATGGGCATACCAATACGAATGTAATTTTACGTTAGGTATATCGCGTGCTGTTCTGATCGTAACCTCTCCAAGGTGTAAGGGTAGTAGTACCTTACCTAGTTCACGATCCCGATCGATTTAGCATCCAATGCCATGACGTCAGACGACTCAAAGCAGGCACTGGCACGCGGCAACCACAACCACAACCACAAGCTAAGCTCTGTCCTACTTGCGTCCATTTCCTCGCCTTCTCTTCATTGCTCATCTTGACATAATATTTAATTCTCTTGCGACATTCTCTTTGCAACGACAATATCGTTACTCTGAGGCCGTCATGCCTCTTCTCCCCAGAGTCAACTCGGCCGCGGCCAACAGGTCCCAGTCCAAGAAGCAAAAGCTCAAAACGTTTATGCGACAATGGTTTCTTGTCAACTGGCTCGATCTACTCTCCATGGCTGTTGTTGGAGCTGTTTCTTTTGGTGTATGTTTCTTCCCTGTGTTCTTAATCGTTGCTAATTAAGCTGTTAGATCTACCATTCTCCTGTCATCATCACTCGAACGTTTCCCATCACGTTCGATGCGACCTCGGGAGACATTGTCTACCCACAGTGGGCGTATCCTGATCGCGGTTGGATTCTCCCTTCGTGGCTATCAGGTCTGATATCTATCGCTATCCCTATCATCACCTATATCGTCGCCCAATTCCGGATCAAATCGGCCTGGGATGCTAGCAACGCCATCATTGGAACGAATCGGTCCGTCATTCTGGCCTCTCTCTTTCAGGTCACCCTCAAACAACTTGTCGGTGGCTTCAGACCTTACTTTCTCGATGTTTGTATGCCAGATATTTCTCTTGCCAAATCACACAACAAGACTGGTCTGAACGGAGTTGGTTTCTACCAAATCATGTATACCACCGAAATCTGCACACAGCCCGATAAATCGAGGATCCAAAATGCCATCACTTCGTTCCCAAGCGGACATACGACAGCCGCTTTCGCCGGATTCGGCTTCCTCTTCCTATGGCTCAACGCCAAACTCAAGGTCTGGGCAGACCATAAGCCCGCTTTCTGGAAACTCTTCCTCACATTCCTCCCTCTCCTCGGAGCAGTCCTGATAGCTGGTTCACTCACGATCGACGCTGCGCACAACTGGTACGACATTCTAGGAGGCGGATTCATCGGTACGATCATGGCATTCGCATCATATCGATCCACCTACGCTAGTGTCTGGGACTGGCGCTTCAACCACCTCCCGCTTCAAGAGACGGAGGCTTTCCGGTATGGGTTCGACGGGGATCTGGACTATGCTGCACAGACTTTATCTATGGCTGCTGGCTGGGGAGGCAAGAAGGTTAGGTTGCCTGAAAGCGCGAGTGCCCCTGCTATCAGCTCCGAGTCTACGCTTCGAAGTGGCGCTGAGGAGATAGAGAACCTGGATGCGAATACTAGAAGGAAGCGAAGGGGACCGGTTGGAGACGAGGCTGTCTAATGAGGACGCTTGAGTTGACACAAGAATATTCATAGTGGGAGTTGGAGCTTAGTATAGATTTGTATATCGATTACAATGACAATGTCAAGTTTTGACGAGAACATACTTCTTCGACCTCGGCTGAGGATCCATCGATGCAAAACTGCTCTTGGTGATACCGAGGCCAAGAAGAGACAATCCCAACTATGTAAACTCCTTATACATATCGGGTTAAATGAAAAGATTGTGATCAAATGCTCCAGAGAACTATTACAAGACGTATGGATAAGAAGACTAACTAAGACCTAGGCTAAAATGGACAGAAAACAGCGCCCAGTAAGCGAACATGCAAGACCCTGAAAATTAATACCCAGATGCAGCAAGTCTGGCCTTCTCATCGTCCACAATCTTCTCCTCATCCTCTTCTTTCTTCACGACTTCATAGTCGGGAAGCTCTTCCTTTACATGACGAGAAGCATGCTTTCCTGGTTCCTCATGAGTATGCTGGAGCTGGGGCTCATCAGTGTACCCTGGCTCCTTTGAGACTGCTTGAGGCTCATCGGTATATCTCTCCTGCTTCCCAGACGACATCGTGTCTCCGGGAGTAGGATATTGACCAACTGCTTGCACAACGGTCCGGTCATAGTCAGTTCGACCTTCAAGAGCCTTGAGAACCTCAAACAGAGGCCTACCTGCCATAGGCCAGGCAACATCGCCGCATAAAATCTTCTCTGCGGTGATGTCACGCTCGTTGTAGAAGGTGGCATTGGCATCTCCACGAGCCACGACGATGGTGCCGTCAATCTGAACACCCATCCACAAGCCGCGGCTCTTCATATAGCTCCAGACAGGTCGAGCGGTCTTGCTAAGAGCAGCATCAACACTACCACCGGTCCCGATGGGTCCCAGAGCAACTGATCCCTCTGCACCGAATGAAAGGCGAGGCTTTGTGAATGCGGCGACTTGCTCCTGAGTGTTGAGAACACAAACGCAGTCGTAGACACCAAGACCAAAGACAAATCCTGCACCGAGGCTGCTTACAATGAAGCAAGACGGAGGAGACCAAGTACCATCTGGACGTCGGGCGATGACTATACCGGAGCCACCGGAGAGTGAGTTATGGCCGACACCGGCACGGATGACGTTGAAGATGGCTAGACCGGCGCTTCTTTGGAGGACGGAAGGGGGGATTTTGACCATCGACTTGCGTGTAAGCCCGGTAGGGTGGAGGGGGCCCTTTTCTGTGGGCGATGTAGATGGATTGAGGCCTGAGAGTGTAAGTTAGTCAATGGAATTTCAGAGCTCATGATTGAGGTGTACCCACTGGTGAAAGAATGAAGAATTCGAGCAGCCTTGCTGCACTCCCTGTCCACCGTAGAAGGCCACCAGCCCTCGGCACCAAACAAGTTGGCGGCCTTGTTCAATGGCGAACCAGCCTTGGAGCTGATCTTGTGAAACCGCTCGCCAGCTGTTGGCTTGGCTGTAGAAGAAGCATTTTGATCTTGAGGTTGAGGCGGTTGGTACTCCGTGCTATCAGGCTGGATGGTATAAGACGGAGGTTGTCCAGCTTGCTTGAGAGGATCAATGTCCTCGATGGACTTCCTGGATGTAGAGTAAAGGGTCATTATGAAGAAGATACGAGTTATGCAAATGTGATATGAGTGAAAGTAAGTTTATAAGAATAGGGGGTTACGTTGATTATATTGTTCTGATATACTCAACCAGGCGCCTTCCAAGCTTATATGTCCTTCCTCGCTGTATTATCACAACTCCGTCCATCTCGCATTCTCTTAAGCCTACGCAATCTCATCCCACTAAACCATGTATTGCTGTTGCCTCTTGGTGCAGCAAACGCGGCCGCCTAGCCAAGATGGATGTGTAGTGCGTGGACTGAGGCGCAGCATCGCCGCACGAGAAGCGAGACAAGAGCGTGATGATCTATGTGGAGACGGAGGTGAGAACTGAGACAAGTAGACGATAATATATCCAATTAAACCCCATTTTCATCAACAAGCATCATGTTTAGAAAGCTTTCTTGGCTCAGTTGGTTAGAGCGTTGGTCTCATATCTGTATAGAGTGACTTAGCTTCAAGCTAGGGTTATCCAAAGGTCGTGAGTTCGAACCTCACAGAGAGCATTCCTTTTTGTTGATGGTGTTGTGAAGTTCTGGGATCGATCACCAGATGCCCCACTGTTTAAGCATCACCGTGCGAGTCGCCTAGATGGTGGCTTACAAGGTGGGTCCATGTATCTTGGAACCAATAAAAAGCTTAGAAACTCAACTTGTACAGTCCGAGCATTCTATGATACTGTGTCGCCCATAACAATGGGCTTCCCTTTCGCTACACAATGGCTCATCATTGTTTTCAGTTCATGAGGGACGACCGATAATATAAACGTTTCTATTTATAAGGGGAGCGAGCGATGGTGTTTACTTTTTATTTAAGTAACATACACGTCGAACAAAGGGTTCTCAGAAGGCCTTTACTGAATATCTGATGCTCTTGCGCTCCGAGGTCTTTGAGAGTTTACATTCTTGTTAGTATTGTCACTTGCGAGCCTTCATCTAGGTATGCCCTCGAGAGCAAACGAAAATGGTCGCGGTAGATCACAGCTTTTATACTTGGAGAGTCTGCTAAAGTCCATGACCCTAAATACATGCCTCAGTCTCAGTTGTACCTTGATGCCAGAATCATGGAAAAAGAAAGGTCGTGGAGCATTTGTACCAATCCATGATCGCTCAATAAACGAAGTGCTTCCCTACATGCCACATTCTTGCCAGTTGATCCCAGTCTATAGATACGAGGGAATCTTATTTGGTGTGGTCTGAGACGTCTGGGACTGGCTAAGAAAAGCCTGGCATAGCAACGAACTCAGGTAGCTTTAGCAAGACGATTGGCCACTGACCTTGTCAAATGTTCCAATTAAGGAATTTCATGGCTATGCACTCAAATATGCCATGGCGAGCCGTCTCAGCATGGAAGTGTGAGTAACTAAATGGCGTATGCGATTGTGCCAGGATTGACTCCTGGATAGAACTCCTCGAACTAGAGCAGAATTCCGTGATGTCACTGCTTTGCACGCCAATTGATGAGTCTGTTAGAGACCAAATCTGCGCCATTGCGGCATATGCCGTTGAGAGTGAGACGATATGTCAAAGTGGTTCATATGACTTTCAATACTTGAGGTTTGATGACATTTGATGACATCTGGGGCCATTACTGGGAGCTCAGCGATAGATAATGCTATGATAAACCGAATAACAATTGCTGGAAATGTCAGGGCGTAACGAGCTGAAGCTCGGCATCACACTTGGCCCTTCTATGGGCCTCCAGGCAAGTGAAACCTACCAAAAAGATAATCCAAAAAGACACCAGTATATACAACACAAGGACGATCATTCTATGTAAAGGTTCCTCTGTCCGTTAGAACATTCGACGTAGTCTGTAGGGCACCGTCTGATATCACGACCCAGGGCCACAGAACCGCGTAGACATTGTTCTCAAGCAAAACCAACCAACCATCCCTGGTGTGCTTACAGAATGCCGATCAAGCGGTAAAGATTTGATAGAGCGCTACGGAAAGGAAATTTGCTAGCTGGCAGGATGTGATAGGCCCAACAACAGTGGTTGAGAAGTCAGGCTGCGTCGCACAAGCAGGGGTCGGGTGATATATCAATCCGGGAGCCCAGGCGAACCAGAAGCAAATACTCCGCAAGACATTCTGCAATTGTTTGCCTTGTTGAGGCCCTTTACCAGCCCCAAAGACGTAGGACCAACCGTTGATATGTTGTGCGAACGATTGTCCTTGGCCACTCCCCAGCCTCGACCTCACCATTTTTCTGATGGCATTGACGGGACGTTCCAAAGGCTCGATGAGTCCTTTCATTTTGCTCGCAAGATCAGAGCCTGGAGCGAAAGCCACCTCAAACAAGGCTCAGCAGTGGCTGGTTTTATCGATGTAAGGTCACAGACTCTGGAGGCAGACCTCGATGCCCTGCGATATGAACTACGCCAGATGGGCTCCAGCATCGCTGATGGCGTTCCCGCTTATATTGGCGAACTCTTGAAAAGAATAAAGAGATGTATCGCTGAACTTATAGAACTCGTGGACCTCTACGGCAAGAACAAAGAAAAGGGGCGCTCCGATGCCCTGGACGCTCTGTTTGCCTCCCAGTTCATTCTGGACGTTGACGAAAGAACTGGCTACCCTCGATCCCTACCGAATCAACAAGGACTCATGCAGATGGCCATCAGTATTGCCGATACCCTAGGGAAAACAGCACTAAATAGGGTATCTCTGGTTCCCCAAATGGAGGCCCTGCGATCGTTCGAGGAGCATCGGTATGTCATCACTTATTAGTTGGCAACACAGAGAGCTAACAGTAACAAGACCACATTTAGAGAAATGTCTATTCCAATTTGCTAAAATGCTCGAGCCGCGATACGTACACACCTATAGCAAGACCGAAGACGTGCCCTACGAGCAAAAAGCCTTCGAGCCCATAGCCAAGGGCAGCTTTGGGGCAGTTGTTAGGGTAGAGCACAAGAAAACCTCTGAGGAACTTGCGATGAAAACGTTCTTCTGTAATGATCGGAGCAAGATCCTACAGGAGATTGGGGTTTTGGAAGTTTGCAATCACCCTAACATTGTCAAATTAGTGGAAGCATTCACTGTTGCCAACGACGACAGAAATGAAGAGGACGACGGCGTCGTTCGTCTCATACTGAGACCCTGGGCTCCCTACACCCTTGAAGACTTTTTGAAGTCAACGGACGGCAAACGAAAAAGCCGATGTACATGGTTCAGCCCAGGCTCACCACAATCAGACCTCTGCATCTATCGTATCATGAAAGAATTAGCACAAGCTGTGGCCTACATGCATGCTCGGTCAATCAAGCACAAGGACGTCAAGCCCGACAACATCTTACTCCACGAGCCCAATTCCCCAGACACTCGTCCTCTTTTGACTGATGTTGGCGTGAGCAAAGTATTCATAAGGGGGGGATCAACCAATTTCGACGACTGTTCGTATATCTTTCTAGCTCCAGAGCAAGTCGCAAGATTGGAGAGCAATCTCCGTGCTGATATATGGCAACTTGGATGCTGCTTTGCGCTGATGCTCGGTGTGGCGAAGAGAGGGAGAGCTGGACGAGAAGAACTGTGGGATAGCTTTTGTCGGACAAAGGATCGAAGGTCGTGCCAGATTGCCTCGGAGCATGGGCACTTCATGAAAAGTCTCAAGGCCTTGTGTGATGGGAGCCTGTCTAAGTGCGAGGCGTTGAGCAACCAGTTGGCGTATGAGCTTGTATCAGGCATGTTGGACAAGAACCATGAAACAAGGCTGGAGATTCATCAAGTCTTGTCACGCCTTGACCAACTTGTTGCTCAGATGAGCACAGTCGCCGTGGAAGATGTTGAAATGAGCTATTTGTGAAGAACCGGAAGGCATTGTGAATGGTCATCAAGGCGTTTGGATACCGGAGGGGCAGTCTCTAATTTTCAACAGGCAGGGCACAGATTGTTTAGATTCGTTAATAGTAAGATATTGATTGTCAAAAGAGTATAATGTAGCATCGAACGACTAATTCTCAAGCTCATCGTCACAGTTGATAGTAGTTACAGAACGATGATATCGAACAAGCCAAATAAGTGTAATATCTGATTGGCCCGCCCGTACCTCACCATCCCCAGATCCAATTGCCGTGTGTAGTGGGTACGTACCCAGCACATCCCCCACGTCATCTCAAATGGAAGGGAAGCTGACCTCAACCTCCCTGAAGAGCATACCTACGGTATCAACTCCCATAATGACGATTGCACCACAAACACCATAAACCAACTTCAACCATCCACGCTCCTTTACAACCCCCTTCATCACAGCAATGGCTCCCGCCGCTACAAACTCTTACGGCGAGACTGCTCGCGACAACGCATCAGGCTTCATCGCCTACGCGCGGAGCTCCGTGGATCGTGTTGTTCCGCCTAATTCCCGACAGAAAGCGTACGACAATACTGCTTCTTTTGCTTCATCGCGACCTATTCTATTCGTACGTTCCCTCTCGCCGTCCACCAGCCGTCACTGACAAGACAGTCCTTTGTTGTATCACAACTTCTCCTCTCTTTCCTCCCTCTTCTAATCTTCCTCACATTCTCCCTCTCAACCATCTTATTCGCCCTTGGCGCTGCCCTCGTCTTTGCTCTTTTCTGGATCGGCGTTGCCCTTCTTGTTCTCGTACCAGCACTGCTCGTCACTTCATCCATTGCTGTTCTCGTCTGGGGCTGGGCCATTGGCAGCTTCATCATTGCACGATGGCTGTACAACCATTCGCCTGTCGGATTGCAGAACAATGAGGTTGTGAAGAAGGAGAACGGCAATTAGTTTTACGCCTACACCGTCTGCCAGCTTGGTATTAGAAACAACAACTGGGATCCTCATGAGATGTCTGCATTTTAGGATCCGTGCATGGGTTATGGAGGATATCGGGATGGACAATAAAGTATCGATTTGGTATGGAGTCTGTTTGTCTACTGAACAAGGCCCGATGGTACTGGAGTCGGGATACAGCCCGTTCACGAAAATTGCAGAAGTATCACGCTGTTAACATGTAACATTACACTGAACATCAAGCCCCCAGGGTATTGCCAACCTAAGCATGTATCCCTAGTACAAAACGTTCCGCTCAAAGTGGCTGTTAAACATCTATTCCTCATTAATAACCGAGACCCATCTATCTGTCCCAATCGCTCATGTACAAGTACTTTACAGATACAGACCCTCTGGCTCACCCTCCTGCTTTGTACGGAGTACTCTCTCACGCGCGGATCTGAAGTCCGCCATTTGCACCCGCATTCGTCGTTCTCGGAGAGCGAGCAGACCGGCTTCGGAGCATATGGCCTTGATGTCGGCACCTGAAAGGTCATCCTTTTGAGAAATGAATTCCTCAAGATCGACATCATCGTTGAGGTTCATCTTTGAAGTGTGGAGTGTAAAGATCTTGCGCTTGGTGTTCTGGTCGGGGTTCTCGAAGAGAATCTTTCGATCGATACGTCCAGGTCGGATCAGAGCGGGATCCAGGGTATCGATTTTGTTTGTGGCCATGATGACCTTGACATCTCCACGGTCGTCGAAACCATCCAACTGGTTGAGAAGCTCCAGCATAGTTCGCTGGACTTCGCGCTCACCACCTGATGTTGAATCGTATCGCTTCGTACCAATTGCATCGATTTCGTCGATAAAGACGATGGAAGGAGCGTTCTCACCAGCAACCTGGCAATGTTAGTGACAATCAAATACACCAAAGAGATTACATACCTGGAAAAGCTGTCGCACAAGTCGAGGACCGTCACCAAGATACTTCTGAATAAGCTCACTACCCACGATACGTAGGAAAGTGGCAGAGGTCTGGTTGGCGACGGCCTTGGCTAGCAATGTCTTTCCAGTACCGGGAGCACCGTAGAGAATGACACCCTTGGGAGGCTTGATACCCATCTCCTCGTACAGCTCCGGGTGGAGCAGTGGCAACTCTACTGATTCTCTGACTTCCTGAATTTGCTGCTCCAGACCACCAATATCGGCGTATGACTCGGTAGGAGCTTTGTCGAGCTTCATGACGCTGACGATAGGATCGGCATCATCTGTCAAGACGCCAACAATACTGACGCTCTTGTGGTGCAGAAGAACACTGGCGCCAGGTTCCAGCAAGTCCTTGTCGACGAAGCTCATGATGCTGACGTAGTACTCAGGACCAGTAGTACTGCTGACGATCGCATGATCATCGTCGATCAACTCCTCCAGAGTTCCAACACCCATGGGGCTTCCTCGCATGTCATCGACACGACCACGCTCGTCTGCTAATCGATCGACATCGGCGTCGGTGCCAGCGGATTGACCCTCCTTGGCTGCCTTGGCCTTGCGTAGACGTTCCTGATTCTCGACGTACTCCTCCTCGAGCAAGAGATGATCGTGGATTCGCTGCATTCGCAAAAGCCGGAGCTTGCATCGGCTGGTAGGGTAAACGGCGGGAAGCTTCTGAGCGGCGCTGGTGCCACCGGCCTTTCTCTTCTTACGACCAACTCGTGTGGTAGGCCGAGGCGGAGGTTCATACTTGGGCTTATCCTTCTATTGGGTTGTTAGAATGGGGACAAAGGTTCCGAGCAGGTTTCTTGCCTTCTTGTCCTTCTCATCGCGTCCCCCTTCTCCCATGCCGGATTGACCTTGACCCTAGATTATGTCAATAGCTGTTGAGCTGTAGTGTGACGAAAGTGTTTACCATTTTGTCAGGATCAGCTCTGGGAGCTATAGATTATGTGATGTTGTTCGTTTAGCGTTGCAGTGGTTTCAATGAGGTGAGTCGTGATGATGGATGTGATTTGATGTGGAGGAGCGAGGTCGAGGCTCCCGAGCTTAGTGATGATGAAAGCGACCGCCAGGCGCCAGGGAAACACGACAGCAGCTCCAGCCTAGTCACGTGCTACTAAGTCACGTGAAGCTTCAACACTGGCTTCATGCATCAAATACGGGCTAGAGTCGAGGGGAAAATATCATTTGAACTTGTAATAAGCTAGAATTATCACTATGAACTTGAATTATTTCTGTTCATGTCCCTTCGTCTGTTTGGGGTTGATGTCAGCAATTCACAGACATGCCGACATCGATGTTGACCAACACAATAGGAGGGCTACGACTGCTTTATCCAGTATGGCCCAATGCAGGAAACCAAGAGAATCATAAGTCGTGCAAAAGAAACTCCTCGACATAGTTTCAAAGTTCACAATGCAAAGGAAAAGCACTGGACCTGATGGGTTGACTGAAAGACATTTACAAGTCAACTTAAAGTTGGCCTTGTAGCCCTTAAAAGCGCTTACTGTTGATAAAAACCAGATTTTAATTTTCGGAAACGAGAAGAAGATAGCAGAAAGCATATGATATGACTGACTTCAGTCTATACTCCTACCAACCCTACGTACCTACCTATGCAATCATAGCTGTACAAAATTGAATAAGCTCTAAGTAAGGCGACTGAAAACAACTTTCCTGTCAACTAAGCACAGTCAGGTAAGGCGGACAATCCTCAGTTTGAGTTGAACAGGGGCATTTAATGAGTTGACCAATACCGCCTTGTTACGCCTCGGTCTGGGAAAGTCTTCTCACCGAATTACATTAAGGTGACCCTGTTAAACGCCAACTCTTCCTGTTGATGCACTCACACAAACTTGTATTGAATCGCTATCCAATTATTGTTAACAGACTTGATCCATGACAGTTATTCTATTTTTGAACCAGACACTGCAACCCAAGAGTAACGCCCCCGCAGGACACTAAGTTTTAGCGGTCTCCAGTGACGTCGGCCTCCTTCTCTTAAGCTAAGGTATGCACCCTCATGGAGCAAGAAAACATTGGCCCTTAATACAGGGTGTCAAAATAAACTCAACAAAGGGTATCCTAAACTTTTGCTTAATTTGCCTAAATATTTTTATTACTTAAGATCGAGGTCCTCAGTTTTCTTGCCCCCCACCCCCTAGGCCTCAGCCTGATGAAAATCCAGGACCCCTCCTTCTCTATCTAACATCACCAACCGAACAGCCTGCTTTAGCTGCACAAGACACGACCTGACCTGATCTGCAGAAGGCCTCCACTGTCTTACGGCCCAAAGTTATCTCTTTTCTCCTCACTCGGTCTCACTCTTCTCCTTTTTCAATCGTATTATTCAACATCCTTACTTAACCCTTGCATCACCGCTTCTTCCACGAGTATCGCCATCATGTCTCGGGACCGGCGTGTAGCCAAGGAGCTCAAGGACATTGAAGCCGATCATGATGACTCAGGCGTCAACGCGAGCCTTGTTAACAACGACTTGAAGCATCTCAAAGGAACATTCCCTGCGCCTCCCGATACCCCTTACGCTGGAGGAGTCTTCACAGTCGACATACAGATTCCGGATCAGTATCCATTCAAGGCGCCAGTGATAAGATTTGACACCAAGATCTGGCATCCGAATATCAGCAGTCAGACGGTAGGTCAACTTTCTTCAGGATAGCGGACGTGGAGCCCAAGAACAGTCGACTTGATGGGTTGGGGACAGTCAGCAACAGGCAGACGAGGGGAGGCAAGAAAACTTAGGATCTTGACCCTAAGCGACGGAAAATACTTAGGTGGTGTAGCCTAAGCTTAGGAGACTCTTTACTAAGTTGTTTTGCATCCTCTTCTAAAGTCTTGAGTTTTCTTGCTTCCCGGGGACGGACAACGACAAGAAAATGAATTACTAACTCAACTTTTTAGGGCGCCATCTGCCTTGACACCCTCAGCTCCAACTGGTCTCCCGTCCAGACCATCAAGACCGCACTTCTCTCCCTTCGAATGCTTCTCGAGTGCCCAAACCCCAAGGACCCGCAAGATGCCGAGGTTGCAAAGATGATGATAGAAGACCCCAAGCGCTTCGCTCTCATGGCCCATGAATGGGCTGTCAAATACGCCGGCGCTCCACGACAAGACGTTGATCTCACCAAATACCAAAACGACGTCGCTACAGCTCCGGTCAAAGACGATACTGCTCGGTACGTCAACAAGGAGACAGAGAGAATGTAGCTAACACGAGGTAGACTTGCCGGATACAACAGAAACCTTGTCGACCGTTTTGTGAACATGGGCTTCCCGCTGGAAGATGTTGTCGAGGCCTTCATTCATTTCGGCATAGATCGCAATGGAGGCCGAGATTATGAACTGGAAGAGGCTTACATGGGGGACGTCGTTGCCAGATTGCTACACGAAAACTAACGTGGACCAGGAAGGACCAAGAGAAGGAATAGCGACCTGAAACACAATTTCTTTAAGCATGGTATGGGAGTTTCTGTCGGTTTGTTTTCACAACTTAGCATAGACTGGGTACGGGGTACTTGAGCTGCACTTCATATGGTTCGTAGGTCAAGATAAATGGCACAAGATAGGGAGCAGCTAAATTCTGCGGTAATATGTAAAGCAACTCTTAACTTGTTTACGTTCTATGCCTCCCTAACCGAGGAGACAACCAGGTCATCACATGTGCATACTCCGGTGTGATCGAATATAGCTTGAAACACTTTTCGACATTAGATGGTTCATGGTGTAATGTGACATTGTTGGCGCATTGCGTGCTGAGGGTTATGGCACACTCGCCTGCGGGAAAGGAACACCAAAAGGCCTTTCCACAATGTAGCCTGCGCGCCAGCCAGACCATTCTTGCTCTATCAGGTACGTACGAAGAAATCATGCAGTATGATGCAAATAGCCCTCCATGAGCGAGTCCTCAGTCGGTGAACCGGACTCTACTAGCTCACTCCCCGACTCACACATCTTGTCTCCCAAGGGTAAACCAAATAGTAGACGTAACTTAGTTATAAAATTATAGCAGGTCGCGGCGGACGAACTCGTTGTAGAGAGCCTTGCCCAGACCAGCGGGAGAGCGCTCGACAATGACACCAGCGTCCTCGAGAGCCTTGATCTTGGTGTCGGCACCACCCTTACCACCAGAGACGATGGCACCGGCGTGACCCATTCGTCGACCGGGAGGAGCAGAGATACCAGCGATGAAGCTGACAACGGGCTTACCGCCGTTGACAGTGTTGGCCTGCTTGAGGAACTCGGCGGCGTCCTCCTCGGCAGATCCACCAATCTCACCAATCATGATGATACCGTCGGTGTCGGGGTCCTCAGTGAAGACCTTGAGGCAGTCGATGAAGTTGGTACCGGAGAAGGGGTCACCGCCAATTCCGACAACGAGAGACTGACCAAGGCCGGCCTGGGTGGTCTGGTTGACGGCCTCGTAGGTGAGGGTACCGGAACGAGAGACGATACCGATGCGGCCGCGCTTGTGGATGAAGCCAGGCATGATACCAATCTTGCACTGTTCGGGGGCAATGATACCGGGGCAGTTGGGTCCGACGAGACGAGTCTTGCTTTGGGTCTTGAGCATGTCGGTGATGCGAACCATGTCTAAGTGGGTCCCGCGTTAGAACCCTTTAAAACGTGCCATCGACGTTGCAAAAACCTACCGTGCTGGGGGATACCCTCAGTGATGCAGACAACTAGGGGGATCTCGGCCTCGAGGGCCTCCTCGATACCGGCGGCGGCCAGAGGAGGACTGAGAAAAATTGTTAGGGGCGTTTTCGATGGAGTGTGTAGTTGATTCAGACGTACGGAACGAAGAGACCAGTAGCAGTTGCACCAGTCTCCTTGACGGCTTCACCAACGTTCTTGAAGACAGGGAGGCCGAGGTGAGTCTGGCCAGCCTTCTTGGGGTTTGTTCCACCGACGACCTTGGTGCCTGTTTGTCGAGAGTCAGTTTTTGTCACATGTATCATCGTGATATCGATATAGCGAAGACAGTACCGTATTCGATAGCTTGTTGAGCGTGGAAACTACGTCATTCGTTAATTCTACATCGTCTCAAGACTCGAGAATTGCGCCAACTCACGTTCCCTGCTTTCCGGTGAAGCCCTGGTAGATGACCTTGGTGTCGGCGTTGATGCGCAGATTGTTGATGGTGTTTGCGTACTGCGACGAGGAATAGGCTCGACGGCCAACGTTTTGCAGCGCCGAGGCGCGAGTGGCTCTGGTGAAGGACTGCATGATGTCGGGGGGTGGAGGGGAGAGGGAGTGAAGAAAAAGAAACGTCGCTGTCGGTTGCAACGTCTAGAGGATTATCTTGAGGTTTTGGAATTGGAAGGGAAAAACCGTCGATACCAGGAGCTTTCGGGAGGTTCGTGGTTTGGTTCGTATCAAGATTATCCCGTGGCCGGGATTCAACGGCCTAAGCCCAAACGGGTCGACACACGCACTTTGCACACAAGGTCAGTTGGTACTGACCTTGCGCTACGGGTGGTCTCGGAGTCAGTATGCCGAGTGAGAGAGGGCGGGAGATAGATGATCCGGTATGAAGAGTCAAGGAGAGCCACTCACAAGAGCGCGTGGAGAATCTGCCGTGGTGAGCGTTTTGAGATACGGTTAATCGCGGGTTCTCGGTGAGGGTGAGACGACGGGAAGATGCGTCATTGGACATGATGGGGACCTAAGACCCTCTTTTGCTTCGGACTTGTATCTCCAATGTTTGCGACTCGTCGTGTGTGCGTTTAAAATCGCGGACATTGAGAACCTGATCCCGTGGGAATGAAGCACGTTACACTTGCAATTGTACAAAATGAGTGAATTCTATCTACTTGTGATCAACGAGTGACTACAGTCAGTGGCTATCTAACGCAATATCCAGATGGACATTATTCTCCCATTCCCAGTTTACACTCCTTCAATTGAGGTGTGAATACAACTCCGAGGAGGCATCTCGAGCAAAATCAGTTGATACCTCGGCCCCGGCAAAGATTATCGGCTGGCATAATACATCACCGGGCCATCCATTCCCTGTCGCTCATACTCATCCAGTTGAAGATACTGCATCGCGTGACATTCAGTTCATTGCGTGCATCTCCAAGGAAGAGCGACATTTCCAATCGAGTCGTCTTAGTAGACCCTCTTGACGTCCCAGCCGACAGCCATCACCCTGGCAGCAAGGAAACAGGCGAGTGCCAGCACATACGACAGCCCATCAAATACAATGAGAGCACTCCAGCCAGAACCACCCTTGTCGCCAGCCTCAAGAATGGCACCGGCAATGGGCAAGCTGCTGAGGGTTCCAAAGCTAGCTACCATGAAAGCTGTCGAGATGAATCGTCCATAGTCGCGAGGATCGCAGAGCTGACCTACGCAAACTGGTGTGAGTCCAAGGTTGCTACCGCTTGCAAAACCAAACACAACAGCGAACGCGATGATCATGGCCTGAGAGTCTCCAGCTGGCAACCACAGGGCAAAGGCCGATATGATGCAGAGACCGAGCGTCAGTAGAATGACATTAAACCGCCCGATCTTGTCGGCTAAAAGACCGGGGAGAAAACGACCGAGCAATGAACCCGCATTGAGGATCGAAATCAGGGTGTAAGAGCTGTTGGCATCGCCAGAGTGTCGTCCGGCATAAGACACGATGTACGTCAATGGCACGAAGAGTCCCCATTCCATAAAGAAGATTCCACATGCAGAAAACGTAAACTTCAGGTCTTTGAAGATGCTCAGGTCTGGCCAGACCGAAGACACCTTGTTGGATCGCGGGAGACGCGAGCGCATGAAGAGCGTGGCGGGAACGGTGAGTCCGAGGATAATGAAGCCCAGGATACGGGTCGTCCATACAAAGCCAACGCTGGGAAGAAGTTTCTGTAGAAAGATGGGAAATATGATTCCGCCAATTGATCCTGCAGTCATTGCAATTCCAGTTGCCAGGCCTCGCTTCCGGTCGAACCAATGGGCAATAGATGCATAACACGGTGCATTGAGAAGGGCGCCTCCAAGGCCACCCACAACCGAGTATGCAAGAAGAATCTGGTAGAATTCCTCGCAAACGCTGAGGATGAACAAACTTGCCGAGATGAGTGTACCTCCAGAGGCAACAATGAGCCGAGGGCCGTATTTGTCAAAAACAGGCCCGACTTGAATCCCGACAAGAAAGACGAGGAAGAGATAAAGACTGAAGATCCAGCCAATCTGCGAAGACGAGTAATCACGAAGCTGGTTCTCGGAAAAGTACGACTCAAAAACCGCAGAGGTGTTGATGAGGCCGTAGATCGAAAACATTCCACAAAAGGACCCAAAGACTACAAGCCAAGCTTGGAGTCCGCCCTCTGGAAATTCGAGGTTCGCTTCACTGTCGTCGGTGCTGGCTTCGCTGGGGTGTGCTACACCTCCGGTCTCGAGGCCCGCATCGTCCGGGTCCGGGGCCGGGACGGCATCTCCACGGGGGACATCGGGGTTAGTTTTGGGTATGACCTGCTTTTCGTGCTGGTTTTTTAGGCAGCTGTCCTCTGCATTGTTTTCGTCATATGTCATGTGTGTCAAAACACGGTAGATCACAAAAACGGGTACAGTTTCTCTAATGCCTCAGGGTGTGAAGAGTGTAGTAGACATGGGAAAGCTGCTATGAGTTGGTTTGAGATGGGTTGAGAGAGAAAGGTTGGTGGGGAGGAGGAGGAAGAATTTATAATCCCGGAAATAGTATCCGAATCGGTTAATAATTTGTATATCCAATAAATAATTGACAGTTGGGGTTGGGCGCTATTAACGAATTTCATGTTAGTGTTCGGTTCAAGGGCGCGGATGCGCAGGTCTTGGCATCACTTGTGAGTTCTACGACTCGACTGCCGGTGTCTGTTCTATGACGGACGAATGATTCACTCCCCATATTCCAGTGTTCTATCCAATTGGGCCCGAAACATGGAGTCTGTTACCAGTGATCAATTGAGATCCTCCGGTGGGACTCGGCCTCGTCTATTGGCAGTTATCCACATCGGATCCGGAGCCGCTCCGCATTCTTTTGCACTGGGGATTTCACTTAAACATATTTTCTTGCACTGCTATTCTTACTTTAGTAACAGCGGTGAATCCTGTGAGATTCCGATTCGCTTGGTTTGGGAGCCCATTCTTTGTGTCGTGATGCCACTGTGTGCTAATGACACTGGCATCTCTAAGTCGGCATCTCGTTCCGAGTACACTAACACCTACTCAAAGAGGAATCTGGATTATATTGAGAAGTATTTACGGAGGTTTTATCGAATGTCGATATACTCTACCAATTCTTACCTCTCCTCTGTTTCGCATGTGTTGCCAACACTCGTGATAACCGGCGATCATGCATCTATAAAGTATACTCCGGGGATATTAAAATTATTTGGATGGAGGTAGCCTGTGAATATCAGATATAAATCAAGAAGCCTATTAAGTATCTGTTTCTCTTTTCAACAAACCCAGGGATGATGGTATGCTGACTTTGTGATGATGCTGAGGGCTTCATACGTTGAACCAGTGCCCTCGAACTCAGCACAAGACTCTGGTAAATTGACAGTGAAGATGTATCGAGATTTAGTGCCAAGGCCATATCAAAGATCCGATACAGTATTCTATAGCCTTGCAGATAATAAATGTCGCGAGGGAAATGCTTGCTCGAGGTAGAAGGGTGACAGAGGGCAGAGCAAAACAACTTTCTGCCACCAACAGATTAAAATCGAATATAGGTACTGGATGCATCTGCGCCCTTCATTCATGTCTCATTCAATGAATTGTCTCTTGTCAAGAGGATTGACTGCTAGAGAGCCGGCAAAAGGAACATAGCAGCCTTACTGGATGAGTCCTCTACAGTCAACAATCACCGGCCATCACCATATGCCCATCTATTATCTATAAGTACTAAATTAAATCCAAGCGCCAGATTGATAATCGTATTGTTCTTAAAGCCCGTTACTCTTGCATGAAAAGACACTGCTCACTTGTCCGGCACGGAATTGATCTATAATGCCTTGCACACTAACGTATGTACCTAGCGTGAGATACAGAGCGCCAGTCAACATGATCACAACGTTCAACGCTACTGAAAGAATGTCAAGAATGGGATTTCGCTTCCTCCCGACCTTGCGATCTGCATTGCGCATGCGGAAGTAGGCCAAAGCCCAGAAGATGAAGCCGAACCAGCAGTTGAACAGCGACGACATGACTGATAGCACTGAGAATCTGTCAGCACTGATTGATAAGTCCGAGATTGGATGGACACTTACGCGAAGAGAAAAATGGAATGATCTCAGCGATAAAGAATGATGCGGCCCAACTGATCAGCAACACCAATCCCCACCAGAACCAGCCCTTGAATGTGTGCGATATGAGATGCTCGGAATCCTTAAACATTCTGAAGAAGACAAATCGGCCGGTAACGCTGGCATAAAGGCATCCTACAAAGATAATGGTTGGAACCATGAAAGAATATGAGACCTTCTTGTAGGTATCAGTGAGGACGCCGAATGCTGGCGTGACCATATACTGGTTGCCCGTGTAAACGTAGATGACAGACCCGACAACGCTGAATGTGACAATCTCAGCCATGGTACAAGCCCACAATGCCTTGGGAAAATCTCTGTTCTTTTGTCAGAATCACCACGGTCCCATCAGGTGACGTAGCAGCTTACCTCGGATCACGCATCTCAGCGATAAAGCTGGGAATTGTGGTCTGACCAATGAATGTATAACTCATGTTCATGAAGGCAGACATGCCAGTCACAAGTGTCGTGGTCTTTGGTGTCCAGATTGAGATAATGGGCTCGCCCATCTCAGGATAACCAGCTGGCTTGCCCTGGGCGCCTGCAAAAGCCGTTGCCAAGATGACCGAGATGAATGTAAAAAATGTCGAGGCAAAGCCAAGCTTTGACAACATGCTAAATGTGCGAGGGAGCGACCCGATCCAGCTGATCACCGTGACTACCGCAGCGAATGCAACGGTTCTGCAGCCTGATATGGAATCGGCCTCGGTCATTGTGTTGAGGTAGATCGCACCGACCAAGACATGCAGAGCCTGGATAAAGGTGTTGTTCAGGACAAACATGACCGCTGTCCACCACCACGCCCATTTCCTATTCCACCAGATCATCTGCCCAATGTCGCACACATCTCTAACCTCAGGATGTCGCAGACAGAACTCCCATAGCACAAGACTCGTGTACAGGACAAGCCCAGCAATGACAGCCGTCAAGATCAATCCAGGTACTAGACCCAGAAGACTATACGACCAGGGGAAGCTCATAATAGAGAGCACAATGTACTCGCTAAAGAGCAGCCCTGCAGTCTTTTGCCAAGAACATGTTCTGTATTGGATAGCATTTCCCGCTTCGGAAGCGACTTGCTTGTCGACGAGATCTTCGGCTGCGGTGCTGTCGCTTTCGGATACATGCGCCAAGTGCTCGGCGAGGGGTTCGATTCGCGGGCCAATTGTCACGTTGGGCCCTCCAAAGGCTGGTGCGAGCCAAGGCCGTCTGCTTGGCGTGCGGGAGGTTTGAAGTTCTGAGTCTTCTAGTGTAGATGTCTTGTCCATGATGATGATGTACGCGCTATCGCTGACCGTGATGTTCAATACACGCAGGAATTTGAAGAATGCTACAGTGGAGGTGCAGGATGGGAGAGAAGACAATGGCGAAAACAACACTCAACTTAAGAAACGGCTGGAGTAAAGTACCCGTCCATGGAAGAGAGGCAGCAACGGTAGTACCAGACCTTGGACACTAACACAAGTAAGGCCGATCTGCAGTGAGCGAACTCCCCGAACAGTGCATGATGAGGCGTCGGGTAAATCGTAACAGGGAATGTCCTTGGCGATCAACGATGCCACTTTTCAAACGGCATCTGTGCTGATTGGTCTTGGGGATGCGGAGATGCCCTCACCTCGGACACGGCGTCCCCAGCCAGGCTCGACACATAACAGTGTGCTCAACCGGTGTGGCAGAGCAATTGATAGAATGACTCCATCTACTCTGGAGCAGATGTCATTCTGTTCCATCTGTCGTCTTCTTCAGCTTTCAGACCAACTGAGCTTCAGCAGGCACGTCATCTCTAACATGACGATGTGGCGGTAGGTAGTATGGGGATACTTTTAAAAACGCGCAGATCGTATTATTTCCTGTAATCACGCAATGCACCAGTCGTCATGATTAAAAGTTCCTGCCACTCTTATTGCACAGACCGTAAATGGTGTGCAACCTAGTGGGTTTGGGTTTTAAGCTTACTGCCCATAATAATAAGCTTGTTTTCCAGCACTCAGCTTCTACTGGTCAATCAACGGAAATAGACCGGCGCCCCCGACACCCGATGTCTTAGGAACGGGAGCTATTACAGGACGACCGATTGGACTATATTTTTAACAAGGCTCTATCAACGATTTTAATCCAGGCATTCATGACAAGAGTTATGTAGGAGAGTAGTAGCTCTTGTAAATTATCGAGGCGCTACAAGTCGTAGCAAGAAAATACCATTCAAGAGAGCCTGTCACAAGATGTTTTCAGGCCAATGACCCAATGCACTTTTTAAATAAACATAATCCCTCATATCTAGACTGAATTATGAACGTGATTGCTAGGACACGGCTATTGCATACGTTGGTTTGGCACTCCGAGATACAAGTCTACATTCTTGTTGAAAAGAAAATACATGGACGCTGCCAGCCTTGTTCAAGCAATTTCCGGTGACGGCATCGATCTTGGTCGATATAGTTAGGAGTGAGAGTAGTCGCATGCCGAGTTATCTTTTATCATTACACATCACTCGTTTGATTTAGAGAATCTGATCGTATTCTAACGCCTTGGCTTGTTATATGTTGTTAATCTACTCAGTTACCAATCATCCGCTGCGGCCTGTCTACTCATCCTTAACGTCCGAAATCTTGAACCCTCCAGGCACCAGTTTCTGGAAAACCTGCTGAGGATCATACTTGGCTGCCGCATCCTTCATCTTCTTAATATTCTCAGAACCATAACTACCAAGAGGATCCTGACTCTTATCCGCGTAATTCAAATAAGTCCACTCAAGATTTCCTCCCTCAATAGTAGCGGCATATTCCTTCACGTCCTTGATCCAAGCCTGAACCTTTGGCCGTACAAAAGCTTCCTGCTCAGGAGTCTGTGCCATGACGACAGCGAGAAATAGAATGCCGTTGGTCTTATGACGGTCCATACCCAAGATGTTGCCGCCTGCTTCAATGCCGCGTTGACCGAAGAGTGTAGGGAGAGGCTGGAAGAGGCATTGAGTGATGAAGTTGCCATCGGGGATGAATATCTTGAGTTCTTCGACAAGTTTGTCGTGGAGTTCTGATGCTTTGGTGATGATTCGGGTATCGTTCTTGAAGCAGCATGTGAACCAGGTGTCACTGGGAGGTTAGCTTGAAAAGTGACGAGACATATAGGAGTTGACTCACTAGAAATTGGTGGGGATGTTGTACTCGAAGGCCATTTCAGTAAGAGTAGTGTTCTTGACAGTATTCAGGATCTCGGGAAGAGCTAGCCACTTCTCATACGCCGGAGGCTTCTCGATGCCCTCCATATTGGCGTACAGAGTAGCGACAACGATATCCTTGAAATCAGGCATATGGGTGAAAATAGCGACCAGGTTACTGTGAATATCGTTGGGAACGTTGTCCGTGAAAGCAGAGAGAGCCTCAATGGCACCAGGGATAACCTGCTTGGGGAAGAAGGTCATACCGCCCCAGACCTTATCAGAATTGATGGCCTTCATGGTGAAGTTTGTGACGATACCAAAGTTATTTGATCCACCTTTGAGTACGTGGTACAAGTCGGCGTTGTCCTTCTCATCCGCCGTGATGATATCGCCATTAGCGAGAACGACTTGGTATGACACAACATTGTCACATCCAAAGCCTTGTCTAGCTGTGAAGAAAGCATTGCCGCCTCCAAGAAGAAGACCTGCAACACCAACATTACCCTCACGGCCACCAGCAACAGCACGGCCATGCTTGCTCAGCTCAGCGTAAACCTCTCGCCATCTACAACCAGGTCCAATATCAGCTGTCTCAGTAGCAGCATCAAAAGACACATGGTTAAGATGAACAAGATCAATAGTAACACCGCCCTCAATGTTGTTCGACCCAGCCCAGTTTGTATGCCCACCACTGCGAACGGCAAACTTCTGGCCAGCAGAAACGAGAGCCTTCACAACGGAGGCGACTTCTTCAGGGGTGCGAGGCTGGACGATACAAGCGGGTTTGATCTTGGCGCTGTTGGACCAGTATGACTCTTGGCGAGCTGAGAACTCGGCATCCGTAGGTGTGAGGATACGAGCCTCGAGACCAGCTGCAATTAGGCTTTCAGCCTGAGGGATCGACGGGTGAGGAGTAAGGGTAGTCATGATTGGATGCTTGTGGGTAAAGAAGAAACGAGAGGAAATTTAATTTCTGACGATTCTGAGGGACACATTTTCAAGGCTGTCTATGTATGTGACTGAAGCTGATAGACTGTCGGAGTCCTATCGTTCTCCATGGGGAATAGACAGATATCCATGGTCCTGGTATCTGGCCCTGTTTCGTAAATCAATTACTCCTTTTGTGTGAGAAACGTTGCATTCCCCTGAAACTTGCATCACTCTTGTTGGGATTATTTGATGGGGCTAACAGAGGAAAAAAGCAAGGGTCCTGCAATAGTCTTCTCCTGTGCGAAAACATAGAGTTTCGGTAAGGCATCTCGCTACCATGCTATTGGAAGACAACTTTTATAGCGTCCGGAACTAGAGAACCAGTTTCATCTTACGAAATAGTCCCCTTTGGGCTTAATTACGAAAATTAGAAATTCTGAAGCTATCGAAGTTAGGCCTGAATATTCTGTTCGGAATTTGGGTAGACCCCGAAGCTAAGGTCTCGGTTCCGCAACTTGAATCCTTCGTTGAACTCAGCTTCGATAACCCTGCTCCCCAGGCAGATGGAGATATCCTTGTATAATTGAAGGAAAAGTGCTATGTAATATGTGGATACCTCTTCCGGGTTCCTCAAGTCTCTCATCTATCTGTTATCGAGCAGCCATATAATCGAACAACCAAAATTTAGCTATCAGACATATTTTCGTACCTACGAATGGTATTAACGGGCTATCCCTAGCGCACCCGCGGGTACTGAGAGCTCGGAATGCCTTTTAGTAACCGTCATAATTTAGGTAGCCATCGAACAGGGTATATGTGTCAACGTTTTCTGACTCAGAGTGACATTCACAGAAAGAGTTTGTCTGACTCAGAGTGACATTCACAGAAAAAGTTTGGACCATGTATGAAATACGCTGATCCCTTCTAACCGATGTCCAAGGTTTTGATCCTTACAATCATTTCTTTTCTTTCTCCTCGGGAGTGGGCCGTATATCCGATATAGGATGTAGTAATATGTATGCATGCAGGCAATTCATGGTTAATTGAATGAACTCAGAGGCTGTATATTTCTACGAATCTAATATTTTTCGTTCTTCGTTTCTGCATGTGATTCCGCACTGAGACTTTCTTGCTGCTCTGCACTTGTTGGTTGGTTTATCTTGCAATGGCTGCTGTTGTTAATGGCGTTCCTGTCGCTATACCACCACCAGAGGGTTATGTAGTCGATTTCGATAACCCGAAACGGAACAGTGTTACTGAAGCATACTGGCTTTATGGCGTTGGGAATTTCTTGACTATCTTGTTCATTGCACAGAGAGTATATGTAAGATGTTTTATACATAAGACAATACGGATAGAGGATGGTAAGTCCCTTTGACCCCCTTACTGTCTACGCCGTGGCTAATATTCTCGAAGCATGTTTAGGGGTAGCATATGTGAGCAACATGATCCGACACGTCGACAAAGCTGACAGATCCAGGTGTTTTCTGTAGTACTTCAGACCCTGATACTAAGTCAGTATCCAATACACCCTCACATCTACTAGACTAACGTGCTCGAGCGTCTAGGGGACTTTATCCGCGGCATAATGGGCACCCACGGATGGGAGATGCCAATAACCAAGTTCGCCCTCTTCGCACGAGCCCTCTACCTCCTACCAATCCTCTACAACCCCGTCCAATGCGGCGCAAAGATGTCTTTGCTTCTAGTCTACCGCCGGCTTGCGCCACAAAGGTGGTTTCATTTCACAATCTGGGCTACGTCGTTTGTGGTGATTGGCTCCTCGATTGCGATCACGTTTACAACAATCTTCCCGTGCAAACCTGTGAGAGCGGGTTGGGACATCACAATCATCGATAAGAAGTGCATCGACCGACCAGCTGTCTACCAGGCTACGGCTATAATGGGCGCGATTACAGATGCCATGGTGCTTGCGGTGCCTATACCTATTGTCATACCATTACAGATTCCGAGAAGGCAAAAGATTGGGTTGATCTGCTTCTTTGGTGTTGGTGGAGTGTAAGCAAGTTTATACAGCCAACAAGAGCAAGCTAACAACAAGCAGGACTGTCTTCACATCAATCATGAGACTCATCGCGTTGATTCGGTCCATGGGCAACGCCGACCAATCTTGGGGTGGTGGCCCTGTTCTTCTTTGGATGTAAGTCACCTCCCCCCATCTAACGTCTCCTCTGACAAGTCCAGCTTTGCGGAAGCCAATCTCTCCATTATTTGCGCAACTCTCACAACAGTCAAGCCATTCATCAAACACATCTCGCCAAGGATTCTCGGTTCCTCATACGGAGCGTCAAAGGCAGGCATGTCAAACCCAAGCGCACCACCAACTGTTGGAGGAATCTCCACCGGTGGCATGCCGAGACATGACCACTATGAGCGATTCGATGATGGACCAATGTACCCTTTGCAAACTGTCACCAAGGCAGAGGCATCAAAGGTTCACGAGAATAAGAATGGAGGATCACGCTCGGTAACACGGCCTATGTCAGGGGATAGTCAGGGAGATTCGGATTCCGAAAAGGCAATTCTGCAGACGCGTACTACAACAGTGACCTATACTTGAAGAAAGTTGCTTTGGTGCATCAGGAGCATAAGATATGTGATAGACTTCATGGCATAGATAAAATAGTTTTCGGTCAAAGTGGCATTTGTTTGAGTTTCTCAACTCTCATCTCGTCCATAAGCTGGTGAAAGCTGATCGTCGACAACTCAAGCTCATACCCCTTCACGCACCAAGAGTCGATGACAGAGAGAATAAGCACGTACATTGGATAGTTATTCGTATACTTGCTGGTCCTACTTCAGGCCACATAAATCAGATAGAAAACGCCAGATTTGCGTAAAGAGTGGTGGAACAGTTTGATAGCCACCAGTAACAGCTCATTGAATTTTCAACTAGTAGCAGTTGATACAGGCCATATTTGTTTTGAGAGAGATTGTGTTTATATTTCTGCGGTTTGCCTTCAATTTGAGACGAGCAGATGCGTTTACTGGTAATATTGTGTGGCTGAATTCTACCAAGCAGCTCTGTTTCCTTCCAGGAGGTGACTACAAATATGCCAATTTGATAACAATCAAACGTGAAGTGGCTAACCAAGGAGATGTATTTTGCGTCAGACAAGTTACGCACGTGATTTTGTCTGTGGTTTGTTGCGTTACACAAACTGGCATGCACTGCGCTGCACGGTAGAGCAAGCATCCATTACAAACACTGCTTCACTCAACACATAAATAGTCCCCAGAATCCGGGTAGAGAGGGGGATTCTCTCTTCTTAGATCATCAATTTCCTCCTGAGCCAAGGTGTTAATCCCGATGAGAAGGACAACCAAGGTCGCACCCCTATCTCATATGCTTCAGAGAAAAGAATGGCTCTTTTCGCTCCCCCAGCCGAGACAGGAAAGAGAGATGTCGTTCGAGCCCTTCTTCGCCTGGACGCCGTGGACCCTGACTCGAAGGACCTCGAGGGCAACAGTCCTTTCTACTATGCCGTCGTCTCTGGTAACGACGCGACGGCTAAGATCTTGGCCGACAGCGGACGGGTTGACCGTAACGTCGAAGGAAAGGCAAAGAAAGATCGAACCGCCTATGGCAAGAAACGCCCTCAGTTCTTTATGGAGGAGGTTTGAGGGGAATCGCTTAGCATGGGGGAATGGATTGCGTAGAGCAAGTTGGAGAGCTATTACTTGTTGTACTCACAGAGTCTAATTGTGTGGGGTCGGTGAAAGGAACACGGTCACTGCTGGACAACGTAGCCCATTTCAGATCTTGTACATGCAGTTTTTAGTTGCTGCCATTCGTGGTAATCAAGTCGTCAGCTGTGACCTTGCTCGCCAGAATACTCCTATTGCAAGCCTGTTAAGAACCATATTCTACTCTGTAAAGCAATCCAAGAGTCGATCATCTCAGCAAGAGCCACAGGAACTTGTTGTCAAGCTTCCAACTTTCATTCCCCAGATGGCGGCTTGATTTCTGTCCCAACAGGAAGAGGCTCGCCCAAATCAATCATATCATCCTTCCAACTCAGCGGCTGAATAAATGTCTTCCTCGATGGACCACAGCGATCATCCGCGTTAAGGTTAGCATGAAAGACATTCCAATCCTCTGTACCATCAGGGCTCTTAAAGAATGCGTTATGGGCAGGTCCATAGAGTCCATTCTTCGACTCGAAAATAGGATCAGGCAACTTGGTCCAAGAGGCAGGGCTCAGCGGATCAGAGCCTTTTGTGAATTTCATTGCGCCGAGTTTGTAAGCAGGTGTGTTACAGGAGTCTGCGGCGTAGACTACATAAGTTGTTCCGGCTGGCGAGATGATCCCATAAGGTCCTTCGAGAACGGGCGAATCGGACTTTTCCCACTCGAACTCTGGGTGTGCAATCATTGTGGCGTTGCCGCATGTTGTTGGTGAAAGGAGCTTGGCGATCCATAGGGAGGCACCATCAGGGCTCTTTGGTCCTTCAACTGAAGAGAACTGAACGGCTATCAGTACAAGAAATTCGCAAAGATTGGTAGAAGCTTACGAGGAAATACTCGGTGCCTTCGATTTCAAAAATTGACTAAAGTCACAGTCAGTGATAACCCCTTTCCCGTATCATGGGCTCGCTTACCGCATCAAGCATCCCAGCATTGAAGTTAGGAGGAATAATTGCATCCAGCATCTCATAGCTCGTCGACAACGGATTCTCCTTACCGCCCTTGAGGACGTATACTCTCAATGTTGGCAGCATGACATCCCAATTGTCCCCGTCACATATACTTGCTGAGAAGTACACATACCAGGTATCACCGATTTTGTGCATCTCAGGAGCCCAGAAGTTGCATGCCCTGGTGGCATTGGACCTGTCGGACCAGATGAGTTGTGACTCAGCAGTCTTGAGGCCTTCGATAGTAGGGGCTTTAGTGATGCTGACGTTGGTCCAAGTTGTTGAAGTCAAGTAGTACCTGGGATTTGTTGAGCATGGACTAGTGAGCTATTGGTGAGCTGGGAGTCTCACATCCCATCTTGATAGACAATTTGAGGGTCACTTCCAGTTCGTATTGGGTTGGTGAACCCAAGGACAAAGCTTGAGCACAAGCCAAGGATCAAGGTGATTACAGACAAGTCAATCATTGTGAGTAAGAATCTTTCTTCCAGTAATCCAAGTAAGGGAGTAGCTTCATTCTACCGCTCTGATAGTTGGTTTTTACTGTCTCTTATACCCTATTACATCACCGATCATTTCCTAATAAGGAGCCGGCTCTTAGGATAAACCAACACATTATGGAGCTCCCGTATTTCGTGCAGCATATGATCTGATGACCATGCAAGCCGCCTATAATAACTTGCGTATAGTGCTCGCTATTTGCTCGGCTACCATAAGGTTACGTCGCTGAGAACGAAGCGCGGGGTATGTGAGGGGCAGTTATACAATTTAAGCTTGATCGTCATGCTTAAAGCTATGATCGACAAGTTGTTCACTTTACCCATGCGCTCCAATGGCCTGAGTCCGAACTGAAGTTTGGCTCCCGGTTCTGGCTATGCTGTTGTCACTCGATTGCTGGTCGAGATTTCAACAAAACATCAGACCTGTCCGGTATGGTGTAGTGGCTAACATTTCGCGCTCTCATCTTCAGTTGAGGGATTAGTACCGCGGAGCCCAGGGTTCGATTCCCTGTACCGGAGTTTCCTTTTAATCTTTTTTTTTCTTTTTTTTTTTTTTCTAAATTTGTTTGCTTAGAAACTGTCTTATAGTTAATCTCAGAGTCATCACTCTGCTCAGCGTGCTGTAAGACTTTTCCAGGATATAAATAGCTCCCTTAATAGTATATATATAGACTGTAGTAAAAAGACAATTAATAACTATTCCTGAGTTCCCTTCGTGTCTGTATTAAATAAACAAATACAAATATAACCAAGACATCAATAACTTAGAAGCCTTATTCCTCTTATACTATACATAAATCCTCCATGGTATAATATATATTCTGTAAGTAACATCAAGAACGCTTTCAGTATGCCTCTCATAATATCAAAAACATTCACAATCATTATCTGCTGGTGTCGACTACATAACGGCCGGAAACGTTGCCTGCAATCATCAAATCATAGACCTCCTGGAGTTCTGACAACCCGACAATCCTACGTTTCATGTTAGTCATGTCCATGGTTACACATAGTGGATGTACTCACTTGAATGGTGCCTTGATGAGGCCTTGTCTGTAAAACTCGATAGCTTCAGCTGTATCCTGGCGGTTGCCCACGTAGCTGCCCTTAATATTAATTTCACTACCGTATCCTGTTAGCGTATATCTTGCAAAGAAGGTTTATTTTACTTACCGGACGACAGTATCAAACACAGGAGCCTTGATGAAAGCATTGGCTGGTAAACCAACACAGACAATTGTGCCTTTGCTCTTGACATACTGACTAGCTTGCTGGAATGGCTTCTCACTGGCTGCGAGAAGCAGAACAGCATCGGGGCCAAGGCCACCTGTGGCGTTCTTGATCTCACCAACAATATCCGTCGATGTCTTGAAGTCAACAAAGGCATCAGCACCAAGCTCAGTGCAGACCTTGCGCTTCTCATCTCCACCATCAAGGGCAGTTACTCGCAGACCCATAGCCTTGGCATATTGGATAGCGAAGGTACCAAGACCGCCTCCAGCGCCAGCAATAACGACGCTTTGTCCCGGTCGAACGCCAGAAGACTTGAGAGCCTTGTAGACTGTAAGTCCAGCGCACAGAATAGGTGCTACACCAGCGAGGTCACAGTCCTTAGGAATTCGTGCGACATGAGCAGCCTTTCCAACAGCGTATTGCTGGAACGAGCCATCAACTGTATAGCCCGACAGGGAGGCTTCTGAGCAAAGTGACTCGTTGGACTGTCGACACTGTTCGCAGCTCATGCAGGAGCCGTGAAGCCACTTGAGGCCAACGTGGTCACCGATTTCAACGTCCTTGACGAGCTCTCCTCGTGCTACTACAATACCAGCACCTTCGTGGCCCCCGACAAGGGGCATCTTCGATTCAAGTGGCCAGTCGCCATTGACGGCGTGGAGGTCTGTGTGGCAGACTCCACTATACTTGACATTGATTAGAACCTCATCGGAGCCTGGTGTTGGAACAGGGATCTTTTTATATTGGACAGCTGCTTTCGTCAGAATCTCTTATTAATCCCATAGCAGATTGCAGCTTACCTCCACCTCGTTCTTCCAAGACCTGTGCCCACTGCTCATTCGGAATGACAGGGCTAGCAGCAGTGGCGTAAGCGGCAGTCTTGCCGAGGCTACTGTTAGCACTGAAGCTTGTGGTGATGTTTCCGGCGCTAGCGCGACTGTTAGGGTTATGCCGGGCGCAGGATTGTCCCCCAGAAGTTGCGCAGTTTGCGCAGAGTGTTGGTTGGCTGGAAGAAAAGTTTCGGCGTGTTGTTTGAATCTGAGCTGTTGCTGAGCGTGCGAGGAGTGCTGTGTTTCGCGTGGCCAATCTTCCTGTTCGGAGGATGCCAGTTCGCATCACGTTGCTTGACGATAGCATTATAGTCTTGCTGCAGAGTAATAGTGAGTACTGCAATTGGGTATAATAGTATAATATGGTGTATTGCAATTGGGTGAGTCAAAGCTTGGATATATAGCAGCGGCATGCTTCAACTTATAAAAGAAGCGTCTGTCAGCCCATAATGATTATTCTGTGGTGCCACGGAGTATCAACCGGTTCTGGCTATTGCTTTTGATCAGATCATATTCGGTCAAACTCTAAATGGGCCCAAACTACCGGAGATGGTGTAAAGTCGCGGGCCTGTAAGTTACTGTGAGCCGCGCTACGAGATACCTTTATCCGCGGAGGTGCAGCAGAGCCAGGTGACCCCGTGGGGTCTTTCTACTGTGCCATGTGCTTTGCTCAATCCCCGCAGTGGAAACGAAACGTCTTACCATTCCGCAAAAGAGTGAGCCCATTCTCTTGATGTTGTAGTGATGGGTTCCAGTGCCATTGCTGAGCCGCCAGCAGACGCCGATATCCACCAATGGGTTTGAGGGGAGTAAGCATATCTGACCTCCGAGGGCCCTATGGAGAAGGTGACACAACCCCCAAAGACCCCAAAGAAAGGATGTGCTATGTCTGCTGTCCAACCCCAATTGCAGGCTAGAAACATCCCAAATTATCCGCGTTTGCTCTGTAAACAGCGAGAGACATCTGTATTCCTACGCGCGCCAATGGTAGAGACACAAAGCTGGTGATTTCTGCATGTCGAGGGGTAGCAATTGAAGGACGCAAAAAGCAATATATCTCAACAGTGACAGCTGCAGCGTGCAGAGCGAGAAGCGAGATAAATACAGTGCAGGATCGTGACCTGGAAATTGAGTTCCTTTTGATCCACTGCGGAGCCTTTCCCACGAGTGTCTCGTGCCTGGGCTACGAAATCCGCATTCGCAATCCGCAATTTGTATAGCACCAAGTACTGGAATTGTAACTCCGAGTTCTAGAACCCCACCAACATCAGGAGATTTGGACTTTTACGTCACGCGAGGCTGTGGCCGAATCGCGTTTTTTTTTTTTTTTTTTTTTTTTTTTTTTTTTTTTCTTTTCAATCAAGTCTCCGAGGTTCGGAAATGCATTACTCATGAGCTTTTGCCATTGGTATGCGGAGGGTAGTGGCCTTTAGTGGTAGGGAGAGATTGAGTTTGTGAAGTTCACAACTTCGGAAGCGATTCTCGTTTCAAGTTCTTAACCAAGATCATCTTATCTCGCGAATCTAAATTTTCCGTCGGCAAACAAGATCACGTACTCCGCTGGACCTCACGAGACGGCCTGACCGCTCACCCTACCGCAGTGACGCACCCGCGATATCATTCAAGTTTGGACCAAGAGATCTCGCAGATTCGAGCCTGGTAGTAGGTGCTATCTGTACATCCTTATATATTAAATGTATTTAGAAGCTTGAAGAGAACCTTGGTCGTCCACGGGATATTCCTAGAAGTTCTATGCACAGTTCTTCAGCCCAAACTACATCATCATTCGTCACTGACAAAAGCTTCCCGACTGCACAAGTCACGAATCAAAGAAGCCACGTTCAGAAAAGAAACCAAGGCAGCATAACTACTAACAATAGAACATCGTGAGCTATACGAGCTCTATGTATTCGCGTAAGTTTAAAAGATGATGTTTCAGCCTCTTGAGATAGGCAGCCCTACACTAAGTTCCTACATGACGACGCCTGTGCATAAGCTCACTATTTTCGATCGACTATCTAGAAGAAAACGATACTAGGCAGACAATGATCTCCTGCTAACGCTATGCCATCGCTCCAGAAGATGCCAGATCCATGTTTCGAGTGAGCGTGGCGCAGCGAATACGAGGACTCCCGTGATCTGACCAGTAATGCTCAATATCCCTGCCCGCCATTCGAGTACTGTGGTTGGCTTGATCAACGTTAAAAATAGCTGCCTTACTGAACTACACAGACTTCCATATGGATCCATCGTGGACGGTACCGTGAGCATCTGTCATTATTGAAGTTGTAGTATAATATGCCTGGGGGAATGTTTCATATTGTATCAGTATCTCCCTTGATTTATTCTACCGATCATGAACGACACAACTAGCATCACCACTGCCGCTGCCCGACTTGTTGGAATAGCAGATGAAGCAATCCGATTCTTCCAACAACTTGATAGCAATACCAATTCTGTCTCGAAACGCGTGCATCAGCTGGAGAGCTTATCAAGACTAGCCAGGGAGGTTGAGCTGAAACCTTCAGTTGACGACCACAATGATGACGAACAACTCAGTCTGACCAGACAGATCTTAGTTTACTGTCACAAGCTCCTCGGAAGAATTTTGTCACAGCTTGAATGGGTTGATAATGGTGGCAGACACACTTCTACTCAGCAAGGGCTGCTGGGGGTCTATGCTGAGCTCAACCATTGGAAAGTCAAGGGATTATTTGAAGAGCTACATAGAGAGCAGCTATGCCTCGTAGGCTTTCGAAACTCAAGGTAGGCACCCTTTCTATGACTAATGACCACTTGATCTAACTTTTGAAAGATTCAAGCCACTCTGTTGGACGTCAGAGTCTGATGGTCGTCCTTTAGAATATTCTCACACTTTCAAAGACCGCGAGCGAGAGTTCTTGAACCTTTTATTCACGACAGATCCTCGGGAAGACCGCGCAGCTCTTGAATCATCAAAAGGGCCAATAGTCAAAGGGACATGTACGTGGATTACTGAAACATCCACATACCGGTCATGGCTCTCAGGCTCCGGTGACTGCAGGGGCCTTCATATACAGGGAAGCGAAGGTCACGGCAAAACTATGTTGGCGATATACCTAACTGAGCAACTGGAGCAGCTCGCTGCGTGCATGTCAACCGAGTCAGTCTTATACTTCTTTTGCAACCATGGAAACATCAACGCCAACTCTGCCACGGCTGTCCTTCGTGGCCTGATCTGGCAGCTTTGCAGATTACGCCCTGAACTCTTGCACCATGGGTTCAACAAAACTGTATCGGTCGACGGAGGGCGAATTGCGTTGGCAACCAGCTCGGTTGAAACTCTTTGGCAGATATTCACCGCAATGATCCGGGATCCTGACGCAGGCACTCTTACATGTGTTATTGATGGGCTTGACGAATGTGATGAGTTGTCGATCAAAACACTGACGGAGAGGTTCTCAGAACTGCTTTCTTCGGCAAATCAAGGTCGTCGAAACTTTCGGATTCTTCTCACTAGCCGCCGCCCATGCCAGCAAGACAATATTTCTACTGAACTTTCAGTAATATGCCTGGACTCAGATTTGCACAAGCGCAACGTCCAAGATGTACAGCGTTTAATCGATTTTCATGTTTCGAATATCGCACATGAGCATGGCTGGTCTCAAGACTCCCAAGAACAGTTGAACAAGAGCATCACTATAAGGGCTGGCGGCTCGTTCCTCTGGGCGAATTTAGCTGTTTCTGGACTCAAGGGCCAAGACGAAGGTTCTGCAGCAAAGTATCTTGACGATCTTGCTGGAGACATTAACGCCATCTACGCAAGATCTGTCCTAGCTGTTCCACTAGAGTTCCGCCAAAAAGTACGGTCACTCTTGACTTGGGTAGCCCTGGCATATTGTCCACTGAGCCTTGAGGAACTAAGTACTCTTACCAGCGAAGAAATTTCAACCCCAGAGGCTGCCTTTTTGAACATGAGAGCTTGTTTGGGTTACTGCGGGACTCTTCTCACGACTAAGACCGAGATAAGGAGACTCGGCCCTGGATATGAAGTCATGAAAACCATTCAGTTCTCCCACCGATCAGCCAAAGATTACCTACTTCAATATTATGTTTTACGAACCGCGACCGATACCAATGCTGGACTTGACTTCTTTCAAATCATCCCGGATAACGGCCACGAGGTTCTCGCTTCTCGTTGTTTGGAAATTATAGAGAAAGGGCTTGCAGGAGAGACTGAGAGCGAGATTTCCGTTCAGTATACTCATGTTTTACCCTATGCCTCGAGGTTTTGGTTCAGACACCTTCGGGAATGTCCCGAAAAGCTTTACGATGAGACCTTGGCAAAAAGAGCGTTGACTCTCCTAACACGAAACCATGAAAATCGAAGACTCTGGTTTTCTTATCTCTCAAACGTGAGACACGGGCAAGGTATATCGACCATTCCCTCGACAGCATCCGAGCATAACGACACGATTGGGGGACTTGAAGAAATCAATGGCAGTGATGTTGTAATCTTTGAACACCCAAAGGATACCACTTCCGCAACTCAGTTCCAAGCCCTCCAATTGGCATGTCTGCTTGGTATTGCTGCTATAGTTAGAAAGATTCTTACTAGCACAAGCTTGTTCGCTGGTATTAGGCAAGCCAATCTTAGCTCGCTTTACATTTATACGCGAACAAGACCAAGGAGTGAGAATCGATTGATAAAGGTTCAAAGAGGTGGAATACTTCAACTAAGCACAGCGGAGGCCGTTGCAATGAAGCCTATTGAACTTGCGGTCCTCGGCGGACATCACAAAGTCGCTTCATTATTGCTCGACCACTATCCTCGACGAAACATATGGCGGAACTCATCATTTGCTTTGTCTACTGCTGTTAGTCGCTGTGATGAGAAAATGACTAAATTACTGGTAGATACTGGGGCTCAGAAGTTCAAAGCTTCTCAGCAGCTAGAAGGACCTATCTGCACTGCTGTGATCAACCAGAGGCTTGATGTGGTCAAGTTTCTTTGTTGCTGTGACGCCAAGATCTGGGCGCAGCCAAATTCCAAGTCAGATGAAGTAACACGGGCTTTACTGTGTCTTTTCAGTGATGCCGACTTAAGCTCACTCGATGAAACGGCCTTCATCCAGTACGCAAAATTTTTACTTTGCGGAGGTGCATCTCCAGATGGCTTCAACTTGAATAGGGAGAACCATGACTTAAGATCCAGGAAACGAGCTGTTCTTGAATATCTACACAGACATGGCATCACCCTGCAGAATTTGGGACCATATCCCAATAGAGAGACCCCTCTAATGGCACTCATCTCTTCAATAGGTATAAGCAGCTCAATGTCTGATCCAGTGGAGGCTGTTCAGTTCCTCTTGGACTCTGGGGCATATATCAATCAAACAGATCTGAAAGGTTGGAGTGCATTGCATCATGTCGCCAACCAAATTGCTCTGGGTAGAGTGAAAAGGAGTAACGAAGCTACAGATGATGCAGAAGAGTATCAACTTTACAAAGTCGCGAATCTTCTTATTACAGCTGGTATTGATCAAGAATTGGAAGACAGAGAGAAGCGCAGAGCCGCTGATATCCTGTGTGTGGTGGGAGCGCCGATCTGGAACAGAAATATCTCGGAGTATGAATCCCTCTTAAGAAGGGAGCCTCTGAGTCGAAAAGCACTTACATAGACAATTTGATACATAGTTTCTAATATATAATGCAGAATAGGCCTTGTTTGACCGAGACCATGAGTAGTGGAAGTCATCTTCGCTACCAACTACTGTTTCAAGAGCGATTTTATCATTTAATAATTGTAGAAACGCTATAGGAAACTTCCAGCAGAAGTATACTTGTGGTAAAGCTGGCTCTTGTTGATGTTTTCTTCACCCAATCCATAAGGAATCGTGACGTTCTTGACATCTGTCATCAGAGAAAGGGGTGAGTATCAAAATTGCTGGAAACGAAGAAGAGAAGCGATTGGGCCGGGAACAATCTCACCGAGTGGCGGCGAGAAGTGAAAATCGCTGACCATCAATCAATTGGGGCCGGGAACGATAGTTAAATCAGATAAAAGTTCAGTGGTTCTCTCTAGCGCTGATGCTATGCTTGCTTGTAATATCCACCCATCCAAGGACAGCTCACAACTTGAATGAAGCACGGATAATTATTGTTCTTATTAGAAACCCTCTGTCTAAGTGGTAAACTAGAGGAAATATTGCTCTTCGAAGTATAAAATTTATAGAATAAGGACGAACCCATTTTCCTTGACCCAACCTCGCTCAGATAGAACCAAACATGGGATGCACCAAGCCTTCCAATTCTGCGGTGCGGCATACGATACCCAATAACTTATCCAGCCCAAGTCGACGGCCGTACCTCAAGTTTCATTGGCATTAGTAGGCGTTTATCTGGGCTCTGTAATGGGGGGGATAGAGTTGGCATCATGATGGCGCAGAATTTAGTTTCCCGGCACGCAAACGCCGTTCATGCAAACGCATAGGTTCAGCCCCCCAACCAGACACAGGTCTAAGTATTGAACACAGTCGTCACTAGTACTGCACGAATACTCCTCGACTGCAGTGGTGGTCGTGGTGCTTGCGGCGTCGGTGGTGGTAGACTCTTCGGTGATGGCCGTGGTAGTGGTGGGAATATCGGTAGTGGTGGACTCTTCAATGATAGGAGTGGTGGTAGTGGGAATATTGGTTGTCTCAGTCTCAGTCTCTGTCTCTGTCTCAGTCTCTGTGGCGCTCTCGATAATAGTCGATGTAAGGCTGGTAGTACTGTCGATGACAGTCGTGGTTGAGGTAACCTCAGTAGTTGTATCGACTGAAGTTGTCGTTGTTGGGCGGCAGGGGCCTGCATTTACAACAGCAGCAAAGAGTGCCAGAGCTCGTAGAACGTTGGAAGACAGCATAATAACTAGTAAAAACGAATGACAGTCAAAACGACGGAAAAGAGTGAATGAGTGGGAATAACAAAGAGTCAACCAAGAAGCACAGCGGGAAAATTGGGTTATACACACATCAATCTACATTTATCCCTTTCCCCTGACCATGTGTAGTTGCTTTCACATCTAATCAAATCGTGCGTGTCACTAGTGAACACTATTGAATTGGCGTTGGGCCCTGGCGAATTTGCTTTGCGCTGGTAGGGCTGATCACCAACGCCACAAACTAACAGCTCAGCTGAGTATTGAGAGATTGGGCAAAAGGGCAAAAAGAACATGCTTTCTCCGGTACAGGGAATCGAACCCTGGGCTCCGCGGAACTGATCTCTCAGGTTATGAGAGCGCGAAATGTTAGCCACTACACCATACCGGACGTCTTAGAGTGGTTTCAGCTTTCTGTTGTTAGAGTGCGCTCGGTATTAGTGCTTAAGATTGCCGAGAAGAACTTGCTTCAGCGCCATAGGTCTATGAGTGTAGATGACAAACAACGACGGTCAGTTTTTAACTGCATGTTTCAAGGTTCAGCCTCAATTTACTCATTACTAAAAGGGAGTCCAAAGTCAATGCAAATCAAGGTTCAATTATGTTAACTTTATATCATATCCCAATGAGGTAGATCGTAGGGATACACTTTTTTGTCACTTCGCTCAGAGCAAATGACCAGATAAGCAGACAAATTACATTACTCTATATCTAATAACAAGCATTTTCAAAGACTACCTATCTATGGCTTCGGGAACAAGTCCTTGTACTGCAACAAAGCCTCCTGATAGGGAATCGGCTTCTTTCCCGTCAACTTCTCAACATTATCATTCGTCTCAGCCATGAACCCCCTCGCAACCATCTCTCCGCAGCACAAAAGATCGCCAATACACAACTTCATCGGCAACTGTGAAAAGTCACCAAAGAAGTCCGTAGGCAATCCATGGTCCAACCACCAGCTCTTTAACTCCTCATCGGGAAGATCGACAATTTCTCCCTTGTACCCTGTCTGCTCGCACATCCACTTGAAAACCTCCTCATTGGTGACAGCTTTGGGACCCGTGATCTCATAGACTTTGTTTGGCTCACCACGACCTAGGAGCAGAGCGGCGAGGACATTGCCGCAGTCTTCGCGGGCAACGTATGCGCCTGCTTTGCCGTGCGTGTTGACGAGCCAGCGATCACCACAGAATCCCCACGATGGTGCAAAGAGAGTCGGGATGTTATCCGCGTATAGGTAGTTACGTTGGATATTGTACTCCAAGCCAGAAGCATAGATGATCTTCTCGATAAAGTGGTGATCTCTGGGGAGGAAAGGAATATCCTCCTCATTCTCAGCCTCAATGCCAGCACCACAAAACGAAGTATAGCAGACTCTCTTGACACCACATGCCTTGGCAGCGTCAACGACAGTTTGAGCCTGACGACGTCGACCTTCGCCAAAGAGCCAAGTTGAGATAAGAGACACAGCTTCAGCCCCTTGGAAAGCTGCTTTGAGGCTTTCAATGTCGTCGTAGGTGGCAGTTACGACTTTTGCGCCTTTGTCGGTCCATGATTTGCGGAGATCAGAGGGAATTGCTTCGTCTCTGTATGTGGTGAAGACGAGCTCATCGCCGGGTTTGGCGATTTCTGTGGCGAAGCTTGCTGCGATGCGGCCGAGATTGCCGTCTGCGCCTGTGAGAACGTACTTGGGCATTGCGATAGATTGAATGGATTTTAATTATAAGTGGTACGGAACATTGGGCGCTGGGTCATTGAGCCAGAGGTCTTCCTTTTATAGGCATTCGTCATGTCATGTCATATCATTTCCAGTCACGCCATGTGCAACGGGAGATTTCCTATTACACCGGGAGATCGAATTCCAAAACAAGTCCTCTAATTCCGAGCTTGGCCGATCATGTAAGATCCGGGCCCAGCGCGGCGGTAGGGCTCCGCCACTAGTTAATGACATCAGGTCATGTCTAGAAGCGAGATCTCGTGTTTCTGTAGACCAAAGGATTTTCACCGTCCTCCTCTGCTATCACCAGATAAAACATGCAATTGCCGCACGTCTCCGATCTCCTCAACTCGTGCTATCTTTGGAATAGTAACACTAATTCTCGGTTATCCCACGCTTAAGTGATGTATCATGTTACGCAAACATGATGCCGAATGGACCTAGCGGGGCATCCAACATCAAACTCTCCGCGGGATAGACTCCGCTCCAGGTGGGATATGTCGATGACCAAGGAACTAGTCACGTTGTTGAGCTTGACGGACTATTCGATATGACACCCTAAGTTGCAACTGTTGGCCGATGGGTTGATAACCCTTCATCTTCACCGCCATGGCCGATGTCACGCAAAAGGTGGATGCTCGGGTTCTGCTGGCACCTTGATAGATCAGATCATGGAGTGACCGCTTCTCCCATCCCGTTGATCTTTGTATCAGCTCGCCTCCACTTCCTGATCAGACCAACTGTTCATCCTATCCAAATTTATTCAATTCTGCCCATCGAAACGAAACCTTGAGCAGCTAATCTAAATGATGTACATCCCCATCTCCTTCGAGTCCCTCTCATGATTCCAGCCCAGCGTCATATAATTCGTGATGAATCCAACCCTCTGATAAACATTGTCAAACTTCTGGACTTCTTCTGGCTGCTTGTTCAAAATTTCCTCATTTGCCTTGACCAACACCAACGCGGCATCATCATCCCATGCATTTTTCGTGCTCATTCTTGTTGAAAATCTGAGACAGAATAACTCATTGTCCTTTAGGTTTCGCAGCCTCCAAAGACTGTCCGGCCTATCAAATGGCTTTCTCGTATCATTCCCTGGCTTTTCTAACCAAACCATGTTTTCATCGATGGAAAAGGTTATGGGCATGACGCAGCCGGTGAGAAAGATGTACCCAGAGTCGACGGCTCCGAACTGGTTATGCCCGCTAAGAGGGCATGCCGTACGATCAAAATCGATTGTCACAAAGAACTTGTCAAACTCAAAGCTCTCTACTCCCCATGTTACACCACGGTGAACACTAAGCCAGCTCCAGCTCGGTGCGATGTACTCTGGTTCCTCACCAGAGTCTTTTTCATCTGGCATCCAGCGTAAGTCGTTGAGCAGATCCTTCTCCCAAAGACCTGCGAGGTATCGTCCTGTAAATTTATTGGACCACTCTGTAGCCAGTCCTGCAACAGCTGGGAGACCGTCGGTTCGCTTGGTGATATCTTTTTGGGAATACTGAACAATCAAATCTCGCCAGAGTTCGTGGTGTTCTATGAACTCTTTGATATCTCCTTGGAGGGGGGCCGCGAGATTGGTTGATGAGCCTCGATAGCTCTTCGTTCCAGCGATAAACTTATGCCCTGTCTTGATAATTCGACGAGCAGGTACCAGTGGGTCATCTTCATGTTTCTCCAGAGCACCGCATTCGCATTCCATTGAAGAAAGGCAATCAAAGATCATCTCACTCTTGGTATAGTGGAGAATTCGAGTTGCCAAAAGCCTCTCCTGGAAACACCAGGCTCTTGTCATCAGAGGGTAATCATAAACCTCAGCTACCGTGGTTCCAGCAATAGGATTCGAAGATCCCTTGGACCCATTGGGGTCTGTGTTCCAACCAAAAACTGCATGCTTTGCCACCTTTCTTCCGTAGATCTCAAACGGCTTTCCTTCTGGAAACCTTCCAGAAACTGTGACGAAAGGCTCTCTGTGAAATAGACAGCCACCAGACCTATCAGCGGATCCGGTGGCAGCCAAAACCAGTTCTGCGCCGTTGTAAATCGACGCCATTTTGGCTGCTTCAATTTCCCAATCTTGTTTATCATCTTGAACGATACAGAGTGAATCTATCCAAACATATCGAATGCCCAACTCTCTTGAAATAACCACAGCATCCTGGAATGTCTTGGCAAATCTATTGAACGGAATGTTTTGCTTCCACTGGTCAAGAGTTGCCTTTGTCGAGATCAAGTGCTGAGTCTTACCCCAACAATGAGACAATGCGATGTATGGTTCTGTGATCTGTTGTGTGGCGTCGTCGTGAACAAAGATATGGATTCCATCGTTGGTATCAGGTCCAATATCGATGACTCGCTTTGGGAGCTGTGGGTTTGATGAGGCCTCTCCTTCTGTACAGATTGTGTGGGTTTCTTTGCAGGCTTTGATCCAACCTTTTACCCTGTCGAATGATGACTTGGAAGTTGGATCCGGTTCGATATGGCTCGCATGTCCACCAATTTCAACAGGAAGACTCCAGTCAGGGCGTTCAAAGTTCATCGATGAGCCAATAGTGGGCCATGGGCATGGTTGTCCTATACGTGTGAGCTGCCCTTCTGGACAGTGAGATGCGTGTCTTACCAGGGAGGGTGTATATCTCGAAGCTCTCGAGAACGTCTCCATCTGTGCTTCCACCACCAGAAGAGAACATATCAAAATCATCAGGAGGACTTCCACGGATAAGCTTCATCCTTAGCACGTTCCCTTTACAGAAGACAATGTCCAACCATAGCTCAGGATCACTGGGATCCACTGATCCTTTGGTCAACTTCATCAAGATCTCTTGGAGAAGGAAGCAAGAAGGGCAACCCTTGGCTACTGTCCCAGGAACGTCGGGAAGATATACACTGATCTGCCATGAAGCATAATCGATACGACCTCGGCCTGCCCAAGCAGGAGCTTCATCTAGGTTACCAGCCTGAGCCGCTCTACCCGCGTTGATGGAGCCAGAATTCTCATGCATCGCTATACCAGCCAGAGGAACAGCAGTAGCAGTTGACCCTCCATAGAGGTTCCAGCATGTTCGACATAGTGTCGGATCCTTTCGGATATCATCTTCAGTGTCACCGGTTGGGTATGGTGTTTGACGAAGGGTGAGTGAGGCCATAGTAAGCTAACCCCGCAGTGAGGATCTATTCGTGAAGTAAATCGCGTATAAGTAATGAGCAAAATTTGGTCACAACAGCAGGTTAAATGCTGTTGTGAAATGATCTGACTACCAAGAGACTAAGTCTGAAACGAGTTTGAGAGCCATTCATTTTATCTGACCTGCCTGGGTCCCAAGGTCATGTGATACATCATATAGCCAATCTGACCGATGCAAGAGGGTCAGCAACATTGGTGGGCATGTTCTGCACGTTTATTTTCCAAGAAACCATGTTACAAATTGATGTGGCTTGTCTTATACACACCACTCAGCTTCAAGTTTCGATTCTCAGATTCATGAGTAGCATACATGATCCAAACTTAATAGTAAAGCACAGGGTGGCAGGGGTCTTTGTTCGAATGTATGAAATAGTCTATAGAGCAAGGAAAATTCTGAACTAGATATAGACCGAGCTTTGTAAAAGTGACATCTCATGATGGCAGTGTAGAAGAGAATACAGGGCAAGAAGAAGGAACCCAATATCAATAACAGAAATCAAACGTTGCAAGGGAAGTTGGTCATGTCATCCCGGCTATTACCGTACCACAGGTAGTAGTTCTCGATAATTTCATCCATAGAGCAGATTGGGATGTTGAAGACACCAGGAGCCTCTATACCACTACCAGCAAGGCTATTGAGGACCTCTCGGCTGGGCTCATCTCCAAGATCAAGCTTGAAGCCGTTCTTACCACCATTAGCAGCCTTTGAGTTGAGAGATCTGTAAAATCAGTAAGAAATAGCTTTTCAGGAATATATGAAGGAAGCTTACCCAATAATGACGTTGTCCAGAGAAATGTCCGTGAACTTCTTGTCCTTCAGAGACTGCCATCCAGGAGGAAGAGCAAAACCACCGCAGTCAGAATCACCAGACTTGCTATCGCAATTGGTGTTACGATCACGACCACCAAGAAGCCAATAAGACTTCCCATTGAAGCAAAATCGACCATCCTTCAGAGCACCATCATCAATCCAGTGCTGGAACATTGTCGTGAAAGTAGCCTCCTTGTTCCAACCAGGATCTTGGTCGCAAGCAACATCAGACTCTGCGATGAAAGGAATGATGACATCGGGGGAGTACTGCCATGCCATGGGGATCAAGAAGGCGTTGATGGCACGCTTGACTTGCTTGGAGTGATCGCCACGGTCGAGGAGCCAGTTGTCGCCGAACATGGATGCATCAGAAATCATGGCGCCGAGTTGATTGTAGCCGTCTTCGGAACCGCCGAAGAGCCACTTTTGGGTTGCGAGGACGCCGTCCTTCCAGCCTTCTGTGAGGCCTTGCATTTGAGCTGTGAGGCCGTTCTGGACACCGAGTTGGTCTTGACTACAATGATGTGTCAGTTGGGTATCGAAATGGGGCGGTGAAACATACGCTCTGCCATTTAGGATATCCTTGGTGAGTGCCAAAGAGTTCTTCACAAGATCATTGGTAGTATCCTTGAGCGTACCAGCATTAGTTCCATCGCTAAACTTGGGACCGATCACTGTTAAACATCAGTATCTTATCTGAACATTGCCAATTGATACACCTACGCTTGTTCCAAGCAGGGCCCATAACTATGCCCCAAGCCATCAAAGCGATATCAATGAGGATGGACGTAGCAAGCCCTCCCTCCTTGGGAGGAACCTTGCCAAACTCAGAAGCGATGGTGCCAATATCGTTATCACGAACGGCATCACCAACAGCGTTCCAAATGTTGGAGTGCATCTTGCCATTGTTAGCCACATGAAGGTGCCGAGATCTTGAAAGGGACTCACAGCAAAGATATTTTCGAACGAGTGAAGAATGAAGTAGCCAGCAGGAACACTGGTAGAGTGGCACTGAAGGTTAAGATCCTCACATCCACTGCCTTCATCACTGAACGTCTCGCAGAACATGTCTTGAGGACCATGGAAGAAGTTTGAGACCTGCAACTCTTAGTCACATATTTCTTCTCATTTCAGTGTAGACTCACATTATTTGAAAAGTGCTTCTGCTCACGTCCACCAGTAATATTCATCTTCCAACCCTCGATAACAGCACTCCAGGCATCACCAGCATCAACATTCTTCCAGCGATCTGGTCCATACAGAGTATGGTCCTTGACACCGTCGGCCTCACAGTTCACAGAGCGCCAGTCGTTCGTATCCTCAGCAGGGATGGGAGCTTCGAAGGGAACAGTAGCAGTGGGCTGTGAGACATCTTCAGCTTGCTTCACCTCTGGGACAGAATTGATCTCAGTAGCTGGTGCATCTTGACGCTTGAAGGCGTTGGGAGGAAGAACTGGGTCGATCACATTGTGCTTAGGGTGAATTGCATAACTGTTTGCTGGGTGGGCTGTACCAGTGGAAGAGAGAGAAAGGAGGACCGAAGCGGTCAAAAGAAGAGGTTGAGTCCAGGGTGCCATCTTGGAGTTGGCTGTTTCTTAGTTTGTTGTCTATCTTTACTCAATATCTCCTCCGTCATGGAGCTCTTGAAGTATTATATACTCTTCTCATCACCAGTTTCTCAACCCATAATATCAAAGGATCAGCACCTCAAATTCAAAAGTAAGCCCTAAATCAGTTCCATGCAACAGTTGGATTTACGGCTGAATCCTTCTGGGCTTCTTCAGCCTCACTCGGTGTTGGGATTCAGAATCATCTTGGTCCTGAATAATCCTTCTCGCTAACCTAGTGCCCGTCTCTTGGCGATTTTCACCAGTTAGACGCGCGGATCAATGCACGTAGTGGTAAGGGTCTGTTCTAACCTTGAGCATGGGCCCAGACTTTATTTATTAGTCCATGCTTCAAAAGGAATTCTGTTTGAATTGAGACAGAACTTGGGAGATCATTTGCATGGGAATCCCTACATGAGCGATGAAGGTAAGGCAGTCTTGAAGATCCTACTTTCAAGTACTGGTGTGCTGGCATGATCCATACACTCCCTTCGGGCTGGATAATGTGATCTTGGTTGAGCCCTTTTAGTAGAGAAGTCCAGTATCCCTTAGTTTTAATGCTGTGGCCGATAATACAAGTAACTCAGGAAGCCTGCGCTTCAAATCAACTCAATTCAACCGCGAGTAGCTTCGCCGTCCAATGTTTGATAGCTGAATGGCCACAGAGCTAAATTAAGATCACTCTTATCTTGAGCGTCTGGCATATTTAGTGTTTATGTATAATAAGAATCAGGAATAGTTGCAACCTTATATCACATGTTCCCTGGCGTAACTCTTCTTGGCCCCGAGATGAGAACAAGCAGCTAACATGCCGCTCCACCAGCAGAACTATCCCACAAGAGAAGATAGGTAATCACTATCTCTTGTTTCAGTGACCGAATAGAGCAGACCTGGTGCCTCTTTCAAGGTTTGGACCTCAATTTATTCAAGAATCGCAGACACGATGGTGAAGTATCCCAATCCTCTAATGCATGGTTAACTAATCACAAGTTCCTGGAAAGGCCTTTAATGGAATTAAACTCGGATGGTTTGTTTCAGATTCTTCGAAGGATCTAAGGCTGATATGAACGTGGCCCACGTGCTTTATCGAGTGGCCTTGGCTCTATGGACCCCACAGCTATTGTAGGGATATGGGTTTGAAGAGGAAAATCATCGAAAAGTACATGGCTGTTCTCTAGATCTCGGCTTACCTTTGTAATAGTCCAGACAGTTTGTACCTCAAGAGACAAGAAATATATCCCAAACAACGAAAAGACTAATATAAGTTCAGTATAAACTTAGAGGAGTTTTAGGCTAGGCATTTGGTTCTATTACTCCAATTTAGGATCAGAGGCTCACTTGCCCCCCAGAGCCTTATCAAGCACGAGTCACTTGTTCAAAATAGTTTCGTTGCATAAGGATAAGCTTGAAATAACAAATACCTACCAGTATTATGTTGTCCCCTAAGCCATGACCATCCTGAACCAGGGATGATCCAACACATCCTTTGCACTTATTCGTTCCTGGTAGACGAATATTCTACTCAACAGGTCGTGTAGCAAATAAGCCTCTAGCGCCGAAATCCTTGGTAATGGTCGAGTATTGCAATCAACGTCAGTATTCCCAGGTAGATAAGCAAACCATCCCACTCCCCCACCTTTAGGGAGATAGGTGCCGTTGATTTTGATTGCAGATGGCTTCCAAAGCCTGTCCTCGTAATGCTCCGGATGTGGCCTTTTGGAATTGTCATATATGCCGTTCAGGAAGCCTATGTCCTGGGGATCGTAATTGATGATGTCGGAAATGTCGCCGCCCATCCAGTCGTAGCTTCTGGGATAAGATCCATCTTCATCTCGTACAATAAATGGCCGCGCTGGTGTTGACATGTTCTCATTGGGTTGGGTTGTCTTGTCCCAAATATCGCTGCTCCAATGCTTCAGCGAACAGGCCTCATCAGAGAGGTCCCTTGGCCAGCCTGTAGTCTTATCTGACGTTGAACGGCCTTCTTCATCGTAATATGGCTCTTCCCAGGATACTGGCAGTTCTCCAAGGTACTTCACACACTCTGTAACAAGATGTGCTGGGCAATCGACATGATAGGGGAACAGTGAAATGCCGGACCGCATGTTCAGAATCGTGACACCCAATGCCCAAATGTCGCTCGCTGGGCTGGCTGGCTTTCCTAAAGCTAATTCGGGCGCGAGGAATTCTGGTGTGCATTTGGTTTTCTGAGGTGATGAGGTGTCGAATGCATGATCAAAACCAATAAGGCTCAATTGGTTCAGAAGAATATCCTCGCTACTTAACATGAAATCGAGAAAGCCGACAATGTAATGAGGAGCTTCCGGGTCCGGGATCCTGCCAGACTCAGTCTTTATTATGTCTCTTTTGGGCTGCCCAAACAGGCGATAAATTCCTTGATCGTCGAGATGATCCAGATTGCGAATTCGCAGAAGTAGGTTCCCTGGTCTGATATTTCCATGGCATAAGCCGCGGCCGTGCAAGTCCCTTAAATTCTCTGTTGTCTGGTAGGCGAGTTCTTGAACAAAGTATGGCTTCATCCTGCTGTTCATATAATCCGATAAAGAGTGCAGATTCGGACCACAGAAGGGAAGAACCAAGCAGAAATAACGACCATTGGGACCATGAATGTGGAAGTACCGCTTGTAGGTAATGAGCCGAAGATCTTCTTCGTCTTGTTCGCGCTGAGTCAGAATGTTGTGGCACTTGACTATATTCTCAACACTCGGCGGTTGGTCGGCCATCAGGATCCTAAGAGCTACCCAACTCCAACTCGAAGAATCACGTGCCAGCCAAATCATCGAAGTATCTCCAGCAGCAATCTTGTGGACTATAGGATAAAGGCCGTCGTCGTAGAGATCGCCGAGATGGACGGGATGGTACCCTCCCACTCCGTACATGGGATATTCAGAGTCGATTTGTGGCGATTGGAAATCATCTGGGAAATCAGGATCTGCCTCGAGTTCAAGAACGGTATTCGATAAGCGGCACATATCTATACTTTACGGTATAGATGAGAATAGAAATATCGTCATTGAACGAAGCAGACTGCTAGTGTAGAACGAGGTGAAGGAGGGAGACGAAGATCTCTTATACAGGTAGGTAGGTACGTCACAAAAGCTTCGCATGAGAAGGTTCGCCGAGATGTGCATAAGGTACAATATTTATCTCTAAAGATTACATGCTAGCTTACCCAAGTACCTTATTGTATGGAAAATCGGGGTACTTATCGTCATTGAGGATTTGCATAAGGCCTGCCTAAAGCCTGAGTTAATTGAAAGTTCTTTTTTAACATGTCAACTTTAGTAATTTCGGAAAATATCACACGCTTCAATTATAAATCAATTAACACCAGGTGTGGACCCCGGAGCCTGATGATTATCAACCGTTCTGAACAGGCCAGATCCAAGAGTCGAGGTTCTTGGATGTTGAAGATGAAGGGTCCACGTGACCTTGACAATTGCCCATCTCCACATTGGATGGGGAAGACTCTCAGCCCCACCACGATTTTTCCATCTGAAGCTTCTTTTGGAGGGGCAAAGATCGATAACTCTCCCATCCATGTCATTCTAAGTGGCACACAAGTTCAGCCTTTTACAACCACTTCAACAATCCTCCGTCACAAAAGCCGACACCCTCAATAAATCCTGGTCTTCGAAAGATCGCAATCATCATCATGGCCACCGCCACCATGACCGTGACGGCCGTGCCGATCAAGAAGAAGCCCGATATGGCTCCCGAGAGCGAGCGCTTCCTACGATGCTGCGCCGACGTCGCAAATGCCCTCATCGAAGACCACGAAGCCAGCAAGGCTGGTCGAGCTACGCGCGATATCAACCTCAACTCCCTACGAAACAAGCTCGCCAAGAAGCACAAGCTCCAGAACATCCCACCTTTGACCGCTATCATCGCCTCCATTCCCGAACACTACAAGAAATACATCCTCCCAAAGCTCATCGCGAAGCCCATTCGAACTTCCTCTGGTATTGCTGTTGTCGCTGTCATGTGCAAGCCCCATCGATGCCCTCATATCGCTTACACCGGCAACATTTGCGTTTATTGCCCCGGAGGTCCTGATTCCGACTTTGAGTACAGCACACAATCTTATACTGGCTACGAACCTACATCTATGCGAGCCATTCGTGCGCGATACGACCCTTTCGAGCAGGCCCGAGGACGTGTCGACCAGCTCAAGTCTCTTGGTCATTCAGTTGACAAGGTTGAGTACATTATCATGGGAGGAACCTTCATGTCTCTTTCTGAGTCATACCGCGAGGAGTTCATTGCTCAGCTTCACAATGCTCTTAGTGGATACCAAACGACCAATGTTGATGAGGCCGTGGAGGCTGGCGAGATGAGCAACATCAAGTGTGTCGGAATCACAATCGAGACACGGCCCGATTATTGTCTGCAGCCTCATCTTTCCGACATGCTGCGATATGGCTGCACACGACTTGAGGTTGGCGTGCAGTCTCTTTACGAGGACGTTGCGCGAGACTCCAACCGAGGTCACACAGTTGCCGCAGTCGCAGAGACGTTCTGCCTCGCGAAGGATGCTGGCTACAAGGTTGTTAGCCACATGATGCCTGATTTGCCAAATGTTGGCATGGAGCGCGATATCGACCAGTTCAGGGAGTACTTTGAGAATCCTGCTTTCCGAACCGACGGTCTCAAGATTTACCCTACCCTGGTTATTCGAGGCACAGGCCTGTATGAACTATGGAGGACAGGGCGATACCAAAACTACACTCCCAACGGCTTGATCGACCTTATCGCGAGAATTATGGCTCTCATTCCTCCTTGGACCCGCATCTACCGCGTTCAGCGTGATATTCCCATGCCTTTGGTCACATCTGGAGTTGAGAATGGTAACCTGCGTGAACTGGCATTGGCTCGAATGAAGGACTTTGGAACAACCTGCCGAGATGTGCGGACACGAGAGGTTGGAGTGAACGAGATCAAGAACAAGATCCGGCCTAACCAGATTGAGCTGGTCCGACGAGATTATGTCGCCAACGGCGGTTGGGAGACATTCCTGGCCTACGAGGACCCCAAGCAAGATATCCTCGTTGCTCTCCTTCGATTGCGAAAGTGTACTGAGAAGTACACCTACCGAGAGGAACTTATCGGCCAGCCTACCAGTATGGTGCGAGAGCTTCACGTTTACGGCACAGCTGTGCCAGTTCATGCTCGCGACCCGCGCAAATTCCAGCATCAGGGTTTCGGTACATTGCTGATGGAGGAGGCTGAGAGGATTGCGATTGAGGAGCACGGCAGCGACAAGATCAGTGTTATCTCTGGTGTTGGAGTGAGGAGCTACTACAAGAAGCTTGGCTTCTGGTTGGATGGCCCCTACATGAGCAAGTGGCTGGATGGCCGTGAGCAGCCTGAGTAAGGACGAGCTCTAGGATAATGAATAGCATGAAGGATGAGACTGGAAATACCTCACGGCAGGGGATATTGCATTTATAGACGGCGTCTTTGGGTGGGAAATGAAAAGTTACGGAATTTTGACCATATTGTGCTTCTATTGCGTATTGATTGCTCTATGGGGATGACTTGAAGTAAAAATGCATATAACTTGTTGAGTTCTCACTGCAACTTAGTTAGGTTCACTCACAATCCATTCCTATATGAAGCATGTCAGTTTAATGCAATTAACCTCTCACTTATCTTGTTCAGTCGTAGTCAGCCTGTAATGAGCCCTGCAGTCTCAGGTCACCTGCGTTGTCCATGAGGATGCCTCAGATCTCGGGGCCTGCTGGCCAAGATCATCGTCACCTGCAGCACCCGATTGGTCCACGTCGCTTAGTCACCAACTCATCAAGTTCCAAAGCCGACGTCAACCTGCTTTGCTCACAGGCTCCCTCCCCCGTCTCATCTTTCTCCCAACATGACTCCCGCAACGCCATGAACAATCGTCGAAATGACGTCCCGGACTATGGAACCGGAATCCTCCCGGCGTTACCTCCCGACGTTGTGCTTCCAGACCGTGATCCTAGAAGCAATGCCGCAACTGCCGCTTCAGCAGCTGGTGTTCGTGCCCTGAGCACTCAACTCATCGCTTTTTACTTTCGTGCTCCTGCCAAAGCCTTCTTCAGAACGCGCGTGGATTATCTGGCTTATGCGAGGACTATTCATCAGGCGCAGACGGAGCTTATGATGAAAGCTGCCGCGAATGATCCTTCCGCCTCTCGACTTCATGTGTTTATGCGACAGAGTTGGTTGTTGCTGAGAAGTACGACACCTGGAGTTTTGACGTCGGCTATTAGGCATCAGGGGTGGGGAATTATACCGAATCAGATTTTGCCGCCTCTTATTGCGAATGTTGGTGTTGGAGCGGTGCTGTATACGAGTTATCTCCAAATTTTAGGACGACTTCATGAAGAGAGTGGACAAGCACGGAAGAGGGTGTACCCGCCACCTCACCCGACGCATACCTTTACAGCTGGATTGCTTGCAGGTGCACTTCAGAGCGTTGTGGCCGCACCCCTCGACGCCATCCAAGCACGGTATGATCATAGAGACTTAATGCCAAACGATGGTACCGGGAAACCTCGGAGTATGTGGGCGTTTAGTGCAGAGAAGCTTCGCGAAATTGGACTCAGGGGTATATTTGCAGGATGGGGACTGTCACTCGCAAAAGACAGTCTTGGAAGCGCCATTTTCTTCAGCACATTCGAGTACGTCAAGGCTCAAGGCTACTATCGCTTCGTTACGTGGTACTACGGTGGTCTGGCCGAGGATATAGTCGATGTGCTTGCCATGAAGCGCCCTACGCACGAACACCAACAAGAAGAAGGTTTGAGGCTCATTCGACCTCATTATGCCCTTGAGCCCATGTTTCTTCTTCTTGGTGGTATCAGCGCTTCGTTTACTCAGCAGATCCTGCTGCACCCTTTGACACACTTCCAAGTCAAACACTGGGATCACCTGGAAGACCTCGACGAGAAGGCCGCAAGGCTTCGCGCCTCCCGAGCCGCAAATCCCGAAAAGCCTCGTCGACGATGGAGGATGATGCGAGCTTATTACCACGCATATCAAGAATCGCTAGCCGTGTGTCGAGGGGAGGCAGCTGCCGAAGGACTGACTTTGACGAAATGGCTCTATCGTGGATTCTGGTGGAATGCGATACGGCAGGTTCCTAGCACGAGTGCGGGATTGATCATCTTTGAGTTGATACGGCGCAAGTATGGACTTGGGCAGGAAGAAGTGAGAATTACAAAGGATGGGTATGACATTCTGCTTCACTAGAGGCTGGGTCGGTGTGATGGCGTTGGTGCATAGACTATTCTCCTCATTGTTTTTGGGCCCGTATAGAAAGACTAGGAAGTACATAGAAATGACAGATACCTCTCTACGTTATTTATAGTCACAGCTTCTTATTTGGGTCATGATCATTTCACAACTTGTTCATTTGTAGCATCTTATGTTTTTTTAGTCTACGCCAAGGTAAACACATCCCGGTCGTCGAATCATAACTCTCAACGGAACATGAGACATTTGTAGTTCAAACATCTATGGATACTCTTTTCAACTTCTTCTTCCCCCTACTGACAATCGTCAATGTCCCATCATGATTCTTCTTGGCTGTCTGTAATGTTCTTCCTCCGGTGCCACTTAAATAATACCAAGACTCAGTCCAGGGAAAAGATGTCAGTGCGGCTGACCCCTTGAGCTTCTCAGTTGAGGTCTGTGGCTGATGGCTTGCATCGCCACCCAGAACTGAAAGCTTCTCGCGCCTGTTGATGATCTTGCTCTCTCTCAAGGCGGGAATAATCGATGCCAAGCGAGAAGTGCTCAATCTAGCCAGAGACAGGATACTTCTCGAAACCAGCCATCATACCCAAACGGATATTGAAAATTGTAACTTGTCCAGAAAAGCCTCGACTATCATTCACGGCCGCAAGTTGGGAAAGCAGCTGCATGGAGTACTTCTCATCGCTCCTAGGAAGGCATAGGACTTATACCTGAATCCCAAGATGAACAAGCGTCGACCATCTGATGAAGCGCTTGTTCAAAAGCCCTATGCGCTTGTGATCCTCAATCTCGTGGTCAACCATAGTTCCCACGAACCGCTGCGATTGCACCAACTCCAAGAATCGCCCTATGTCGACATCATCGGGGTCCTGTAAGAAGCCTTCGATGATATGCGCGGGATCCTCATCTCCTGGGTGACAATGCTCTTATCTGCGCTGCATTAAGGGGGCGCAATGGTGATGCGGTCTGCGGCCATCCGCTTTCGACAAGGGTGGCTTGTAGGTCACACAAGATACAAGCTTAGTCGTTGGTTCTGACTTGCATCAAATGGCTTAACCATGCCGTTCAAGATAAGCAAATGATGCAGGCAGGCTAAAAGACAAAATAGTGCTCAATAGCTTCATCAAGAGCATGGGGTACAGAAGAGTGCAAGTAAGAAACATCCCCAATCTCACGTTTTCAAAAGGCCACATCACGAAGAGAACAAAAGACAAGAACATTGTGAATCAATTCCTACAATTCCACTTAATATGCTTCCCCTATCTCCGCTACCTGTGTACATTCCGCTAACATCCCCCCAGCCGACCTGTCCCCCTGACCCCAAGAGCCGTTGCAAGATCCTCAAAACTCCATTACGCAAAACCAAAATAACTACATCCAGATGTACGTATCGACGTATTTTCCTCATACGAGGATTTGGGGTTCGGGTCTCAGCCCTCCCGTTTGCGGATATTAGCCGCGCGATCCGGGGCCGAAGTCCGGTTCACGATCGGGGAGGTGCTTCTTCTCCTTCCGGCCCTTGATCACGAACTCAGACATGATCTGGATGTGATCTGCAGGGAAGTGCCAGTAAGGGAAGGCGGGAATTCGCTTCAGGTATTCGGGGTCTGGGGGTCCAAGAAGGTCTACTACCTCCAGTGTATTCGTGGAGTACCAGATGTAATCAATAACATCGGCAAATCCAGGCGTATAGTTGGTGAATGGCATTTCGTCGGCAGTGTTTTTGATGTGGGCGTAGGCGTCTCTGAGGCTGAAGGGGTGTTCGATGCCGTCTCGCGTGAAGCTACCGTACTGGAAACTGCTCAATTCTAAGTGGTCAGGTGGTACACGTCCCATAGACATCAGCTCATATACTGAAGAGTCTTCTGTGGAGTTGAAATCACCACAGACCAGCAGAGGAATTTCAGTATTGGTGCGGTATTCTTGGCTGGGACCTGGCTCAGCTTGGGGCACAGGTACTTCGTCGTCTTCCATCGGTAGCACAATCATCTTCTTGTCTTTGACGGCTGGCCACCTCGCGTACTTCTCTGCAAGCTTCGTGACATGTTCCATGAGAATACCAGTTTGGATAACCTTGACATCGGCCAAGGCAGAGTCCCAAGTGAGATGGGCGTTGACCAGGATGATTCGAGCTCCAGTAAGTCGAGACTCAAAGAAACAAATAACAGCAATATTGTCCTTGGGCATCACGCGGTTGAAAACGTCGTGCTGGTTCTTCATGTCGGGTCGGTTGATGGCAATCGTGGCGAATTCGATAAGCTGCTTGTCGAGAAGAATGAACTTACTCTGCTTGTAAAAGACGGCACAGCCGTCAACAGACTGTGCATCCTTCTCTGACATGGTCTTGGCTCGTGATTTGGGCCAATGGACACCCTTGTAATCCATCTGAGCAAGTTCCGGGCTGAGATCCTCCTTGAAGGCGTCTGTTGATACCTCCTGGAGGGCAAGGAAATCTGCATCCCTGATTCGGAGTTCTTCCAGGATACATCCTTTGCGATATTCCCAGTCGAGGGCACGGGTGGGCGTATAACCGTAAGTCTGGGGTGTCGCATATTTGTCGCAAAGAATGTTCCACGAGAAAACCTTGATCCTCTCCAGACTGGGTGCCACGTCCTCTTGGATAACGATGGGCCTTCGGGGTGTGGGAGGGATGGGCACTGTAACTGTTAGGACAGATCGTCTTGGGGCGCGCGATTGACTTACTAGGAGTATTTTCCTTCAGCGTATGTATCAGACTCTTTGTTCCCTCCTCCATGATTTTATGTTTCACGTCGGCGTCCAACGGGTTGCCCTCGATACCGAGCATTTCCAGAAGGTGCAGCGATCCAAGCTCGTTCGGTAATGTTTGAATGTTATTATTGAAAAGTAACAGGTTCTTGAGGTAAGTGCACATTCCGATCTCGGGGGGGATTTCGATTATCTGGTTGAAGGAGGCGTCAAGGTGGCGCAATGCTCGTAGTTCTCCAATCGCGTTTGGTAGTCGTGTCAATTTGTTAGAGGCGATAAAGAGTTCGTTCAAAAACTTGTACTTGAAAAGCTCCGGAGCCAAGTTTCGCAACCCCTGCCCGCTCATATCCAGATTGTGCCAGTCCTGCCGTGTGGCCTCCTTCTCAATAGCCAAGGGTCGTCTCCTATCAACACCATCGTCTTCGTCGTCCGGGTGAGCACGTAGGCTAGCTGATGGTGGGGGACCAATTCCTCTGTTTTCCGACGCTCTGAGCCTAGCATAGTAGTGCGGTTGTTGTTGATCGGTCATGGCAGAATGCGCCCGTTCAGCATCTTTATGCATTCGCAATTGCTCCTGCCACATCTCGTTCGGAGGTGGCTGTCCTCGATTTCCTGCAGAGTGGCCATTCTGAAGCGCATTCGGGTTGAAGGGACTTGAGTTTGAAAGTACGCCTGGGGTAAAAGTTGAGTGATGGCCTAAGCCATTAGCATTGGGCATTCCATGATCGTGTTGAAGTCCTTGGTGGTGCTGCGTTTGAGAAGGGTGTTGGTGTTGGGTATGCTGATAGTTGTATAGCAAGTTAGGGATGCCTCGCCCGGCGCCGTTAAGCCGAGCATGTTGACCCTGCCCGGAGTGTTGAGGATACATTCCGGTAGGTATTTGTGATGTGATTATGATGGTTATAGTGTCAGGGGTGGAGGTCTAGGAAGTTGCGCCGGCGAGCAGCACGGCGGTAGATATCGCTGATCGGCAGTCGTGATAGAAGGAAGTGAATATAGCAAATCGCTGGAGAAGCTCATCGGCCGTCGTATATAGCGTTGACTTTTTGATAGGGCTCGCGTAACAGCGGGGAATAGTTGATTGGCGACGAAGCTCGAAACTTCACCCAAGGTTCCAAAAGAGAGAAAGCAAAGATAGCTCGCGTTTACGCATCAGCCTATAGCTGTCACCGAAACAATTGTCGTTGCTTTTTGGCTCGGATGGAGAAGTTCGATTCGTCGGCAGGTCAATAGCTCATCGAGAGGTGTCGTTGCGACAGCCCCAGAAGATCTGTGGCTTGATAGTGATGAAAGGTTAAATTTTTGGAGTCACGATCGATGTTCTCGAAGCGACAACGTTTTTCATGTAGAAGCAGAAGTGCGGAGTGTATGTGAGTCAAGAAATACTGCAGACGTAATGATTAGTTAAAGCTTTGAAAGAAGGGCATCATGGGAGGGGGATCCAAGCTTTAGCGACACGTTGCGCTGTCATTGCTAGCTTCTGCGGGGCCAACGCACCTGTAAAGAGCGATCGCAACAATGTAGATAATCACTGAAAAAAATCAACTGATACTTGAACAGAAGAAAAGTGGCCGATGGTAAAGGGAGCGCATGGATATGACTGTGATGCTGGCTGTGATGCTGCGATGAACGGATTGCAGCCCAGAAGCGGGCGTCTAATCACGTGCACCTGCTCCGCATTCTTGGGTCGTGCGAGAACGGGAGGGTCAGAATCGATAATCACGTGCAGCCTCTCTATAACTGCGCGACGCACCTTGAATGACGGTTCAGCCTTGCAAGGTCCAGGCCGCATCACATCAGGTCGACGATAGTTGCATGTTCCTGTACTATTGTGAGACAAGACACGCTCGCGAAATATGCTTGCGTTGCTTATGTCCAACGCAAGTTTGTATCCTTTTTGGCAGAATTCTCTCTGAACAATCGTACGTTTGCAACATCATGCGCACATATGGAGTTCAAGGGGAATGAGACCTACCACAGATTGAGTTCAACCTTTAGAATCACGATACAATTACTAGCGTGTTTTTGAGCCTCAACGTAGGGCTGTCAATTGGCTCGAAGTGCCGCAGTGCATTTGACCAGAATATACATATGCACATGTACATTTACGGACGGCTGGTGCTCGAACCACATGAGACAACCTGTGTGATCTGTATGTTCCGGGAGCAGCATACTTGCTGCGGACACCAGCAAATGCAGCTGTAACCAAGAGGACACAGCCAGCCTGTAAAGTGACGCCATTGATCAGGTCTCATCTCACAAAACGCCATCGCTCCGACAGCCCTGTTATTTGGCGTCCCACGGATTCAATGGTTCCGTCCACTAACACGGACCGCGTACAGCCTCGGAGAGAGTCAAGATGAGCTGGGCGGATAGGAAGCCAGGGATGCAAGAGAGCTTAGGACCTTGGCCCTAAGCGACGAAAATGTGAAAGGGATCAATCATGGGCTCAAATCAACCAACTGAATTATGGCTTTTGTATCATGTTACCAAGACTTGGGTCAGCTCAAACCGGTATGGACGTCCAATGTTGTGCCATTCGGCCGAGAATAGGACCGTTGGACAATATTCATCTTCGGGTAGCGCTCTTGTAACAGAAATGTCTCGTTCGAACTTTGAACCACCTATCCGTACCGGGACGGGAGGAGATGGCAAGCTCGACTCCATGGCTAACCCGGCAAGGCAATAATTCATGCGAGCAACCTACCTATGTTATTGGTACGTTTACACTCACTGAAACGTGAACATGGGAGATTAGGTATGTTTGCGCTGTCAAATTCAGATGCAAGTTGAAATTGGGAGTCGAATTCTCCCGACATGGTACGTACATGGATGATACTGCAGGACCTAGCCTAGGTACTAAGGTAGCAAATGGAACGCATGAGAATGGAGAAAGTTTAGGTGAGCTGTGGCCTGCAGTAATCACAAGTTAGAGCCACGGCTCCCTGTCCAACCAACCACAAGAAACCTCGGACCGCCAAGGTCAGGCTCGACAGGAAGCTGCTAATTCGATAAGCGTCAATAAAACATCAGGCAAAAGCTCTAATGTGCGGGGGATGGCCAACCGAAGCGCGCCGCTCCACACCCCGGACAGTTGGGAACTGGGGAAATGCTGCCTTTTGGCCCGAGCAAGCGTGAAAGCGTGAAGCGTGAAGGATGGGGATGGCCGTATATAGAAAGTCACCGCTGCCGCCATTGCAGGCAGAGTTTGCTGTTTCTTTGTTTGCTTTATTGCTTGTCCAACCTGAAACTGCCGTGCTGCACATGCCATAGCACAGCACAGTACATGCAGTTTGCCCTCTTTACTCCATCTCAAAACAGATCAATCCACTTGTGCTCAATCTCGACGCAACTATCCGAATATTGGTGAGCGTTTATCAACTATACCGACTCTGGGAACTTTACGCGTCCCTGCGGCGCTACCCGTCACCTTTTGATAAGGACAAACGGCTATCACATCACATCGCAGGGACTGTTTGTTACCAGCGAACGCCATCATAAAAAAGCTGGTTGCACCAGCGGATCCAAGGTCGCGCCAGCACAGACGCCTTATCCACCAGACTTGAACGTACATAAAAGCCATCGACGACATAAAGATAATGACGTTGGCTTCTGCTTGGGCAGTCAGGTACAATCACAAAACCAGCCTATGAAGGGTCCAAGCACGACCAACAACGTTTGATATCAGGGTTGCAAACGGTTTCAGCACTCGATATTCGCATCCCGTCCGTCACGTTTGCGCGAATTACGGATAGTATCTTCAGCGTAACGCTGGCTGAAGAACGATCCCTGCTCTTCGATTTAGGCGGCACCTCTGATTAGACAAGCGTCAACAAAAGGGCCAAGCAAGCAAGGGGCCTTCTGCTACTGTTGTCTTTACTCATTACTGCCCCTGCATGGTCCGGGTTGCAATCCGGCAACCACCCGGGCTTGATAACCCAGTTCCGCGGGCCAGAGAAGGGTTCTAGAAGGGGCAAAAGTGCTACCAACCGGGGGCCAGGAGATTTGCTGTAGGTCCCGTTTGGCTTATCATCGCGGCTTGTTGGACTTGTGTGTGGTTCAGTCCCGTTCGTCAGTTGATGAGCAGCCAGTGTGTTTGCTAGCGGCGGTGGAACTGGAACACAATTATTTTACTGTACCTAGTGGCACCCCTGTTGGACCACTTACCACCCCTTACCCTTCCCCATTTCACCAAAACTATCCACCGGAAAGCTTGCGCCAAAGAGTATAGTATAGCGGCATAGGTAAGGTACATAGGTAGCCAACAATGTCGGAATGGAGCGGATTTTACTACGCTTCTGCCAACCCCTTACCCACCTTTGCTCGCCGTGCAAAGGCTGCTGAAAAGGAGCGGCAGCGCCCTGAAACTCCTCCTCGAAACAATTCGGACTCACACGACATTGCCCCAAACTCCAGCCGCGCAAGACGTCCTTTTCGCCATACGAGGACGTCTAGTGGGAGTCAGGGTAGTCGTTCCTCGCACGACTCGTCGCTTGTGCATTCCACAACCAGCCCCAATACCAAAAACGGCCCCGCCTTGGCAGAGGACGACTCTCATTACTCGCACTCAAAACTGTTATCATCTGACTCGCGCCAACAATCTTCGAAGCCGGTGACAACTACGACCACGACCAAGACTGTCTCGACTTCCAATAAACATCTACCTAGCAAGAGTCTCACCAGCGGAAGTGCATCGCCGTTACACTCGCCTGTTGTCTTCAATCGGCCTGTGTACATCGACGAGACTCGACAGCGCGATCCTCGTCGTCAATCATCCGCAGCGACCCCAACAACAAACTCAGTTGATCTGAAAAATGTCACCATGTACTCCCAGTTAGATGCAGGCAACAAACTCATGTCAGGGACGACGAAGCAGGTAAACCTCGACTTTCCTCGAACAGACTCGGTCTCCTCTACCAGCGGTAACACAACTGTCTCGACACAAACCATGACCTCGACAGACCACTCCAGCTCCGACCCCGCGGCAAAGCCCTTCATCGTCAAAAATGGCCGGACCTACTACAATGACCCTACGGCGGCATACCCTCTACCCACCGACCTCACTGAGCTCCATCGCCAGAGCCTGCGGACGCTCCTGATGATCCAGGTATATGGCGCACCCGTCTACACGCCATTCATCCGAAACAATCCCCCGCAGCGGGTGTTGGAGGTCGGATGTGGTACGGGATTTTGGAGTATGATGTGCCACCGATACTACAAGGAGCGAGGCCATAATGGCATCCATTTCACAGGCATTGACATCGCCCCCCTGGCCCCTGGCAGTCCTGGATCCCCCGCCGAGCTGTGCAAGCCAGACAAGGACATGAAATGGAGATTCGTTCAGCACGATCTTCGACATCGACCATGGCCCTTTGCCGACGAAGAGTTTGATCTGATCATGGTCAAAGATACGTGCCTCATGGTTCCTAGTCACGTTTACCAACTTTTTGTGGAGGAGTATCTTCGCATGCTCAAGCCTGGAGGAGTGATGGAGATCTGGGATAGTGACCCAACTTTCCGCATGCTGCGACCTCATGTTCCAAGTGCAATGCCCGGATCAGAAGAAGCAGAAGAACACGAGGCTGCCCTTGATCTAGGTGCCTATCTCATGACTTCCAAAACACCCCTTTCCGCGCCATTGAACTCTTTCTTGGTTGAATACAATACTTGGCTGTCAAGGACTCTGGAAGGACGACAGCTCTCACCAGTGCCGTGTTCTCTCATCGGGGCCTTCCTCCACGCTGAAGCAGAAGTGCTTATGGACATCAAGACAAAACGTCTAGCCATCCCCCTGAGTGAAGTCCGATGGGAGCGTGAAGGCGTCGGCGGTGTTGTCACCAAGGATGGCAAGTCGTACGTGGAGATGAAGGCCAAGTCAACACCGCACCAGAAGGTCGAGAAGAAGACCTTGACACCGGGACAATCTGCGCTTCGCAAGACAGCGCTTTTGACTGTTGCACAACAAGTGTCGGCACTAGAGCCTATCATCAGAGAAGCGAGCGGCAAGAGCCAGGATGAGTGGGATGCGTGGGTAGCTAAGATGATGGCAGATTTGATGAGCGAGAGCGGGACAAGTTGGGGCGAATGTTTGGAGTTGGGAGTGTGGTCGTCCAGAAAGAGACCACGCAAGGAGTAAGCCCTGGAGGTCACTGTGGTCATTGTACCGCAAAAGCAATGATCTTCCCACGTGGATTATGACGAATGGCTTAACATCTATGTCTCATGATAGATGCAAGACTGGAATGCTTCCCTGACACAATAACTACACACACCCTGGACCTCAACGTCCCAAAGAACCTCGATCAACATCTTCTACATGCACGAAATACCCCCTTTTCCCCTTTACGCGTTGGCGTCATATCGTTTTCTCAATGTGCGATACCTTTTCAAGTAGTACCTATACCCATGTGATTAGTAAAAAGCAGGTTGGCGGATAATGGTTGGGATATCTGGATAATGTAGCTTTTGGGATAAATGAACTTTATTGGCGTGGACTGGAGTGTTTGTAACCGATGAATTGTAATGTAATGGGATGGCTTGCGTCGATGTGTGATGTTTGATGATAGGCGGTGATACTCGTGGCGTACAACACAAACAATCAATTATGCTTGAATATGATTTGGAAGTTATCTCACGATGTGAGTGACGCAATCTTAACGAACAAGAACTCACAAGGCTTCAATTTCTATCGTATAGGTTAGCCAATGCCATCAAACCACTCAACTCACAATAACATACCCTTCTTAACATACTCAGCTTGGGCAATTCCCTGGCGGATCTTATTCTCATCACGTTCTCCGGCTTTTGAGATAAAGGCCTTATGAAGACGAGGTCGGAAATAGTCAAAGCCGAGGGGATACTCTCTTCCCAAATACAGAAGCTCTATTATATCACGGTCAGCATACGCCCCGTGTGACAGCTCCAGGGCTGTGCAGACCTTTGTAAATGGCGATGACCTGCCGCCTTAATTGCGGATTCAAGCTCATATTAACTGTGTTTGTGTATGGATCACGGTCTCATATAGCCGCGGAATACCAATGTGGATGATGATGGATGATGCCGCCGCGGCCATGCCCAGACTGTGGCGTAGATCCCCCACTTCAGCCTTGCTGTAGCTTCAGCCACAAAGTTTTATATTCGGCTTCTGCATTACGCCATCGTCAACTGTCTTTGGAAGATTTCTATCCACGCCCCGGTGATCGTCAACCCCCAAGTCGAGATTCCGTGCTCACATCCCGGACCTGGCCCGGAAGCCAACAGCCATGCTAGTGAGAGGCTACAATGCTCTGAGAGGCTCCCAAGCACTCTTCAGACTGCCCAGCCTCGCGCGTTACAGCCACAAGATGAAAGGAGAGCTGGAGCAGGAGCAGATACAGATGGCGATGGAGAAGCCAAAGAAAAAGCAAACCACAAGGCCTTGGGCAAGTGGTATACGGGCGCCAAGACCAAAAGCAGCACGTCCGATTCCTGCAGACCCAAACTCCAAGTGTACCGTTGTGAAAATCCCGAATGCCTCCGCAGCGTTTCAAAGATGGCCGACACTCTACAACTTCAAACCAGCGCTGCAACCACGAACAGTTGGAACTATACGTCCTGGCGCACGCTCTGGCGTTCAGGCAACGGTGGACACCAGTATGGAGCTGGCGATTCTTCCTTACTTATATAACGATCTCGGCGTGCTGATCTTTGAAGGCCCGGACCGGGCCCAGGTTGAGATTATGTCAAATATCCTTCGGAGCGTCGAATGTGAAGAGTGTAGACTGCCGGAAAGAGATTGGACTACGGGCGGAACATCCTTCGAGGTGAATTATGACAAGTGGAGCGTATATCGTATAAAGTTAAATCCAAGCAAACACTTGAAGAAGAAGTTTCAGAAAGGCGTATGTAAATATACCGAAGTGGTAAAACACATAATGCTAATTCCACGCAGGGAAAGAAACGCAACATAACACCCAATGGACTGCATGACCTTACTAATATTGCACTTGAGAAATGGAAAGCGGATGGGATAGAAGGACCTGTCCGTATTAGAACTATGCCTGGCCCTATGAACATGTACATTGTGGACCACGTTGGCGGCCCAGGGCTAGAGAATGTAAGTCTCCTTGTAGCTCACCTGATCTCAGGCTGATATCCTCCTCATAGATTACCATTAATGGGCCGTATCTACCACAACTGCATGTCTACGTTGCGACCGGGTTTCGCGACAACACAATCTACATGTGTATCGAGTTTCATACCGTTGGCACAAGACGCTTAGTCGGCGTCACATATCTTCAACTCACCCCGACCGTCGAAATCTCTTCCAACAAAGACACGGCCGAGGAACCCCCTCAAGGGGTTGATAGAAACACCGATTTCGACCAAAAGTTCGCCTCTGCCAGAAGCCAAAAGGTTCCACGGGAGCTCTACGAAAAGCTGGTACCAAGTAATACACGCCGGAACAGCGAGATACATAGAGAAGCGATGCGCAAGGTATACAAGCTGGAGAGTGAACTCTGGGCGCAAAGGAAGAAAATTAATAAGCAGAAAAGACAGGATGAGCTAAGGGCGAAAAAGGTTGCTTATGAGAAGGAGAAAGCACGGAGGGCTATGGCTAAAAATAGAAGAAAAGTATTTAGACGATGATTGAGAAGCTTAGCATTGGACATTGGAGATCGTTGAGGAGGAGAGGGAGTTGCGTGGGATCAGTATTGAAGATGAGATGAAAAGGGGGTTTAATGTGTTGACATGAATAAAGATCATGGCGAGGTCCTGGTATGCTTATACGATATCACATCATGAACACCCAGTCCAGGGGATCCTCTTTGTAGCGACAAATCAACGCTTCGCAATATCTACAGCATCTTGGAATAAGGACTGGCAAACATTGATCTCAGCTTCCACAAGTACCATGTCGTATTCTTGGTCAGAGCGGAATGTTATTGAAGTAGGTGGGACAGCTAAAGCTCTATTCTATCGCAAGGCTGAAAGCATGTTGGTTGAAAATGATGACCAGTGAAGCCTTGCCGGGGCCCAACCGGATAGCAACTGTAAAGCTCAAGATAGCTTTGCCCACACGAGCAAGCCTCGAGGAACAAGAAAACCGTTGAAGTTGAATTAGGCTACTGAAATAAAATAGTCTAATATCCTAACAAGATATACTAAGGTTACCTAAGTCTTAGACAAGAGATCCTAACTTGCCCCCCCTTTTGCAAAATGCGGACTGCAACAAGCATCGAGGCATCAACCGATGGCCTCATTGTACGCAAGTTGTGACTAGAAAGACGATTTACGTGCCAGAAACTATTTCCATGGATTATGCTAGGTGTATTCCCTCTTGATTGGCATGATGGATGCCAGACGAGACGAATAAAAGGGGGTTGAGGAAAACCGGCAACATCGGAAAGCTTCTGAGACTGAAAAAGCCCGAACTCATGATACTAGTAAACCAAACCATAGCAGGCAAGTTGTCACAAGCCACATCAACAGGTATCAAGCTTGTACCTGATAGACACGAGACGTGCAAACAGATCGGGTTGCCTGTTTAGGCAGTCATCTCAAGTCATAGCATCCCCTCGTTATCGCTCTCCGGGGCCGTTTATGGCGGGTTTCGCGTCAATCATGCCCCCCGGGAAGAAAACAACGCATCGGAAGCACAACCGGAAAGCGTGATATCGGAAGATATCACAGCACATCCTGCCCTGCAACGATACAGCACTTGCGATTCTCTCCGTCCAGACAGGGCTGGCTTCGAGTGGCGCCCGTCATGCAGCAGCACGGGGCATCCCGCATGAAAAAAAGACGAAGCTCCAAAGCTTCCCCCGCCTAGAACAGGGTCCAGAGTATCATAGCTTGGGAGTTAGTTTTTAAGGATTCAGCTTCAGATGTACAAACCAGACTGCCAGAGAAGTCGTGAACTTGATATCAGACCACTGTGACGGCTCATAGCGATACTGGCACTCAGACCACCTACAAAGATACCTTATCCGTAGAGGCTGGTTCTTTATCCGCTCACCGTCATTTGACACCCCGTGGTCTAGCACACGAAACAGAGTGCACAAAAAGCTGATATACAGGGTTACAGGCGCAATTTGATAGGGCGAGCCGAAAACAAGTGCGAGAAGTGCCGACGGGGGCGGCACCCAAACAGATCCCTCATCGATATGGATCAAAGCCAAGACCTGAAGGTGGTGCTTCGATTTGCTAGCGGGGTAGTGATCATCACTTGCGTCGTGGAGACTCCTTAGGAGTTGTTGTGAAAAGTCTGTGTGGTTTGTGTGGTTTGTGTGGTTGAGGTAGCAATAAGTCGCTTTGATCCCATCTGTTCTGCAAAATTGTTCCACGAACGAGCACGAGGATCCCAGGAAAGAAACAATTCCAAGGCTTTTATCACGCAATTCACTGCTTATGGCTGGATGGTGTCTTGGTGTTTAGTAACGGACTCGCATAAGCATGCGTGAGCACGGCCGTTTGAGTCGTGGCAGACGATCACCGTGCGATGATCTATTCGTGAAAAGAAAACCTATGCGGGACGATCAGCGCTCTTGGTCGGCTACTGACGAAAGAATAAGGAGGGGTTTTTTCCTGGTGTTTTTATGCGACAGCTTCATTTTTGTGTGTGCTCGTGTGGAGCTTATCACAGTCTCTGAGCCTGCAGCGTCTTACAGGGAGTAGCTTGCAAAATTAAGCAGCCTTGACGATGTAACCATGAGGTTGAAAGTTGAAATTTGGTGCACTCCATCGGTGGGTTGTCCATATCGAGACGAGGCTCTTTGTTGATGGTTGCAAGGACAAAAAGCGGGACATGAAATTAGAGCGAAAACGGGCCAAGAAAAACTGCCGAAAGTGCAAAAATGGACTGAGTCTAATGACTCAAGTACCGTCCCGGGGAGTCGATCAGCCACGGTGAGTCGGGGATTAATTGTTGTTTTAGGTGCTGGATTCCAGATTGAGTTCCTTGTATGATTTGCAGCCGGTGGAATGTGCTGTCTCATCGTTGTGATGTAATCGCCATGTTGGCTCTTGAGAGGAATAAACAAAAACCCTTCCATCTCGAAAAGACTGGTTGTTTCATCACGACTCAAGACCAAATATGTCAGCTTCCTTGTCCTTGTCCGTGTCCGTGCAGTTTGATGGCCCTAGGAACAATCCATGTCATCCTAAATAAATTCTGTCCCCCTTGAGCCAGCTCAGAACCTTGCCCACAACGGGCAGGCCATGGCGCTCACGACGTCAGAAGCCATCTGTGGCAGTGAATTCTCTTTTTTCCAAGGCCACTGTACCCGTAGTCTATTCGGCCGTCGCTCCCTAGACACACCTTGATCCGGCCGAGGTGAGATGAGGGGCGACAATCCCAAAGCTTAACATCTGGGGCATGATTCGCTCATCTTGTTTCTGGCATGTGCCCACGCATCGGAGTCTACCGAGTCTTCAGCGTCTTGCGCAATTGCTGATGATGGATACTCTTGATGAGGCTGGAATTGTTAAATGTTTTCTTGCATTGCGGAGAAGCCCTAGAATCGGCAGAGCCGGGGTGTGCCCTAGCCAATGCCTGGCAGAGCGTGTAAGCGATGGCGTGCCCACGCGAATGTTACATTGTTGATGTTGGCTATATCGAGATGTGAGTGAAGAAATCGGGCACATGGGACCCAACCAGGCGTGACAAGAAACAGACTATATAACGCAGTATTAAGAGACTGTGATAGAAACAAGATGAGACCCTGCAAAGAAACGTCAAGCAGCAACACAGCCAGGCATTGTGTTGTCAATCAATTCTCCCTGAAGAATGGTCTTGTGACGGATGTGGACAAAGACTTTAGTCCCTGCCAATTAATTCCCGTCTTTTCGCCTCGTCTCATCTGCCTCCCTATGCTAGAAACAGGGTTCACACAGTGAGAGGCACGGAGTGTTTCATGGTGGAGCATGTGACTGACTCCCCAATGGATCAGTTGTTTTTACTTGAGAAAAACCGCTTTCAGCGCGAAGAGGGTGCTATTTAGAGAATCTACTGAACCTAGTATCTCTCTTCTCTCTATGATGACCTTTTGTCCTTGAAGATTCAAGGCGTCGGGCTGGAGAGTGGCATTAGACATTCATCCTCGGCTGTTGATCATCATCGTCTGTGGGCAAGACTCAGCCATTGAGCGCAATCTAGCGCCTCAAATTGGCCATCTCAACCTTGTTCCTGAGTACCTGATCCGTCGGCATTCAAAAAGCCAAAATTGACCAGAAACGGAATTTGACCATGGGTAATTGATCCACTTGCAAGAGCCCAGATGATCGTACATAGCGTTAGCGATTCAAGCCTTGAGATCTATCGCAGATTTCATCGCCAACGGCTTCATTTATTTTCAGCAAAAACCTGCATCCCCAACTCAAAACCTCAGCTTGACGCGCCTTTAGCGCGCACCCCACTAGAATAAGGTGCCCCCCAACTGCCCCAACTCCCAATTCCGCACTCCAACGGGGATCCATCTGTCGTGCAGCTCGCAAAAATCCATTGGTAGTCAGAGGTTGGAGCCCTGCTGAGATCATGCGAGCCACTAGGACTACAGTGGACTCCAGCATCCAACAGCGTCAGAAACAGCCGCGTTGGCTTGTTGTCGGTACAGTGCGAGTCCCCCTCCCCGCTATTCCCGTTCCCCATCTATCCATCGTCTTTGCGTTCTGCCACTCCGTTCCTTATTCTCTATTACTTTCTGTTTCCTTTTCAATCCAATCTAATCCTGGGCTTTGACAGCCAAAAAATCTCCCACCTCCACCACCTGACTTCAACCAACAGTCAACCCTACCTTGCCTTGTCTTTTTTCCTTACCTTACCTTATCTTACCAACTATCCACTTGACAACATCCCACTGTAAATCATCTCGTAACCGATCAAAACTACCTCCTTGCAACGGTCATTACTTGCTTTCTGCGGCCCTCCGGCCGATCTTGGCAGGTTTTGCTTTGTTGCATTTTGACGATAGCTCCCCTCTAGTCGTCGCCCTTATCAGTTTGACCATAGCCTTTGTCGCCCGTGTTTTCTTTTCCCGACCGTCTTCAATTCGAATGCACATGTCGACCACGGACCTTCTTGTCGCAACGGCTCGCCTCCCAACTCTACTGCATATTACTCCGAGACCCGATACTTTACCCGTCCCCTCGTGTTAGAATCGACCGAGACGCCATAACGCTCGAGTCGCCGACTCTCTGTTCCAAGCCCTTGTCCCTGAAAGGCTTGTCCCGGCTGCCGGCCCTGTTCCCAAGTGGTTCCTGGGTTCGTCAGACTGTGGCAGCAAGACAAGTCGGTGCGCATGCCTCGCGCTCCAGGTTCGAGCAAGCGACAGCAAGGCGCCGCCAGTCATCGCGATAATCGCCATGAGAATGGGCTTGTAGGTTCTGCCAAGCGTTCCTCTGACAAGAAGGGCTCAGGCCTGCTCGACAACTCTCTTCGCCGATCTGACCAAGGTACTGCTGGTGCTGCTGGACAGTCGACGCCTGTCAATGGTCACGCCAACAGCCTGTACAAGCAGTGTGTCTATGATGCCTCCCATGACTCTCGTACCGACGACCTCCGCCGCTCCTCCCTTGACGCCGTCTCCGAGATGTCGTCCGACTCGTCAAACACCAATGGCCTCAGTGGTGTCGAAGCTGGCCACCGCCAGATCGACGTCAATGCCATGAAGAACGCTGATGTCCACCGCGACTCGGGCCCGTTCGACCTCGCAACTACGGTTCTCAAGTCTCTCCCTATGCAGGACACACTGGCTATTCTCATCATCCTCATGCATGTCCCTTCGCTCTCGCTTACCGTTATATACACCATCTTCACGTTCCTTACCTTTGTTCCTCCCGTCGCCACCAGTTCGGGAATGAGCATCAACCTTGCCGAGATTTTCGACGGCAATTCGACCATGCCCTCTCTCGTAACTGTCTTGTGTGTTGACTTCTTCTTCCTTCTGATATGGCTCTTTCTGTGGGGTCCAATCCAGGATGCTATCCTGGATTTCGCCAAGCCAGTTATTGCCATTACTCTGGGAGGGGGGACGAGTGCGAGGGACGGGACGTCGAGAGGCTTGACCACATGCTTTATGTGGGTGATAGGTCATCACTTACTTAGGGGGACTAAAGCTCATTGGGGCCGTGTGGCTCGGCACATACCAGAGCACTGGCGGTTGCCCAATGTTTTCAATAACCCAGTCGATTCTGCTTCTAGTGCATACGATAAGATGTCTGCCTACGGATGGATTCGAAGTGTACTCGCCATTCATATTTTAACCCAAGGAATTGTGCGATATATCCGAGAATGGTATCTCAGACGCGAAAAAGCCAACGCTTCTGTTGGTGCCAGTGATCCTGAGGCCGGAAAGCCACCAAGTGTGATCAGCGATACGGCTAATGAAGGAGGCTTCGCAACGCCTGATACTGAAGCAGGCTTGAATTCGACATCCACAGTACCTACAAGCAAAAAAAGAAGAAAGCAAAGCACTCAAGTTCGTTTACAACAACCGCTATGGGCGGCATTGGCGAGCACCAAGATTGTTGTGGTGAAGGAGTACGAGTTATCCCATGCGGCTTCAGAGTCTGCTGGAACTAATGCTACCGACATTCACAATCTTGGCAATGCTCCGTTCAACAACCAACCCAACCAAATTTGGATATCCTACATTGGTAGCGATGAAGTTTGTTTTAACACTAGCCATTTTCCCGAAATCGACGACGACGAGCCGCGTTCAGTTGAATCTTCAGGCGAAGATTCGAGACCAGCCAACATCGACACCTCGAAGCCATTTTACGTCAGAGTTAACAACGCTGTTTGGCAGCCGACTCGCATGTTTCCGATCGAGGAGTCCCCAGGGGAGTCTCACGAAGGAGTTCGATGGACTGGTGATATCTACGGACTCAGACCTGCTTCCAAGTATGTCTGTGAGTTTGTGGATAGCCAGACTGATGAGGTTCTGTTTTCAGCCAGCATCAGAACTGTCCAGGCCACTCAGCGGGAAGTCGACGGGGTTCCGCCTCCTGTTGCTAACGGACAGCGCTCCCTTCACCCGGATTCACCTGCCCTGACTCTCAGGACATCGATTGCTGCAGTCGAAGCCAAGCTTAGCGAGGAGAGGTCCCGCCTCAAGACTCTACGAAAGGAATACAAGAACCGCGCCAACGCTCTCAAGAAGGACAACGAGTTGACTGATAATCAACTCTCTTCGGCTGGAAACCATGACGAAAAGTACCGACAAAAGATTCGTCAGCAAGAGACCCAGAAAGCCCAGGCAGAGCGTGACACCCAGCAACTGGCTGATCAGCTCAAGAACTTCGATACTGCACCTGAACTCGCCGAGCGTAAAAAGAAGGTCGAGAAGCAGTACAGTAGCGAGAAGAAGGTTTTTGAGGCAGCTCAGAAGGCTTTCAAGGAGTACAAGTCTGGACTGGAGAAGGAGATCAAGGCCAAGGAAGTCGAGAAGTCGAACCTCAACACCCGCCGTAACAAGGTGGCGACTCGAATTGCTAAGGTTGAGAACGAGCTTGCCAACATCACCGACGCCAACAACCGTGGTCTCGATGAGGCAGAGCGACGAAACCAAGAGCGTTCCATCTGGCAGGGTCACGTCGCCGGTATCGAAGCCAACTACAACGAGCGACTGGCCCATGTTCGTGCGAACAATGCCAACAAGAGTGAGGAGATTCGACATCTGCAAATGCAGTTGCAGAGTTTCCACGAGTACATCAACTCGAACGGCATGTCTTACGATATGATGCCCCCTCTTGATGCAGGGCACTCTCACCTTGGTCCTCCTTTCCAGCCTACGACTTCGAGCACTTGGAACCCCGATCCCACGGCTCCTCCTCACTACCCAACTGGTCTCTGGTCCGCCTCTGACAACGTCCTCCCTTCGGCATCGGCTCCCACTCTCCCGTCCATGTCCCCTTGGCAACCTCCCCCCACTGCGCCTCCCTTCGAGCCGCGCATGACTCGCTCTCGTGGCCGTAGCTCTAGCATGCTCAGCAACGTCAGCGGTTTCACGCAGTCGAGCGGCGAGGAGTTCGCGTCCCCGCCCATGAACTCTCACCGGGTTAGGCACATCTGGGCAAGTCGCACCAAGGCCAGCGGTGGCGGTAGCAGCGGCAGCGGCAGCAATGGTGACCCGACGAGCCCCAGGTGAGCGAGCGGTCAAGTTTGGCTGGGTGATGTATGGCTGTGATGGAAGGACAGCGGTTGTTTGGTTCGATTTCGGCAGGCTAGGCTGTTGGATAGCGCTTGTAGTGAATAAAAGTAGTGCCATTGTTAAATGTTTGTCTGATGAATGGTGATGTCTTCACGTCTTGTGCTCTTGGCTTTGTCTCCCTCTCATCCCCAAGCGGGGATTTCTTCAGCGTAAGTGCGCCGAGAATGAGTCTCCTCTTTCCTAAGAATCTACTCATGTCATCTGTTCTACCGTGATTCCTCTTGCTCCCCAAAACCATTCCGTCAGTTTGCTATAGGATTGGCTCCATGTCCAGCCTCTCTCATCCCACTGCTCCATCGCCCGCCTTCAGAATAGACAAGGTTGCCAGGCGCAGGGCAGCTCAAAAACAAACTACTGCACACATCACATTATGTTGTTCAAGCATTCAAGTATTTGTTCAAGGTCGCTGTGCGCTTGTATTCATTCAACTACTTTTTGTGTGTATCAACACAGTAAGCCAAGTGGTGACTTGATCGAAGTTACAGTCATAGGCTGGAATCTAAGCACATCATTGCCACGTACATATCCATCTCCAAGGTCACTAAGAGTACTTCAGACACCCAGCTCTCCAAGCTTCTGCTCAGCCGCCTCGCACATGGCCGGGTGAACAACTTCCTCGACTGCGGCAAGTCGACGCATGATGTTGGCCGTGTCGGTCTTGAGCTGTGAGTTAGCATCCTTCTCCTCTTTGAGGGCTATCTTGAGCTTAACGAGGGCAGAGCTCTGCTTTTTGATCTGCTCCTTGAGCTTGTCCTTCTGCTCCTTGAGCTTGTCATTCTCCTTCGACACCTTGTCGATCAACTCGGACATTTTATCCTACTTGCTGCTCAAGTCCATCAACTGTAAAAGAGGAAATATTGTCAGCGTCTATGGCTTTGCCGAAGTTTGAAGTGATATACTCACACTTTTGTGAACACGGTCCCACTTGTCTCCGTCGGTCCTAGCCATTTCGTCAAGGTCGTCGGAGAAACTGTCGAGCCTTTGCTTGCAGTAGGCGCGCAAATTCTTCATGACGATCGGAAACTCTTCCTCGATCTTGTCGATCACAGGCTCGAGCTCGAAAATCTTGGCACCGGCTGTGGTGATCAGTGCGCTATTTTCGTCAATTAAGCCATGTTGCTCGTCAAGACGTGTCTTGAAAGCCGCGATCTCATGCGAGACGTCGAACTCTTCAATCGTTTCCTGCTAATCACATCCGTCAGCCAAGGGTTCCGAAGCTGAGTATGTCTGCACCTCGATATGCACTTTGAAACCTCTAGCGCCACGACCACTGAACCCTGCTTTCCAGTCCCAGAGCAACATATGACCATCTGGACAGACCCCACACGATGCCCAAGACGCAACTTAAAGGCAGTGTAGACTGTACTCCCGAGGTACACTGGTACGAGCCACGATCCCCAAAGTCAAAGGTGTGCCCAGGCTAAGCCTGGAGGTATCAACCCAATGTTTCGGCGGAAATAACAGGCGCTACGGGGCCCCGAATGTTACGCTCCCAAGCCGAACTGGATACCTTAATGCTTGACTTTGAAGACCTGGAAGCGACCCAAGCTGCAGTCCAAGCTAAGCTTGGAGATGCCCACATGAACATCTAGATCCACAGCTTGGGACCCGGCACCCAAGGCCATCATCTGAAGACAGATAGAAAGACCTGGACGTTGTGTCGGGGAGCTTTGATGCTCCTGGCTCGCGTGCGGGGAAGAAGGGGCAAAAGAGGAGTGCATTCAAGGGTGGATGAGAAGATAAAAGCAGACATACCTGATTGAGAAGAGTTTCTTCGGTGACCATATCGATCTCAGTCTGTGTGAGAGTTAGTGAGACCTGGTAGTTAATGCGGTTTTGGATCAAGAGCTTACCGACGGGGAAGTGAAGGCTTGACCAGCTTGTGCGTCAAGCACTTTGCGCCGGTATATCTCAAGCTTTCCCATCTCAGATGATGATAGATGGTTGTCGGAAAGATGAAGTGATAGATCAAGGTTGAAGTAAGAGAAGAAGTTGCAGTTGTGGTTGACCTCTGCAGAAGTGAGAGGATGGTGATGAAGGAAGAAAAGAAGAGAGAGAGGGATGGGGGAGAAGAGAGAATTTATAGGCAGCAGAGGGAGGGGCTGACCACAAGAAGCGCAAGCTGAATCACAGTGGCCGTGTTCTATTGTTCTCTATTCTGCATTTGAACCGCAGTGCTGATTGGGTGGTAGGTTGTGAGAAAGGTGAATGCCGTTTGGCGACGACAGCTGGTAGCAGCTGGCAGCAAAAGAACTGGCAGTACACTGCCAGTGTCACTCATGACCTCGCTCTATCTAGCGCAATAACATGTTCTCTTGGCTTCTTTTGCCTTCTGTTGATTCTCCCAACTACCTTAGGTACCTTAGGTAGGTAGGTATTCATCCACACCTCGAGATCCTTGCTACACTTCCAAGTGTTCATCCATTGCTCTGTGCCCCTGACATCGACGACACTCACGCTTCATCGCCAACATGTCCCGCCCACGATTGGGCTCACGGCGCCGACGCAAGATCCGGATGCTAAAAGAGAAGCGGGGAGCATGGGTGCCGAAGCAAGAGAAGGAGTCCGCGCAAGCTACCCCTGATTCAATTGAGGCCACGACCATCGGATCTACCACTGAAGCGGCCACCAGTGCTTCATCTCTGGACTCCAAAGACACAACTGAAGAAACCAAGACACGTCCTTGCCAACATCGTCATCTTCCTGTTCGTCTCCTGCGTTTCTCTTTTTCCACATATTCGTTGAGCTCACATATTTTTAGGATCGTCACTACTACTATCGCGAAGAGAAGTTTGAACGTCGCTTTGTGGCCCTTGATCGGTGTATCAAGGAACGTATTGATGCCAACGTCGCAAAGGGGCGCGCTGCCATAGACGCAAACACCAAGAAACTTCACTATGAACACAAACGCCTGTTAACCAGAGTGGAGAGCGAAGCAGAGCAGATTCGACGCGCATACCAGTTGGATATTAGAGACACGAAAAAAGAATTCAACCGCCTCAAACGGAAGGTGGATGAGATACAGGAGGAAAACGAGGCTCTCCGGGATGAGATCGCCCGTGAACGTCGCCGCACTCGTCGCATGATGTCCGAGCGATACGGTGGTCCTTCGCATGACCAGCAGGCAGAGCGTGCCGAGTGAAGATGCATGGGATGCCTTGTTATTTTTGATCACGAAAAGGTGGAAGATGCCTTGGATGTGACTATCGGAATGAGTGTTGGTGCAAGTCGGGAACCTAGGAGAGCAGAGCAGGGCAGGGCAGGGCATTTCATAATGTATGATAACCAACACAAGTCTAGAGATGGCTGAGATGTCTCCGAAACACAATATCACTTCATCTCATACCGGCCTTTCCATGCGATGTAATCGTCTTCCCTGGTTATACTAAGTATCATGAGGCTCGTCCTTCCCCTCTCTGGTTGGCAGCACAAAGAACAGAAGGACGTGAAGTCAGAATTGTGGGACAGGCTGCTGGCCTCAACATGCTGCCAGCCATTTTCTCATTCAAGCTGTTGATTCATTTTTTGAACTGGAGTTGTGGGTTTATCTGTTGTATGAATGTTTTGCTTAACCGAACAATGATGTACTTACCAACACAAACACAAGCACATGTCCATGACATTCATTCAAGTGCATTTGAACATCCCAAGAGAACAGATCATCGACACAGCAAGTGAAGGTTCAAACAACAATATCCACGTATGGATAAACCTGTGCTAAAATGAGCTATCTGCAGAGTAGAGTATATCGAGTCTTTTCATAATAGGGGCCACAACTACCCTGAACCTGCAGCCACACTCATCTCAGCCACACCAAGCGCCACATATCCACTCTGATGTCCCTGGACCCAGGAGACAACAGGTCTCTACACTTCAACTTACAAGGACCTGTGTGGTGCCGTTATGTGATCAGGGTGACCTTTATTTCCTAGTTATAGTCGCCGAGAGATGACTCCAATATTGTCATGGATTTCGTGAGTATCTCATCATCATCTGTCACTGTAACTGTGTCACCCAACTAACTGCTCTCCGTACAGTGGTCGCGCTTATTGAGCCCTCTCTCGTCTGGGGGCGCCCGCAAGGACCTGGGACATGACCCTGCGAAACGACTTCACCGGTTCGAAAAGCAATATAGCCTCTTACTCGTGAGGACCAACGATACCAGCCCGTGCCTGTGACAAGCACTAACCAGAGTAGTCTGCTTGGAGAGCATCATCCAACCTATCTCGAGACAACGACGCCGCCGAGACACTTGAAATCCGCCTTCAAGAACTCACCAACATCCTAAGCGACGAGAGCCGAAGACCGTTACCGCATCCATGTATTCAGTACTGCTCGCTCAAGCAGATCTACGTGCCCATTGGAAAGATCGCTACGACTTCGTACAATGAGTGGATCATTAAGGAGGCCGTCCTCTTCTTTGCGACCCTTATCGAGAGCGAGGAGGAAGCGTTCGTCGAGAATCAGACCTTTTCCGCCAGCCTGACGACTCTCCTCGTGCGAATCACTGGCATCAACAGCGTGCGCCTGGGCCTGGATACCGAGTCGCGTGTTGTTGAGCTAGCATTTAACATCACAACCAAGATTCGGCTGGACCCGAGTATTCTACCAGCATGGTTCAAGACACACCGCGGTGTGGCGCTTCAGAACAGGGAGAAGGATGAGAATGCCCGCGATGCGTTCGTTGGACGGACACAGAAGGCCGACTTTCCCCTGTTTTATATCCTCATGGACTATATCCACCATGAGGGTAAGGTGGGCGACTTTGCGCGAACAGGACTGCTGTACATCATCGAAGCAGCGTCGAGTTCAGGACCTCTCGAACAATGGATTGTCGAAAGTGACCTGTCAACTTTGATGGCGACAGGTCTTGGCGCTTTGTACAGCCAACTCAGTCGCAAACTGGTCGTCGACCATCTCCCTCACAACCTACCCCCTATTCTCGCCTTCTCCGATTACGAACATCCTACATCCAACTACGAAGTTACCAGCTCGTGCTCACCCGAGTTCCAGTCTCACCTTGAAACCTTCTTATCACATCTATTATTCTGGCAAGACGTCTTGAACCACTGTCGGTCTGTAGAGGTCAAGTCGACTCTGCTGGAGCATTTCCAAGTTATTTTCCTACAACAGTTATTGTGAGTCCCCAGCGACTCTCGCCCCAGTCTTCGCTAACAGGTTAGATACCCCTCACTGCTTGAGTCCTCTGATATCGACGGAGGCTCATCTGTGGCTGTTTTGACTTATCTTCGCCGTATCCTGGAATCACTCGACCATCCTGACATGATCAACCTCATCCTTCACTACCTCCTCGCACTCCCCGATAACATCGCTTCTGCCCGACCTGGTTCAGGCTCGTCTGCCAGCAAGGCTCGCAAGAGAAAGTCGATGGACCTGGCCACGATGTTGGCAGAAAGGGCAGAACCCGCTGCTACGCCCCTGCTCTTCAACCTGGTTGATCTTGTTCTCGCATGCTTGAGATCGCGGAATCAGCAAACAATCCATGTCACCTTACAACTGGTGTCAGCTATACTCAAGAGACACCACAGATATGCTATCGTCACTCTCCTCAGAACTGATAATGTCCCTATTCAGAATGCCACTAGAACAGTAGGCGCTCAAGAGCAAGAGGTCGAATTCATCATGTCATTGGCGGAAACAATAGGAGGTGAAGATGACTTTGATGAGGTCTATCAGCTTGTCCTTCGAGATACTATGTCTAGGCTTGAAGCGCACCCGTGCTCTCTCAAGCTTGTCGCGCCTAGGGCATCTGCGAGTAACCAAAGGCTACCCGACAGTCTTCCCGGAGCACCTAAAGAGGTTGCAGACCACACTCTACGGCCTGATGATCCTCTTCTCAACTCGCTACTGGATCTTTTGGAGACATTCTTCGTCAATCAAGTTGAGACGAATTTGTCCGTCACCGAGACACTTGTTGACTTGGCGGTCTGCGGTTTTATGAAGATCGAAGGATGGTTAACACGAAGTCCAAGCTCTTATATTTACGATGAGGTTGAGAAGACGAGACGGAAATCTGCAGAGGACGAAGATGCGGAGAGTGAAGACGATGAAGATTTTGAGGATCTGCCATCGCCAACCCCAGAACAGAAGCAACTTCAAGCCATGGAACAATGCCGCCAACGGCCGCAATGGTCTCAGGCGTCTTTACCACGTGTTTTCAACGTTCTCAGAAGATTAGAGGAGCAGGTGACTGCCTACAGAAGGAGTATTCCTCGGTTTGACGAGTTGGTGCAACAACGGCGCGACGCCTTCAGGACCGCGGATGCAATGTTACACCACGCGGGTCCTACACCCAGGCCGACCCCCATCAGCGAAGATCCTCCCGATCGACCAAGCTTTGAAGAGGTATCGCGCAACGCATCACCCTCACGACCGTCGGCACTGGAAGGATTGGCACACCGTCTCTTGTCCGAGTTGGGAACGCCGAGCCGCGCCAGCAGCCCGCGAGGACGTAAAGAGCTGGGTCGAAGCTCTGGAAGCGGCAACGCGACACCTGGAAAGTCTGTGCTTAGTTCCAAGGAAGTGTCTCATAGTAGGGGGCGAGGCACTCCTGGACGTAGCCACTCTCCTCCAAGGACGCTCGATACCATCGATTCAGCGCAGAAGGCCAGGGAAGAAGTGCTTGCTCGACAGATGGCGGAATTTGCGGCTATGGACCAAACTATCCTGTCTAAGAAGGTTGGATTGCCGGATGCCAAGGTTGAGCCTATTCCTCTCAAATTTGAGAAGAAGCCAATGACTGAGCCAATGGAGTCTGAACCTGCGGAGGAGGAACATGCTGAGCAGGCCCCCTCTGAAGCGGATGAGGACCAGTTTGAGGATACTGTGACTGATCTTACGGAGCAGTTAGCTATGGAGGCGAAGGATGAGGATGATGCGAAGACGGAAGATACGGAGACTGATCTTTCTGACGCCGAGACTGCGCCTGAAATTGCCGAACCGATGGAACCGGTCGAGTCAGAGGCAGAGGATTCGACAAATATTGATGCCGAAGAGGGCGAGCCTGCCAAAGAAGTGGAAGTCAACGAGCCCGAGGCCAAGGACTCCAAGGTTGATGAGCCTGAGCCTAGTGAGTCCGAGTTTCACGACCTCGAGACCAAAGAAGACGAACCGGAGGAACCCAAGGTTGCAACACCTCAACGAGAGACTCGAAATATGGATACACCAGAACCCGAAACGCCTCAACCGAGAGAAGTAAGGGAGAACACAACAACCGTTTCAGTGTCGCACGTCGTAACCAACGTTATCATCCTACAATCATTTCTCTTCGAACTGGCTGCCCTTATTCAAGTCAGAGCAGGTCTATTTGACGAGGTGCGGTTCGTATAGTGTGAAGTTTGAAAGGGAAGTGCATTTGATCGAAAGAGCTTTCTTACGAGTCATGAGAGATGGCATGGGTACTTGACTTATAGATGGGAGAGGGATTATTCTTATATTATAGATACCATGACCGCAACTTTGTGTCTGGCTCAACGTGACGTTTGGGGGGTTTGTGGATCGTAACTTCGTGTATTCATGTGAATCCAACGCCGGCTATATGTATATGTCTATGCAATGTAATCGTTAATTTCATGTCATCGTTTCATCCCATTCTATCCATCGTCTTATGACTCCATCGACGGCCTTGATTCCTTCTCTCGTGGCGTCCACCTCGAACCACTCGCGATGCTCTCTCCCACAAGCCTCACATTTCTCTGCATCTTTCTTGAGACCCATGCCCGCTAGTTCGATGTGAACTAAGCGCTCTACTCGGTGCACATGCTGCGTCATATGGGGAACTACACCAGATGATTCCTGCGATCCAGGAAGATAAGGGTAGTATCGCAGAATCTCGACTTCGTGGCCACACTGGCGCTGCCACTGGTTCAACCGACGCTGAACATTTGCTGCGCGACCGATTTTGAGAAGCATGGTATTCTTTGATGTTGATGGGTCAGCGGCTGCGAAGCTTGAAACAGCGTTACTGGCACTTCGAGATCGCGGTGGCCGATTCGGTGATGGTGGAGAGAGAAGCGAACGCGCAGCGTCAACAGGCGCGGCTGACGATTGAGATGTAGGCGTGAGCCAGAACATGTATATGAAACCAGGCTCCTCCGAAACGCCAAAGGGACGAGCTAGTTCAGACATAAGCGCCGAGGCGGTCTGGGTGTCTACAGTGTCGGGAATGAAGTCTTTGATCTGCGCTGTCTGCGAGCCGGTGGATTTGCGTGAGCGTCGAGAGCTTTTGGCGGAAGAGTTGTTCTGCGACGCAGTAAGATGCTGTTTTGAGGTGCGCTTTGCCGGTACCGAAGCTGATGTTTTCTGGACTGGACGAGGTTGGGGGCGTGAGGGTCGAGATTCCTGAACATCTTGGAGAGGCACCGAGAAACAGCAACACATAAGAGATTGCTCCGGCTGCGGTTTCGGTCTCGGCGCGCTTTGCCTTCGCCCTTCTGTATCCTTTCTATACTTCTTCTTCTCCTGCAAGTCCACCAAGCCCAACCTATCCGCAAGGGTATCTAAACTCGTGCGTCCTTCCAAAATCGGCGTCGAAGTAGCTCTAGGCCCTGGACTCGAATGCGCCGACATGTTCGCCTGCTCCCGATGCTGCCAGCAGTAGAGACTCTCATCACGAGGGTCGGGGGTAACAGGTCTTCCGCGCTTGTCAGTCTTGGGCGCCGTCTGTTGAACGGCGCGACGACACGGGCGGCCGTTGGAGGTCAGCCCACGACATGTTCCGTTTGTGGCTTTGGAGTCGGAGCGGCTGAGATACGACTCGGGTGTGTTTGCGACAAAGGGCATTGTATTTTGTTAAAAGGCGGTGGGTGGGTAGG